>OX381717.1:7609313-8117962 GCA_947462335.1 Harmothoe impar | reverse complement strand
CTGAAGTCAATACACAAAAGATTGCTACCCTGTTCCCACCCTCTCTAACAAACCCTACTTACCCGAGACCCATTGCTCCTCACATGCTAAAAGGGAGAGCCTCCTGCCACCCAGATGGAAATGTGTTTTCTTGCATCTCTTCATATCAAAAACAGAAGGTGTTTATGGGCAGCTGGTGGGGATTTGGAGTGAAGGGAGATGGCTTACCGCCCAGGGTACGGTGAGAGGTTTGGTAGGGCAGGGAGCCTAGACCTAAAAGTAGGGGGGAGCTTATTCAGCCAAATTGGTGATGCAATACCTGCAACCAACTTAAAAGATGCTTTCCATCATGAGAAACATGAATCTGGCCTTCATTTTTGAATTTAAGATTCCTAATCCCCCTATACGCCCTCTCCGAAGATAAAAAGTATTTAATCATTTAATTAAATACCATTTTAAATTATTTCTGAAAAATCTATGCAAAAGACCTGTATATAACCACTTGTAGCTGATGTATAAAAATAGTCAGCATGAAATTGAACCTTTTTTAGTCATGCGGAGAATCTAATATGGCCGACAACTGTTTTTTTTTCCCTATTTTTGGAACAAAACCTGTACAAAACCATCTTGCAGTGATGTAACAATATAGTCATGTTGGATAGCATCTTTTAAGTTGGTTGCGGAAAAAAAATTGGTCTTAGCTCCCCCCCCCCCCACTATAAGGAGCATGCGGTGTATTAACCCTTTAAGGGCGGATGTCTCTAAAAGATGACATTTGTCATCATGATGCACAAATGCAGTCCCCGCAAGTAACTCGCCGGTGCTGCATTGGTGCATCATGCCGACCCTCCTGGAGTATCATGCCAACCCAATAGGGTTGGCATGATGCTTGAATACAGCTCTGGTGAGATACTCACTACAGCTGCATTCATGCATCCTGATGACAAAAAGCATGATGCATTAAGGTATCATGCCTTCCTCATAGGGTTGAGCTATTTACATGGGGTTGATGCATTTTAAAAGGGTCTACATAACAGTCATGGCGAGTATCGTGCCCTGGCTGTATCTGCTGTGTCAATGGATGCATCATACCCCAAAGGAATACCTCTGGTCATAGCACTTGGACGCGAATTGTGTTTTAGGCCTCACAGCGAGGGGTGCAGACAGCACCTTTGGCGTTATCCGGCTGTTCTCTGACTAACACCACACACTGTATACGTATGAATGGTTTAGTGAATTTTTTGGGGCGGCGGGGGAGGGGGGCAAAATGTGGATCCCTTTTGAGGGGTTGGTCGTGTTCAATTCCACAGTCAGTACCTCAGGGGGTGCATTGGGGGACCTGCTACCTTCATACAGCTGTTATTTGAAAACACTGCCACTATGTATGGCCACCCAGGCCCATAGCTCCACACCTGGGACCAACACTTCACAAATCACATATATTCAGGATTCATCCACATGATTAGATCCTGCCTGATTTCCATATACTTTTACCAGATTTTGGAAATGAAAAAAAATTAATGTCCGGGGAAGGAAAATATGATCAGGTTAGTGGCAAGGGTCACTATCGAAAGTAAGGGATATGAGATGCATATTTTACTCAGTGCAAGTGAGTATGCTTCAGATAGTCCCGTGTTTAATGCATACCTTGACGTATGACAACCTAAGGTAATTATGCTTTAATGCAATATGCCATCCTTAAAGGGTTAAGACTATGCCTTTTTGTATCAGGATGAATATTTAACTCAATAGGGGTGAGTATGGCACACACCGTAACGCATTAAGTGCAAACGGTGACCTCTGACCTTATCCCGCCGTCCCCTGTTACTGCCTCCACATGGGGCCTCCAAGAGCAGCTCACACACCACCCCCACCTGGTGACAACCGTGGGAACCACACCGAGCAGCTCAGGGCCTGCAGGCAGCAGGGCAGGCGGACCGAGCCACTCTCAAACCGACAAGATTCCAGTCCCATGCAACTCACGGCGTTTAAACCTCCAAAGACAGATGTCGCTAAAAGATAATTTTTGTCATCATGATGCACCAATGCAGCCCCAGGGAGTAACTTGCTGGTGCTGCATTGGTGCATCTTGGTGACCATATTGGAGTGTCTCAACCCTATTGCCTGTAGGGTCTTCAAGATGATTGAATGTTACACTGGGGAGGGCTGCATTCATGCATCATGAGGACCAAGGTCATGATGCATTAAGGCATGAAACAATCTTTAAATGGTTAGTTATACAGCGAAGCCAGAATGATGCCTCGAGAGTGGGTGTTATTAGCATTATTAGCATTATCATATTAACATTTATCTCCTCATGTTTTCATCAATCCTACCAAGAAGATTCTTGTCCCCTACTCCTGACTGCACTAATGCCGATTTTCAATTTGCCGATTTGTGGGGTGCTGTTTGCTGCTAGATGATCTAATTGGCAGGTGTCTGCTGGCAGGTCCATTGGTGGATATAGTATGAAATAAACAATGTGCAGGCTCATAGTATAGCCTACAACCGGCAGACCAGTTGGCCATGATTAGTGGTTGTTATGGGTATACCGATGGATAGTACCCCCAAACCGGCTAATGGGAAATTGGGCCTTAACGATGCAGCGGAGGGAGAATAATGCCTAGAGAGTGGGCATGATCATCATTATCAGCATTATCATATTCACTTTTGTCTCCTCAAATTTAACATAGAACATTATATTTGCAATTATTTACTTTGGTAGTTTATGTAATTTAATTCAATGATGCTTTTTGACCTTATTTACTTTGTGTATCAACTGTTTCTAAATTATCAGAACCTCAGTGAAACTATTATCAAAACTAAAAAATATCTTTCCCATCAATGAGAGTCAGGTATATACAGGTTTTGGCAGAGTCTTGTTGTAGACCTGCTAGGGAAGTGGAGAAGGGCGTGGGAATGGCAGGGACTGTTAGTCCATGAGCTGAGCAATTTCTGAGTCTCATATGGGGGGAATAATCCAGACAATATTTATTGGATTGGTGTATATGTGGGGAGCCCAAATCACTTTGCTAGACATCTGGATCACACAGCTTAGCTTTGTAATCCTCTGAAATGTGTCTAAATCACATTTTTTGTCATGTTTTCACATTTTCAGGTCTAGATTCCTTAATAAGTGGGTTAGAATGCTAAATCCAGATCCAAAGTGATGCTCTTAAATAGGTCATTTTTAGAATGCCTTAGATCATGTTAATCTAATTTAGATTTAGTGAGAATTAATTGAAATAATTATGGTTATTAAAATAAAATAATCAGATAATTGATTTAGAATTAAATAATGCATGTAAAGTTCTGTATAGCCTATTCATTATTACACCCAAATAGGTTGCTAGCATTCTATATAAATGAAATTGCGCCTTTTGTCATTGTGTAGGGGTTTACTACTGTAAAACTTCGCGGCTATTACGCGAATCAGATCGCTGGTGCAGCTCATAGGATCAGCCCAAAGTCTAGGTGCGGCTAATACTTGACTTTGGCTTATATGCGAGGTTTTATGGTATTATGTGAAACCATATGTGACACCATCTGTGAAAAAGGGACCTTAATGCCGGGTTTACTAAGGTACCTTCTCCTGGTACATGTCATATATACCATAAAACCTCACGTATAAGGCTAACTCGCATATAAGACGTTACCTGTACCCTCCATTCTGTATGGGGCATCAGGCAACCTTTTCCCTTGGTACTGGATCTCGTTCCTAGGTATCAGCTCCGATCACCTACCCGGCTATATAAGGCGGCCCGTGACATCTGATTGTGGCCCAGTCTTGGACCAGGCCTGGGCTAGTCTAGGGCAGCTAAATAAAGTCTTTAACATTATATAACGTTTTGCCAACATGAGAAGCCATAGAGAACCGTTGTATAGCATGTTTTCTTCACTGGGAGACACCTCCCTTTCCCCTCTTAGTACTCATCCCTACCTGGGCTATGCCCCACCACTGCCCTATGTAGAGGCCCAGAATAGCCTACACCTATGGGGTTTCTCTCCTGTGTGTGTCACCATCTGTGACTTTAAATTGTCTTCTTCTGTCATTATGTGTTCCTTTAAACCTTTAAGTATGGTATGATAGCTTAATGCATCATACTCCCGCTCTTCAAGGTGCCTAAATTTGGCCATGGCAAGTAACTTGCCAGTGGTGCAGTCAAGCATCATGCCGAGCACACAGGGTTAAGACAGTTCCAAAGGATTGGCATGATGCAACAACAAATAACTAGCCAGGGCTGCATTCATACATCATGACAACAAATGTAATCTTTGAGCAACATGCTGTCCTTAAAGGGTTAACCTACCTGCCATTGTAAATTGTTTCCAACATTGAGAATATGTGTGAGCTTTCTCTCCCGTGTAAGTCACCATGTGTCTCTTTAAGATACTCAGAAATGAGGAAATGAGGCATAACTCGCACCAGATATCACCCACCCTAGTAGCAAGCCCGCACGGGGCCAATTTGGTTTTAGCTCGGATTGGCTGTTTGAAGTCGGGCAAAACTGAGCTGGGTTTCATGTTGGGCAGATGGCTGGGCTGAAGTGTGGCCCCGATCGGGCTGCCCATTTTGGGCTCAGATCAGTTTCAAAGCGGGCTGCCCGATTTGGGCTCAGATCAGTTTCAAAGAGGGCTACCCACTTTGGGTTCATGGTGGCCAGATGACAGGAAACCCGTCCAAAACCCGTTCTGAGCCCAATTCGGGCAGCCCACTTGGGGCCACACCAAAACCCAGTGCCCTAAACCAACGGGCGCCCGTTGGTTAGCCCACTCCGGGCCGATGAGGGCTGAGGTTGGGTTTGGACAGGGCAACTGGTCAAGTAGTTCTGATGATTGACACCAGATGTCACTACTATACAATATCTAGAGTTTTCCAACAAAGCCAGATGAAATTGACATTATATAATAATACAATAAAATGTTAAAGTGATGTAGAATAGGAAACAATGAATAGATGTTCTCACAGTTTGGAAATAAGATAGAATATATATTTGAATGATGAAAAGGAGGTTCTCTAAGCAGCTATCCAGTGTAAACACTATTTCTGTGGCATTACAATTTTAATACAAGACTCTTGTGCCCGATGTAGGTATGAACTATGGCTTTGAAGGCCAATGTGCACCATAGACACTTGTCTATGCTGCATGTGGCTCAAACCTGATGATAATAGGCCTGCTTGATACTTCCATTATTGGGTAGGAAGAGTATGATTATGCCTTGGGTTGATTGGCAGGACCTAGGATATCTGGTTCAACGAATACAAGAAATCATTAGAGAATGATTGAATAGATTCTAAAAACCCATAATTATCCGATCTTAGCCCGCTTTCAACCCGTCCAAAAACCGATCTAAGCCCCCTTTCAACCTGTCCAAAAACCGATCTGAACCCACTTTCAGCCCGTCCAAAAACCAATCTGAGCCCAAAGTGGGAAGCCCGTCCAAAAACTGATCTGAGCCCTCATTGGGCTTCCCTTCCAAAACCCGATCTGCGCCCAACATGGGAAGCCTGCACGGGGCCAGACCAAAGCTCAGTGCCCTAAACTGACGGGAGCCCGTCGGTTAGCCCACTCCGGGCCAGACTTGCAAACACAGTCTGACCCCGTCCGGGGCCACAGTGTGTTTGCTACTAGGGCAGTGATCTTACTGAGTTTCATTTGGAAACAATTGTCAATCCATTATCATTCGTAAAAATTCCTGGTGTGTTCACATTCATTGCCTGCCCAAGTATATCACCAGTTCTCCAACTCCAAGAAATGGATCTATCCCTGAGAGGTGCTTCCACCTAGTGGATTAACAATGCAAACCAGCTAAGCTAAGGCTGAGGACTACAGCGCTGCCAGTTGTGGCAGTGTTATGAACTAACATATTAAGTACATTTTAAATATATTCCATGTATCCAAACATCTTCCAAGATTCTGAAGCTAAGCTGGGCAACCCAGATGTCTAGCAAAGTGATTTGGGGTCCCCAGATATGTACCAATCCAAAATGTATTGTCTGGTTTGTTCCCCCAATATGAGACTGTTATGCCATATATGTGCGTTGGGCTCAAGGTCTATGTGTGAGGTGTATGGTGTGCAGGTACATATCTACCCATGTCCAGACACACTCTGTGTGGTATCAATGTACCCAGAGTACAATCTGGTTATTGCACTGCAGGTACAGAAAAACTTATCTCATAACTCACCCTAGTTATGAGAAAGGATTAAAACAAGGGTTGGTTCATACCCAGTGGGCACATAACATTGACTCAACATTGATAACTAGTTATCAATGTTGATTCAATGATGATCCAACGCTGATTCAATGTTGAACTAGATATTGTGCCCAGTGGGTAGAGAGTTTGTATACTCAGGCAGGGGTGTATTCTGGGGACCTCTGCCCAAGGAGATCGTCTCCAACCTACAAGATTCTTGTCCCCTGTGGTTATAGCACTGCAGGTACAGAAAGACTTATCTCGTTACTCACCCTAGTTATGGGGAAGGAGAAATAGACAAATGCCAACTACATTGATACCTTCTCTGTTGTATTTCATGAGTGGTGGCTGGGATAGTATCCCACATAGATGAGGCTGAGTGGGATGCCCCTTCAGCCCCAGCGAGTGAAATACATCTGAGCTGTATTAATGTTGTTGGCATTTGTGTTAAATTTGTGTTTAGTTTGTGTATGTAAGCATAGTAGATATCTCAAAAGAATAAAAACCAATGGTTAGTTTATAAAGACTAAGGCCTAAACTAGTGTTGACTCCCCGCGAAGCATCCATGACATTGCAGAGACTGAATTATGAAGCCTGATCTTGTAGTAATGTGAGGGTTATGGGGAGCTAATCATGTGATCAGAGGTACGAGGGTCAAAATATGTCAAGTTGTTTTTTTCAATATTAACATGGTATTTTTTCTAATATTGGGGGGGGGGGGGGAATTAGGTGGGGACCAATAGAGATTTCATCTCTCTAAAGTGGGGAACAACACACATTTAATCAAAGTGAACTGTTCAGCATATTACTACAGGTAAATGGTTGGCCACAATAAAATTGGACATGTCTTTGAGGGGATTACAAAAAGAGGAGGGTATGAAAGAAATGGCGTGGCAGAAATAAGCGCCCCCCATATGATCACTCCCTTCCCATGTTGAGAATGGTACAGATTCTGCCCCGACCTTGACCTATATATATGAATGGTTGGCCTGCAACCAATGCTTTTGTAAGTGACCTTTCTTCCCTGTGCTCCCAATCCCTCCAGCCTGGCATAATACACAAAGGGTTTCCTTTGAACGGAGGCCAGCACCATAGAAATCTCCCTGTCCGCTGCGGAAGGAAGCCGGGCTGACCCACTACCGCTACCATGCTTTTCTCATCAACCCTTTCAGGATGGCATGATGCCTTAATGCATCCTGACCACGGTCATCATGATGCATGAATGCAGCCCTGGTGAGTAACGTGCCAGTGCTGCATTGATGCACTATACTAACCTCATATTGTAGAGACACTCCAGAAGGGTCGCCATGATGCACCAACACACTGGCACTGGCAACTTACTCGCCAGGCCTGCATTGGTGCATCATGTCGACAAGTAATCTTTTAGCAACATCTGTCCTTAAACAGTCAAGCACAGTATGGTCTTTATTAAATTGCGCTTTCTATTGGTATTATGCATGAATGTGACCCTGGTAGGTACCTGAAAGTGAGGGATTATTGCATCATGTCAGCCCCATTAGTTAATGCACAGTTGAAAGGGTTGGCATGAGATGAGATTCTAGGACTACATTTGTGCATCATAAAGACAAAACACTATGAGAGCTTAACTCATTAGGGGTGATGTGATGCCTTAATGCATCATGCCCTTGGTCAGCATGATTCACCAATGCAGCTGCATTGGTGCATTATGACGACAAATGAAATCTTCTAGCAACATCCATGCTTAAAGTGGCATAGTCCGATGATTAGGGCTCTAGAATTAATTTTGCTAAAAGTGAAACAGAATGTTCGCTATGACCATACTTCATGTCCTATCTACTTTATTAAACATTATTCCCCGGAATTCAGCTTAGATTTCAGCTAGTTATCAGTTTTATGCACAATTCAAGACTTTTGGAGTGCATGCTGTAAGTTTCTCATTGAAAATACATTATAAAAGGCTGTACCTGTGTTCAGCGGACCCTATTAATTGCCCCATTTTATCCATCAATGATATGTTATCATGCCTCATCCTCCAAATATGATATTGTAATGGTATTTTGAACAAGTCTAAGTAGAATATAGAATATTGTAGAGTTTGTCTTTATAAGATTCGAGAAATAAGGACATAAACCACAGTATTCTTAGTGACATGCGAAGAAAGGGTTTTTATTATAGTCTCAACCTGGACAATCAAGCTAAATATGAGTTCTGATTCATTCTGGTTATTCGATGTATATGTACTTTCAGGTGGTCAGTCAGGGTCGGAGACCTGAAGAGGTCTGCAGGAGCAAGGGGGTGAGGGCAGTATTTATACTGTTTGCCTCCGATCGGGGTGCCCCCTGGTTCCGGCCATGCGAACTCTACAATAGGTGTTTGATGACGGACCTGGATAATATTAGTGCCCCTACACCATGGAAAACTCGGACCATGCCACTTTAAAGGGTTAAATAGTTGATGGCCCATCCAGCAGGCTGACTTCCTCCCCTGTGGTCCTAGTTTATCGAGCTAAACGCAGGTTACTCCCATCGTCGTCTTGCCTACGGTTTATAACCTCCTGTTCCCGCTGGCCCCAACTCGACTCCATATATGGGCATGCTACGTCATTAACACGTGACCGTCTATAAATAGATTCACTCCTTCAACTGTTTGACCATGTGACTTCCGTCAATCTCCACACCCTTATATGGAGCGAGTTGAGCCAGCAGAAATAGTGGGAAACCTTGGTATTTCAAAATGGCCGCTGGTAAGTTGTTCCAAATGCTACCTTTCCCCCTAGTGTTAGGCCTCCAAACTACTGTGGTCCCTGTGCGGCCAGGCCCAACACAAAGGGTTTCCTTCACAGGAAGTCAGCACTGCCTCTTATACCCTGCCTCATGGCCTTTGAGCACGGAATGGTGCCTTTTAACTCTTTAAGGACAGATTTCACTAAAATAGGATATTTATCATCATGATCGTTCAATGAAGCTCTGGCGCGTAACTCACCGGTGCTGCATTGGTGCATCATGGGAGTGTCACAAGCCCATAGGATTTGAATGATGCTTGAATGCAGCTCTGCCAAGTTACTCCCCATGGCTGGATTTATGCTTCATGATGATCAAGGGCATGATGTATTGATGAACTATGCCATCCTTAAAGGGTTAAAGGTTGATGGTGGTATAGACCCCTCCAGCAGGCTTACTTCTCCATGTCTCCCAGCCCAACACAAAGGGTTTCTATGGAAAGGATGTCAGCTCTTCCTCTTACCCTTATAGCCTTTGAGTAAGGATGATGCCCTTAAACTCTTTAAGAATGACATGGCACAATTGTTGTCATGATGCACCAATGCAGCCCTGGCACGTAGTTCACAAGTGCTGCATTGGTGCATCATGTCAACCCTTCCAGAGTGTCCTAACCCTGTATGGTTTACCACTCCATCCATATATCCCACACCTTTACCAGGTGGGGAAAAATCAACTTTTTACCTATTGCAGGGGTAAAGTCCAATGACGGCTTTTCTCCCCTTGATTTGGGTCAATATATATGTTTATTTAGGTTCAACCAGGAAATCCAATTTGCTGATATCTAAACATTATTTGCTGAAAATGATTAAACCATATACAGGTAGACAATGTAGGTATTTAGTTACATGTGAATGGGCTTGTATGACAGTCTTGTATTCTGTGAAATATGATGATTTAAATGACGAAATATGGCTGAAACAAGGTATATCTATATGAGGACTCTACCCCCCTCCTCACCCCTGCCTCACTACCCCACCTGGATAAAATACTGCACTGGGAGATTTCCCCTTGGTGGTGCGGGCAGGCGGCGGCCCTTATCTCTACCAGCAGTCATTATCTCTACCGGCGGCCCTTATCTCTTTATAGATAAGGGCTGTGTGCCGGCTACAGAGCTGCCCTAAGTAAGGGAGAATCTCCCCTTGCTGGGAAATCTTCCCCTGTGGGGTATTATACCTGTAGTGGAGAAGTTCCCGGATTGTCCAGGCCTGTTTTTCCTCTTACCCCTTATAGCCTTTGAGTAAGGATGATGCCCTTAAACTCTTTGAGAATGATATGGCACAATTGTCGTCATGATGCACCAATGCAGCCCTGGCACGTAGTTCACTAGTGCTGCATTGGTGCATCATGTCAACCCTTCCAGAGTGTCCTAACCCTGTATGGTTTACCACACCACCCATATATCCCACACTTTTACTACAGAGGCATATCTGAAGGACTAGGGCTTACCTGGTGAAAAACATGCATTAACACTTTAAGAACATCATGCCCTAATGCATCATGCCCTTGGTCATAATAATGCTTAAATGCAGCCCTGGTGAGTAAGTCGCAAGGGCTGCTTTCAAGCATCATGGCAATACAACAGTGTTCAGAGACATTCCCGATGGGTCGGCATGATACACCATGCCAGAGCACAGGCGAGTTACTCATCAGGGCTGCACTGGTGCATCATGGCGACAAATATAAATTTAAGCGACATGCATCCTTACAGGCATGAAGCTGCTACAAGTGTTGAGGGTCTTTCACAGTTATTTACAAATCTGTAAAAATGTCATCATGCCTCAAGCTACCATGACAGCTGATGGGTATGGTGCATTAAAGCAGCATGCTGGCCCTAAATGTTTAATCCAGGTGCTGGTTGGTGAGTGTGTATGAGTGCTGTAGCTGACAGGCATGAAGGCAGGTGCAGACAGCATGGAGGGTCCCTCACAGCCACCACCTCACGGCTACCCTGAGATTAACTTAACATGAAGCCACTTCTCTCCCCGCTCCTGTCGTTAAGGCTGCCCCGCCATCTCTCCTCCATAGAAATGTGGCTGTCAAAACCATCTCCTCCGGCTGCCTGTTCACAATTAGAATAGGGTCACAAGGATGTGGGGACATGGATGGGCAGGGCTGAACAAAGCATTCTTGTTGGTCTATTGTGTGTACCTGAAACTGACAATGAAAGGAAATCCTGAGAGATTAAGACTGGATATATATGAAAAGTGGAGAGACACAATGATCCAGGAGAAAAGTGAATCTTTCTAGAAACGGTTACCATTTCTAGACCCTAATTGCTGACTGTGTTACCTTGTGGATGGTAAATGAGCCACAACTTACACTCTAGGTGTCGGTGAGCGTTATTTATAGACACAGACGGGGTAAGAGCAGCGGAGCTTTTAAAGGCTTATCACCGGGACACATCATTTGTGATGGGAGGTGGGGGAGCAGTCATTATGTCCAATACATATCTCCTTATTTCACAATCAACAGCTAACCCTGAAGGTGTGGGTAACAGTTATTTATGGATGCTACAGGGAAGGTGGGAGAGGAGCGTAGCATGGCGAGTTGTCACAAGGACAGGTCATTTGTTAAGGCAGGCAGCTGGGGAGCAGTTGTTATATTGCTTTTTTGAACTCCTTATTTCATAGCTACTTGTGTCTGATCCTGGGCATTGTTGTCAGCATTCGATTTTTGTTTGTCCTTTTAAATGGTAAACTACAGTTATATCACAAAATAGTCATAATGTAATAATGCTGGTAGTACACCACGTTTAGAATTGCACAGATCATGCCCTGACCTTGACCTATATATGTGAGAGGTAACTAGGGTGACTTACAATCAATGTCAGCCTCAGTTTTGTAAGTGACCCTTCTCCCTGATATTCCCCAGCGTTCCCATCCGGCATCACATACAAAGGGGTTCCTTCTGAATGGAAGCCAGCACAAGGGAAATCCTCCTCTGGAAGGAAACTGGGCTGCTCCACTACCAGCACCCTGTTTACCCGGTCTGGGGCAGCATAGTGCTTTATTGCTTGATGCCCTCTGTTGTCATCATACTTGAATGCAGCACCAGTGAGCAACTAGCTGTAGCCCAGCTGATACCCTCTATGCATACCAGGTTGATGCGCTGCTGAAAAGTCAGCAAGATGCTTGAAAGCAGCATTGGTTAGCTGACATGTGATGGCTGTATTGATGCATCATGATGACACATCGTATTATTTAAAGCGCTATGAGACCCTTAAAGGGTTGTAGGAAGCGGGAGTGCATTCAACAGGCTTACTTCCTCCACTATGGTCCCCATGTTCCCCGACCCAGCACGAAGGGTTTCCACTGAAAAGATCTCATTACTTCCTCTTATACCCTGCCTCATAGCCTTTGTACACGGCATGGTGCCTCACCAATGAAAGATGGCGGTGCTAGTGAGTCAGTCGGCAAACCAATTTGTCTCACCACCCATCTATTGCACACCTTCACTACCAAGGCGTATCTTGAGAACAATATCTTTGTTATAGGCTTAATATGGAAATATGGACACTTTTCTGAGAGGTTTGTTGAGTGCAGATAGAGTGAGGGATTTAATTGAAGCCACTATAGTGTGTTTTGTTGTGTGACATTGTGTAAGCATGTTGCATGCATGTGCCAGCTATGAATGACTTAGGGACTTTACATCCATGCAGGGTTAATGCACCCTGTATCTATGAAGGCTATGGATTCTGGTTGTGGTGGGGGTATCCTAGAGTCCCAATGCAGCAAAGTACATGAGGATCCCTCACACTTATACCTCAATCTATAAGGATGTCACAATGCCTTAAACATCATGTTTATTTGTCATTCTTGTGCAACAATCTCAAGTCCGCTGACCATCCCCATAATGTGGGCATGGTGTATGAATAGAAATATCAGGTGAATTCAAAGATACATCATAACAACCAAGGGTATGGTGTTTTCAAGCACCATGCCGCCACTTGAGGGTTAGGACAGGTGCTGGTTGGTGAGTGTGTATGAGTGCTGTGGCTGACAGGCATGAGGACAGGTGCAGACAGCATGGAGGGTCTGTCGGGCCTTTATCCCTCAAAATTGCCCTTATCCCTCAAAATGGTACCCTTTTGAGGGATAAAGGCTCTGTCGGGCCTTTATCCCTCAAAAATGGCGTTAAAGCTCAAAAGCCCTTATCCCTCAAAATATTTGCCTCTATCCCTCAAAAGCCTTTATCCCTCAAAACCTATATAATCCAAGGTGTAATTGCCTTTATGCCTCAAAACCAATATACTGCTCTCAGAAACCAATCTGAACTCAGATATTGACTTGCCTTTATGCCTCAAAACCTTGTACTGGTCTCAGAAACCAATCTGAACTCAGATAGTGACTTGCCTTTATGCCTCAAAACCTATATACTGGTCTCAGAAACCAATCTGAACCATGATATAGACTTGCCTTTATGCCTCAAAACCTATATACTGGTCTCAGAAACCGATCTAGACTAAAATATAGACTTGCCTTTATGCCTCAAAACCTATATAAGGGTCTCAGAAACCAATTTGGACTCAGATATTGACTTGCCTTTATGCCTCAAAACCTATATACTGGTCTTAGAAACCAATCTAAACTCAGGTATTGACTTGCCTTTATGCCTCAAAACCTATAAACTGGTCGCAGAAACCAATCTAAAGTCAGATATTGACTTGCCTTTATGCCTCAAAACCTATATACTGGTCTCAGAAACCAATCTGAACCATGATATAGACTTGCCTTTATCCCTCAAAACCTATATACTGGTCTCAGAAGCCAATTTAAACTCAGACAATCGCTTGCCTTTATGCCTCAAAACCTATATATACTGGTCTCAGAAAGCAATCTGGACTCAGATATTGACTTGCCTTTATGCCTCAAAACCTATATACTGGTCTCAGAAACCAATCTGAACCATGATAAAGACTTGCCTTTATGCCTCAAAACCTATATACTGGTCTCAGAAACCAATCTGAACTCAGACAATGACTTGCCTTTATGCCTCAAAACTGTATACTGGTCTCAGAAACCAATCTGAACTCAGATATTGACTTGCCTTTATGCCTCAAAACCTATATAATGGTCTCAGAAACCGATCTAGACTAAAATATAGACTTGCCTTTATGCCTCAAAACCTATATACTGGTCGCAGAAACCAATCTGAAGTCAGATATTGACTTGCCTTTATGCCTCAAAACCTATATACTGGTCTCAGAAACCAATCTGAACCATGATATAAACTTGCCTTTATGCCTCAAAACCTATATACTGGTCTCAGAAACCAATCTGGACTTAGATATTGACTTGCCTTTATGCCTCAAAACCTATATACTGGTCTCAGAAGCCAATTTAAACTCAGACAATCGCTTGCCTTTATGCCTCAAAACCTATATACTGGTCTCAGAAAGCAATCTGGACTCAGATATTGACTTGCCTTTATGCCTCAAAACCTATATACTGGTCTCAGAAACCAATCTGAACCTCGATAAAGACTTGCCTTTATGCCTCAAAACCTATATACTGGTCTCAGAAACCAATCTGAACTCAGACAATGACTTGCCTTTATGCCTCAAAAGCCTTTATCCCTCAAAACCTACATGAGTCCTTGCTGTAATTGCCTTTATCCCTCAAAACCTATATGCTGGTCTCAGGTGCCAATCTGGTGTTGAATATGAACTTGCCTTTATCCCTCAAAACCTATATACTGGTCTCAGAAACCAATCTGCCCTCAGGTATTGCTTGCCTTTATCCCTCAAAACCTATATACTGGTCTCATGGTCTCAGGTACCAATCTGGTGTTGAATAAAAACTTGCCTTTATCCGTCAAAGCCTATATACTGATCTCAGAAACCAATCTGGTGTTGAATATAAACTTGCCTTTATCCCTCAAAACCTATATACTGGTCTCAGGTACCAATCTGCATTCCGATATTGACTTGCCTTTATCCCTCAAAACCTGTATACTGGTCTCAGATTGGTTTCTGAGACCAGTATATAGGTTTTGAGGCATAAAGGCAAGTCAATATCCGAGTCCAGATTGCTTTCTGAGACCAGTATATAGGTTTTGAGGCATAAAGGCAAGCGATTGTCTGAGTTTAAATTGGCTTCTGAGACCAGTATATAGGTTTTGAGGCATAAAGGCAAGTCAATATCTAAGTCCAGATTGATTTCTGAGACCAGTATATAGGTTTTGAGGCATAAAGGCAAGTTTATATCATGGTTCAGATTGGTTTCTGAGACCAGTATATAGGTTTTGAGGCATAAAGGCAAGTCAATATCTGACTTCAGATTGGTTTCTGTGACCAGTATATAGGTTTTGAGGCATAAAGGCAAGTCAATATCTGAGTCCAGATTGCTTTCTGAGACCAGTATGGAGGTTTTGAGGCATAAAGGCAAGTCTATATTTTAGTCTAGATCGGTTTCTGAGACCATTATATAGGTTTTGAGGCATAAAGGCAAGTCAATATCTGAGTTCAGATTGGTTTCTGAGACCAGTATACAGTTTTGAGGCATAAAGGCAAGTCATTGTCTGAGTTCAGATTGGTTTCTGAGACCAGTATATAGGTTTTGAGGCATAAAGGCAAGTCTTTATCATGGTTCAGATTGGTTTCTGAGACCAGTATATAGGTTTTGAGGCATAAAGGCAAGTCAATATCTGAGTCCAGATTGCTTTCTGAGACCAGTATATATAGGTTTTGAGGCATAAAGGCAAGCGATTGTCTGAGTTTAAATTGGCTTCTGAGACCAGTATATAGGTTTTGAGGCATAAAGGCAAGTCTATATCATGGTTCAGATTGGTTTCTGCGACCAGTATATAGGTTTTGAGGCATAAAGGCAAGTCAATACCTGAGTCCAGATTGGTTTCTAAGACCAGTATATAGGTTTTGAGGCATAAAGGCAAGTCAATATCTGAGTCCAAATTGGTTTCTGAGACCCTTATATAGGTTTTGAGGCATAAAGGCAAGTCTATATTTTAGTCTAGATCGGTTTCTGAGACCAGTATATAGGTTTTGAGGCATAAAGGCAAGTCTATATCATGGTTCAGATTGGTTTCTGAGACCAGTATATAGGTTTTGAGGCATAAAGGCAAGTCAATATCTGAGTTCAGATTGGTTTCTGAGACCAGTACAAGGTTTTGAGGCATAAAGGCAAGTCAATATCTGAGTTCAGATTGGTTTCTGAGAGCAGTATATTGGTTTTGAGGCATAAAGGCAATTACACCTTGGATTATATAGGTTTTGAGGGATAAAGGCTTTTGAGGGATAGAGGCAAATATTTTGAGGGATAAGGGCTTTTGAGCTTTAACGCCATTTTTGAGGGATAAAGGCCCGACAGAGCCTTTATCCCTCAAAAGGGTACCATTTTGAGGGATAAGGGCAATTTTGAGGGATAAAGGCCCCACAGGGTCCCTCACAGCCACCACCTCACAGCTACCCTGAGATTAACTTAACATGAAGCCACTTCTCTCCCTGCTCCTGTCGTTAACGCTGCCTACTCTTATCCATAGAAATGTGGCTGTCAAAAACAGCCCTCAGGTCGCTCGTTCAGAGATCAGGAAAGGCCTTGAAGGTATAGAGATTTTGAGAGCCATAGCTGACACTCAAGGCCCCTAGCAGAACAGTTACAGAAAACAGACACAAATGATAAGATGGGTTAGGACTGGGTGTCACCAAAGGAGAGATCCATCGGTCGTAGAGAATACTGAATCTTCACCTAAATGGCTATGGCCATGTTTAGACTATAACAGATTACAGTGCCACCTGGTGTATGACAGACAAACCACAGCCCACCCAGAAGGTGGGGGTGACAGTTATTTATAGACCTTACATATATGGGTTGGGGAGAGGAGCTGAAAGGGAAAGGCCATTTATATAGGGAGGCGGTTTAAGATACAGGTCTTATAATGCAACTCCTTGTTTCACAGTTATTCTGCTGGTGGCCCTGGGTGGTATCTATTCATGGTTTGACTACTCCAATGGTAACAGTTATAACACATCATTGTTATGAGGCCATAATGCAGGACATACCCGGATTCATGAATATATCATCATCTCAAAGAGCATAAAGTAATAATGTATAATCGGGTAGTAATATGGAGTACGCTAATTTTTGCAATAAGGTTTGAGTCTAACCAAAGCTTATGCTAGCAGAACCGTTCAGAGAGGTCTGCCTATGACTCAGGCCATTGACCAGAACCCAAAAGCAACTGAAAATGTATCCACAACCAGCACCCCCTCCCATTGGATAAATGTTTGGTCCCTGTTCCTTCAAGCTCCCCTTTGGTACAGACTCCTCCTTGTGTGAAGTGCCTCAGGCTGTAGAGAGTTGTGTCACTTGCTGCCTAATCTGTTTGATAGATCTAGATAGCTATGTTGCCACTGCGTATGTATTTATAATGGCACCTCTTCTGGTTTGATATTGATTTTATATCAGCATCTTATCTTCATCCTAGTGGCCTGTCTTAGGATAGGACACTGTGGGTAGAGTCTAGCGAAGCATAGCAAAGAATTACGGGGGAAAGTCACCAAGTGGCAGTAAAATTATAACTAGTCTCTGTATGTATGAAGTTATCAATCTGACTAATTGATGCCTAGCTCTGTTGATCTGTCTGTCTGTACTCTTTGTTCTGCCTATCTCTGTGTCTCTAACTCCCTCTGTATTCCTCTCTGCAGCTTTCTGTACAGATGCTTATTTTTTCTAGCATGATTTGCATTTGGGTAGTGTGAATGTAATTTCTAATATAAAGTTCGCTGCAATTTAAAAGAGTGGCCCTGCTTTAGTTGATGTGATTGTTTTTCAATCCAGGGTTTGAATACCATCTCAATTATGTCCCCATAAAACAATGTAAAAAGCAAATTGTCACCAGATCAGCAAATCTCCTTGACCAGGCTCAGACGAGTAGAAGTACTGCCCAGACCTTAACCCTGTATACGGTCAGGCAGACTTGTCATACCTACTATCTATACAAGCCTTGATGGGTTGTGGAATTGACCTTGCTTCCATATAATCTGCTCTCCTCCCACACTTCATGACACACAAAGTGTTTCCTTTAAAATGAATTCAGCAGAGTTCTATCCCATTGTTTGCCAAGTGAACTGTAGAAGGACCCTGCACTAAGCTACACCAGAGAAAATCCTTGCCTGAATCATCCTATTTCCCCTACTTTAAACCTGATTCCCGCCCAACCTCACACTGCACGTGAAAGGTCCCTGTTAAAAGGATGTCCACACTTCTTATACAGTGCCTCACACCCTCAATGTAAGCCATGGTGTCTTACCCTTAGAGAATAGTAGTGTCCATAAAAAAAAACTTTCAAAATAAAAATTCAGAGATTAAAGGAAAGTACAAAACCCCCTCTTTATCAATACAGTGCAAATATATAGAGGAGTATTACTTTACAAGAATATAAATATGATTTATAGAAAGAAATGTGTCAAAAACGAGATATATACATAATAAAATGCACCTGCCATCTCTTCACAACCATCTATCATCGGCAGGTCTTTAATGGAGACAGCCCCTCCCTCCATTATAACATTAAATAACCTGCTCTTATAAGGCAGGCTGCTGGAGTGTTATATCTTTGACAAGCCATAATATATGTCCCAAAGCACAAAAAAAATCAACAATATGATATTCATGAGAGAAAGGCTTGTTGCCCTGGAAACCAGAAAGAAATCTATGATACTGTGCATGTTGAGAATGGATTAGAGTTGTATTGCAGCAATATCGCTGCGTATGGGAGACTAAGTACATTGGATTAATGGCGTTGGAATGATAAATATTCACCAGTATAATACTAAGGCATGAATCGGTTACCATGGAAATGACTTGGAATGCAAGGCAGACTTCCTATTACACAATGTCGAGTTTGTTTATGGCAACATAAATACTCTAACCTTGAAGTCTCAGATAGTACATAAAATGTGTGCTGCCATTTCTCCTACCGGATCCATGAAGCAAGGTGCACAGAGAAAAGAAACACTGTCACAAAGGAGTCCAGGTTGCCTCCAGAATGACTCTCCTCTGTAGGGGAGTCCAGACTGCCTAGGAGAGCCAAGGTGACTCCCTGGTTGACCTGGGGCAGTCACATAGCTCACTGACTCATCCCGGGGAGTCAGAGAAGGGCTTGAACTCCCTTAGAGAGGGGATTCATTCTGGAGGCAACTTTGACTTATTTTTAAACCTGATTCTTTTCTCTGTGTGAGTTACTCACTAGAGCTGCCAGACCTTACCAATTTATTTCATTTTTTTCCTTATCAAGCAGCCCATGCGTTTGGCATATAGGCTTTCTAAAGTAGTTTGCTGATATGGACAATTTATAACATTGATCTACCCTCAAAAATGTGATTTTGCTTTTTTTAAATATTGCATTCCAGAAATGCTGTACATTACCGATATGTAACATTGCTCATTATGATGCCAAGATTCAAAGCTAACAAGTTAATTGTTACTACTGCATTACTGCATGGTGTTTTAGATGACTTAAATATGATATGACCCTCAAAGGATTAACAGGGACCATATTTATGGTACTAACACCTTGTGCAGCTGACAAAGAGAAGCACTATAGTGGAGACTGTGTGTGATGTTGACAACAAGACACACATCTTACACCGATCCATCATAATCAGGACACTGACACCACCTGCAGTGTTAGACAGCTATTCTGAACCTTTTAAGCCGAATCAATCTCAGCATCAGGCTGGGTTGTTATTTTCAGTATATGACAACTCCTCCTTTTCAAAAAAGCATTCCGCCTGAACATAGGGAAAGGTATAAGGTGTTGGAAGAGAAAACATTAGGATCATAACTGAATTCTTTCAAGAAAATGAATGTGTCGAGTAGGCATCCATATTGGGAGGAGCTCCCCCCCCCCCCCCCCCACATGAGGCACTATGGCTGTGTCTCACGAACAATGGCCAATGTTTTCGTCTATGATTGGGTGCAATCTTTGACTGGGTGACATCTTTGACCAAGGGTATGGCAAGCAGTTTCCAAATAGGGGGATGTTTGACCTTCTATTATCCCTTTTCACTTGACCTTATGGTTTGACCTCTTTCTGGGGCTAGACGAAAGTGGGGGGGGGACATGTATCCCTTGTCCCCCCCGGTCGCCACGCCCCTGTTGACCAGGTGTCATCTTTGACCAGCAAGATTCAAAAGGACTTAGATGGGGGCTTTGTCCACTGAAATGCTGGGAAATTGATGATGTTAATTTTTAAAATATCCATTAACCTTTTGACCCCATTTCTGTCTACATGAAACTCTATATTTGCCTTTTCCTTGCTAGCTGGTCATAGATTGCATCGAGTCATAGATTGCACCTGGTCATAGACGAAGACATTGGCCCATGTTTGTGAGCCACTAGTCACCTGCCTGTACCGACCTACTTTCAACCTCATCCCTCTGAGTCTACAGATCCCCAGATCAGTGTCAATCCCCACTTATTTCACCAAACCTCCTCACATAGCCATATCCTACCTACGTAGCACTGCTATCTCTTTAAGGACAGACGCTTTATGGTCATGTATCGTCTTTATGCCAAGATATTGCTGGGAGTTACACTGAAAAAGTAAACTCATCGCAAGACTCTACTAAGTGACTGTCATAAAATATACAAGTCAAAAACTTGTCTAAGTGACAGGGAAGTGGGTCTTCTAGCTGGAGATAGAAGACCCACTTTGCATTTGCCAATCCATACCCTGACCTTGGCCGTTCCCATAAGCCGCACCAGCGATCTGACTCGCATACTAGCTGCGGCTTATATATATTCTGGTAGTGCATGAGAGCATGCTGGCCATTCCCCCTGAAGCAGTGGGTCAAATTATAACAAAGGAGTATATCTGGTAAGAGCATTGTGGTGCTAACTTATGACCTCACTGTTGGGGTACCCGGTCAAGGCACAGTATGGTAGGGTCATTCAGCAACGAAAGATAACACCACATCAGTGGAAATCTTTCGATATAGGGACAGCCATTTTAACCATTTAAGGATGGCATGATGCATCAATGCATCATGCCTTGGTCATCATGCAGGTATATGTGTTATAATCAGTTAAATGATGCTTCAGTCTAAACCAAAAATCTGCATTGCCCGTTGCTGATTTATATTGTCAATACTTTATAATCATTTTACACCTGTCTTCTCTTCACAACCATACATCATTGCCCATGACAGTCCATCCCGCCCTTATAGCAATAAATAACCTTTCTAAGAGCCAGAGTGTTGAAGTATTATGTCTCTTGTCAGGCAAGAGCGATGTAATATGTACCAAAGTACCTCAAATAACAGACTACAATACAATATGAATGAATAAAAGGCCAGTTGCCATGGTAATGGGACAAAAATGACACAATTCCCTGCATGTGGAGAATAAATTAGAGGTTTATCGCTGCAATAAGAGCTGTGTGTGGAGATTGAGTATGCTGAACTAATGGCATTGAGGTGATCTATATGAACCAGGGGGTTACTTAAGCCAATCATGTATTGGTTACCATGGAAACGACTTAGATTGAGAGGCAGACTATCAAGCAGGGATTGTAAATGACCAGTTTGTTGATGGCAACAGAACCAGTTCATCCTTCGAGGGAAGATCACCATGCTATGCCATTTTTCCAATCATTCTCATGAAGCAGCCTTAACCAGTAACTCACAAGAACTGTCAGACCATACACCTATATTGCATTATCATAGTATTAAACAACACATCTGGTTGGCATAGGCACTGCGTTAACATACTCATTTAACATACTCATTTAAATAGATATTTTACAACTTAAAGAATTAAAGACACTCTTTAAGCAGCTTTAACTTTAGTAAATGCCATGTAAAGTTTACGGAAAGTTCAGAATGACATTTTAGTTGGTTTAAGAAGCACTTACTGAACTTAAGGATGTTTACTTTATTTGATTTTTTGTCAACATTATGCAATGGTGTAAAACTAGCAAGTTATTTGTTGCTACTGCTTAAGAGCATGGTGCATCAGAAATTGATCACACAATGCGTCCCTACACTGCAGAAAAGGTGCTTAGGTTTTAAACATGCTTAGGTCTAAACATGTTTAATGTCTAAACATTTTACTAGGTTTGTGTTTTCCAATCCTTCTGTTTAGGAATTTAACACTTTTATTGTGAACACCTGAACATTTATGTTGAATATGTTTAGATGCTTAGTATTTAAACAGTATGATGTTTAGGATATAAATATGTAGTGTTAAGATCATAGTATAGTGATGCATGTACACTGGCTCAAATTGGGGGGGAGGGAGCTGCTAAAGATTTCTCCGAGACACTACATATATATATATGTAAATAGATTAGGAACATAATAATAATCTTCATGTCTCTAGACACACCACTTTCATCCTTAAACACTTGACATATAAACACAATAATATGCCAAACTCTTGAATTCTAAACACTTCATTCTTCTAAACACATTGATTTAAACATATAAATCTCTAAGCACTGAGCTAAACATATTATTGATCTAAACATGTTAAGGAACATATTGTGTGGACAAATACGGGGCAGGAGTGTGTTGAGGATTGTGTTTAGGATCTAAACACCTTTTTAGCAGGGTATAACTGCTACCAGACACCATAGTGGTAATACTAAACTAGGATACACCTGGCCCTGTGAAGCAATCTAATGGAGAATGTGTGTGATGTTGAAAAGACGGCAAACATCTTACGCCAATCCATCATCATCGGGACCCTGACAACACCTGCGGCATCAGACAGCCATTCAAGGCTTCTAGGCCAAATCAATGTAAGAAGGAGCGAAACTTTTCCTATAGCGGCAAAACTACACTCTTTCCATAGTAATTTCAAGAAGAGACAGGTATTCAGGTATTACTGGACTAGTTTCTCCATGGATATCAGTATTTCAGTTATCGGAAGACAGCAAGGTCTGCAGAAAGATATTGTCTCTTCTTGGTGTAGGGATTCAACAAATATTTGCAAAAATATAAATATAAGCACCCACTCCCCAACCCCCCCCCCCCTCGATCACCTTTGATATAAAAACCAGTACTCACTGACCATGCTCTCGTAGGTACATAAAGATACTGCCTTGACCTATATGCACGCTGAAGGTGACTTGGCATACCCACTGTCCATACCAGCCTTGACACCTTCTGGAACTGACCTTGCTTCTGATATCTAGGGTTAAACCTGCATATTTGGCCAACTAGGAAACAAAGCTGGGAGTCACTGAGTACTTGCTAAGCATGTTTTTCTTTTTAAATACAGTGCTTATTATGGGTATTTTCACTTTATGAATATGACAGATGTGGTTGACGTTGAATGACAACTGTAAACTTTTGGTAAGTGTTTCCATGAAGCCAAGATGTTTCCATTTGAAGTGAATAAAGTTGTCTCAAATAACTTTGAATAGTCTAATGTTCCATATTTACCCTAAGACAGCTAGTCAAAACCTATACAATCTCCTTACCACACACATCACACCACACACAAAATGACATACATTAGGATGAGGCCAGCATCACAGAAAGTCATGCTGTACTCCAGCAAGTGAACTGTGGAAGGAACCTGGATTGAGTTGTTGCCAGAGCTATTCAGAATAAAGCTGTGCCTGACTCATCCTATTTCCTTTGTATATATCCTTATCATGGCCCAGACAAGCCTTTAAGGATGGCATGTTCCTCAAAGGTGACATTTGTCATCATGATGCATCAGTTGCAGCCCGGACTAAGGATGTCATTGCCTCTGAGTAACTTTCAAAATAAAATTCAGAATTTTTGACTTATGCAAAACCTCTCCTCTAGCAATGTGTTTCAGGCCATGTTCCAGATATAAAGGGCAAAATTAGCTACAGATACAAACATATTTTGTAGTTAAACAGACAGAATACAATATAAATGTGATACATGTAAAGATATTACACCTGCCAGCCATTCTGAACCATACATCATGGGCTGGTATTTAATAATGACAGCCCCTCCCTCCATTACAATAAAAAATAAGGTGCAATCTGCTGTAGTGTTATGTCTCCCGTCAGGCCAATAGGATGAAATATGTCCCTGAGTACCACAAATAATAGGAAGCCATGTGGCATGCTTAAAAATAAAGGAGCAGTTGCCATGGAAACAACATCAAAATGCAAAAGCTCCCTGCATGTGAAGAATGAATTGGAGTCTCAATCTGGCAATGATACAATGTATGGCAAATATATTACATCAAATTAATGGGGTTGATGTGATTTATCACCCATCTCTCAACACAGAAGGATGCTCCACCAGTGTTTGTTAATCCTTTAAGGATGCCAAGATACCATAAAGAATCATGTCTTGGTTGTCATGATGCATGAATGCATCCCTGGCTAGTAACTCACCAGGGCTGCATCCATGCATCCAATGCATCATGACGACAAATGTCATCTTTTATTGTCATGCCGTCCTTAAAGTGTTAACCAAGGCTACTCTGTGATTTGACCTTGGAAGCCAATGGCCAAGGGCCTGAGTTGGCACCACACTGCTCTCAGCATTGACACTCCCTTGTTGCAACTTGACCCATTCCTGCCAGAGGAATGACCAACACACTCTTATTCAGTGAATCTGGAGTAGACTTCCTGAGTGAGCTGTGGGGGCTGATAATAGAAATTGCATAGAAAATGCCGGGGCAATGCCTTTGATCTTCTTTTGCCTATCTTTTTATAGCATTGAGGTGACCGAGATCCACGAGGGACTCCTGGTGCAGTCTCTCCTTCTATTGGTACCTTCCAACTGTGAGGAATATACTATGTCCCTATCACTCCCTGTGCAGTAGTAACAATGTAGTAATCTAACCATGGGGAATCATAGGCGTCTACTCATAGGCATTGTGCATCAACTCTTTCATTCACCACATGCCACTTACATCTTGCTATCTCCCAGTGATACTAAAATAGGATACACCTGGCTCTGTGAGGCAATCTAATGGAGAATGTGTGTGATGTTGAAAAGACGGCAAACATCTTACACCAATCCATCATCATCGGGACCCTGACAACACCTGCGGCATCAGACAGCCATTCAAGGCTTCTAGGCCAAATCAATGTAAGAAGGAGCGAAACTTTTCCTATAGCGGCAAAGCTATAGTCTTTCCATAGTAATTTCAAGAAGAGACAGGTAATACTGGACTCTCTCTTTGAGAGCATCAATGTCAGTTTCAAAAAAAAGGCTGTTTGGCTGACAATCTTCTTTGATTATGTTTTTAACTAGTTTCTCCATGGATATCAGTATTTCAGTTATGGGAAGACAGCAAAGTCTGCAGAAAGATATTGTCTCCTCTTGGTGTAAGGGTTCAAAAAATATTTGTGAAAATATAAATATAAGCACCCACTCCCCACCCCCCCCCCCCCCCTTGATCACCTTTGATATAAAAACCAGTACGCACTGACCATGCTCCCGATGGTACACTGAGATACTGCCCTGACCTATATGCACGCTGAAGGTGACTTGACGTACCTACTGCCCATAACAGCCTTGACACCTTCTTGAACTGACCTTGCTTCTGATATCTGGGGTTAAACCTGCATATTTGGCCAACTAGGAAACAAAGCTGGGAGTCACTGAGTGTTTTTTTTCTTTCAATACAGTGTTTATTATGGGTATTTCCACTTCATGAAGATGTCAGATGTGGCTGATGCTTCAATTGGAATAATCATTGAGCATGTTCCATTCAAAATTCTGGTACTGTTCTATTCTACTATGTGGTAACATGCATCGGTAGTGATACCACTCCTTTAAAGACAACTGTACACTTTGGCAAGTGTTTCCATGAAGCCAACATCTCTCCCTTTAAAAATAATACATTTGTCTTAAATAACTTAGAATAGTATAATGTTCCATATTCACCCTAAGACAGCTATTCTTTTTTAATCAAACCCTTACAGAAAAGCCTGACCTAAAACGAGGCCAGCATTGATACAGAAATTCACTCTGTTCTCCAGCAAGTGAACTGTGGAAGGAAACTGGTTGCTGCCAGAGTTATTCAGAATAAAACTGTGCCTGAGTGTATGGACAATATATTACATTGAATTAAAGGGGTTGATGTTATTTATTATCCATCTCTCAACACAGAATGATGCTGCACCAGTGTTTCTTAAAGTTAGTACATCCCATATCTGAGTCCAAAAAATACATTTCCCTAAAAATGAGTCAGAATGTTCATAAATAACACAATTACCTCCTTATCTACTCCATGACTCTTTATTCCCTCAGATTTTGCTCTAATTTGATTTTATTGCCCAATATACGATCATTATGCATTTCGAGCTGATGGTGGCAATGGCTACAATTTTATTGTCCCCCAACCCACAAATAACTTACTTTTACAGTATATATGGAACGTCTTTATGTAGAATTCTAAATTTAGTAAAGATCCGATATAACCACTTTGATACTTTAAGGATGAAAAGATACCTTAAAGAATCATGCCTTGGTTGTCATGATGCATGAATTCAGCCTTGGCGAGTAACTCACCAGTTCGACCCTACAGGTTGGCTTGATGGACCAATGCAGCTCTGGGGAGTTACTTGCCAGGGCTGCATTGGTGCATCATGACAACAAATATCATATTTTATTGTCATGCCGTTGTTAAGAGTTAACCAAGGCTACACTGTGATTTGACCTTGGAAGCCAATGGCCAAGGGCCTGAGTTGGCAACACAATGCTCTCAGTATTGACACTCTTTGGTTGCAGCTTTGATCTCCTTTTTATTGCATTGAGGTGACGGAGATCCCCGAGGGATTCCCGATGCAGTCTCTCCTTCTATTGGTACCCTCCAACAGTGAGCTATACACTCTGTCCCTATCACTCCCTGTGCAGTAGTTACAATGTAGTAATCTAGCCATGGGGAGATCAGGGCATTGTGTAGAAGTTCTTTCATTCACTACATGCCACTTACATCTTGCAATCTCTGAGTGACCGGAATACAGACTGATTCAAACTATAGCAATCTGGGATAGCAATCAATTCTGTGGCAGTACTTGGCTAGGTAGCAATACTAAGATATTATATACACATGAACTACATTGTGAACTGAGCCACGTAGCTGTCATTGAAGACAGCGATGTTTCACTGATGCATCATCTTTTAGGTAGCCTAATAATTTAGTAAAGAGGCAATGGATCCTAACTCAAGGAAAAAAACACTCTCCAGCCCATCTATCTAAGTGTATTAGGTCATCAAACTGGCTAACATAACTGTTATTTTCAAATTAAAAGTATTTGTGTGATTTATGTAGTCCATGATATCATTAGACACAAACTCAAGACTCAAATTTATCGCCATCAGTTCCGACTCATAAATCAATCCTCACACCGAATCCCTGTCCATGTATTACTGCTCACTCATCTAAACACAATCTCCCATAATTATATACTCCTAAAGCCACCTGATTTGCTGATATGGTTTATACCATAGCACAAAAAAGGGTGCATTGTTGCCTAGTAATGCCATATCCTAAAGGCAGGGACAGGCACTATGGTCAGAAAGTGAAATGGGTGTACTAAGATTAAGGTTTAATGCGAGGCATATGCCGGCCCACAGCCCCCTACCCTGTATGGACCTCTGTGACCTTCTTCTAGTGTGTCTCAGGTGTCCAAGTCTCAGTGAATTGAGGATTTGGTTCTTCCAGGCCATCAAAAGTGGAGCTACAGCTGGTTTGGTGCCCCAATATGTGGACAGTCTAGAGTCACTTCATCATCATCCTCTATGTCAAGGTTATTCAATATACCATGTTTCCCGAGAATTCTTTTTTGAGTTTTGGCTCTACATCTTTGAGTTTTGGGTATTGGAACAAGACTCCCTCAAGGGTTATTTCTTGGAAGAAAAACACTCTCAAAGCAGATGGTGATAAGGTCAATAATTATATATCATAAATACTATAAAGGCCAGAAATTGGGAATTGTGTATTCAGTCAGATTTCCTGGAAGTGCTGCATCGACAGATGAGAGGTGGAGAAGTTATTCTGTGGTGTGTGCCACTCCCACTAGACCCCTCTGCATTAGTACTCTAAAGTCAGCATAGGGGTTCAAAGCAACATGCCCTTTAAGAGCTGTGATACATAAATTCTCAGGGGCTGATACACACCCAGAAGCCAGTTCAATGATGAAGAATGAACAAGAACCTTTATTGCCTTATAGGGTTAACCCTTCAAAAAAGGATGTCTATAAAAGGTGACCATTGTCATCATGATGCACAAATGCAGCCCCGGTGAGTAAATTGCTGGTGCCTCATTGGTACATCATGCTGACCCTTCTTAACACCATAGGATTGCCATGATGCTAGAATGCAACACTTGCAAGTTACTCGACAGGGTTGCATTCATGCATCATCACAACCATAGGCATAATGCATTAAGGCACCATCCCACCCTCAAAGGGTTAAGGGTGTGTGTAGGGAGTACGCTGGTGTGTGAGAGTGCAAGGAGGTGACACCGATCCGTGGATCTGTAGACGCAGAGGGGGAGGTGGAACGTGGGTTGGTGCTGTCAGGTGACTAGAGTCTGGGCAGAATAGAACCTGAGCAGGAGAGAGGGGGGGGGTATAATGGTGGAGGCAATGTGGCCGGGTGGGGGGGGGGGTTTGAGGCCCCTAAGTCTCAAAATGCCCATATCCCTCAAAATTTGTGAGATAGGGGCCTTTTGAGACTTTAGGACACACCTGAAGTCCCTAAATGTCAAAAAGTCCCTATCCCACAAATATTTGAGACATAGGGACCAAATTCAAACAGCCCCAACCTCACAACAATTTGAGAAATAGTGGCCATTTGAGGGTAGGGACATGTCAGGCCCCTATCCTACAAAAGATCCCCAAGTATCAAAACCCTTATGCAGCAAAACATTTGTAATCACTTTTAAAGACTATTCATTACTTCAGCAGTAAGAAAGCATACCTCACAAGAAAACATTTAAGGTTTGGCCAAAAGAATAGAAAGGAGGAGGTCTAAGTTTTTTTGGTCCCTCCCTTCAGGCAGTTGTGACCCCTCCTAAGGAGGAGAGGACGTTACTAACGGTGGAATGGTAGTGGGAATATTATCCAATATCCTATAGATGATTTATCTATTGCACATATTTAACCAAAGGGACAAATGCTTTTGAGGGATAGAGACATGCCAAAAAGATTCATGACTTAGGGACTTCACATAGACCCTTTGTCTCAAACGATTTTGAGAGATATGGACCTTTTAGGTCCCTATATCCCAAACAGGCCAATTTTGAGGGATAGGGACCTTTTGAGGGATAGGGGCCTCACACAGGGCACAGGAGCCAGAGCTAGATAGATGGCTCAAGAGATTACGGATACTGATATTACTACAATCTTGCTGCGGCTTACCACAGGATGCCCCTCTTCCACACTAGTAACCAACATATTATGGTCAGCATAGTGCTTTAATGCTTTATGTTTCTTTTCCTTCCCTTGTATAACGAGCATTATTACATTATAACTAAATTGAGTTATAACTGTATTTTTTTCTATTCAAGAAGGCAAACAATCCTACAATACCAAGGACAAGCACAAGAGTAACTGTAACATAAGGAGTTCAAAATAGGAACGTAACTGCTCCCCGAGCCGCCTCCTTTAACAAATGATCTGTCCTTGTGACAACTCGCCATGCTACGCTTCTCTCCTACCTTCCCTGTAGCATCCATAAATAACTGTTACCCACACCTTCTGTGTTAGCAGTTTGTGAAATAAGGAGTTATGTATTGGATATAATGACTGCTCCCCCGCCTCCAATCACAATGATGTGTCCCTGTTATAATCCTTTAAAAGCTCTGCTCCGTTCACCCCATCTACGTCTATAAATAACTGTCACCCACACCTATATATAAGCAGTGGTTCGTTTGCCATCCACAAGGTGACACTGTCAGCAAGTATGGTCTAAAAAAGGTCGTCACCATTTTGAAAAATATTCCATAGACCATCGTATCTCTCCACATGCCATATCAAGTCCTAATCGCTTAGGATTTCCTTTTATTGTCAGATTCAGGTACGAGCAACTGAACTACAAGGAGACTTTGTTCAGCCCTTGCCATCCATGTTTCTACATCCTTATGACTCTACTCTATTTGTGGACAGGCGACCATGAAACTGGTTTTGACAGCCACATTTCTATGGAGGAGAGATGGCGGGGCAGCCTTAACGACAGGAGCGGGGAGAGAAGTGGCTTCATGTTAAGTTAATCACCGGGTAGCCGTGAGGTGGTGGCTGTGAGGGACCCTCCATGCTGTCTGCACCTGCCCTCATGCCTGCCAGCTATGGCACTCATACACACTCACCAACCAGCACCTGTCCTAACCCTTTGGCATCAGCAGTGCGCTTAAAAACACCATACCTTTGTTAACACTCTGAAAATGCCACCTTACCTTCTCATGTTCAAAATACATCGATAGCTTGGCACTAGTTCTCTAGAAATGCCCAGGTAATAAAGGTATATAACAGATTAGTCATGTGGCAAATTGCTGAGTTACTCACTAGCACTGCCATCTGTCATGGGTGAGGTACCATGCCATGCTCACAGGCTATGAGGCAGAGTATAAGAGGAAGTAATGACTTCCTTTCAACGGGAAGCCTTTGTGTTTGGTCGGGCAACACAGGGAGCACAGTGAGGGAAGTGTGGGGGGGGAAAAGCGCTTTCACTTCCTTCAACCCTTTAAGGGTCTCATAGTGCTTAAATATGGTCTTTCATCATGAAGCTTGAATACAGCCATCACTTGTCTACTAACCAAGGCTGCTTACATGCATCATACTGACATTTCAGGAGTGTATTAACATGCTACACATAAAGAGTATCAGCTAGTGCTGCCTCTATGAATTGTAACAATAAAGGGCATCAAGCAATAAATCACTGTGCTGCTCCTTACAGGCTATACGTTTGCGGGTAGTGGGGCAGCCCAGTTTCCTTCCACAGGGTAGAGGACTAAGGGGATTTCCCTTGTGCTGGTCTCCATAGAAGAAGGGAACCCTTTGTATGTGATGCCGGATGGGAATGCTGGGGCATATCAGGAGGTAAGGTCACTTCTAAAACCCTTCAATCTAACATTGGTTCTAGGTAAGCCTAGTTCTCATATATATAGGACAAGGTTAGGGCACGATCTGCCCCATTCTGAACACGGTAAGGAAGTGATCATTGTTTGATAATGGCAGGGGGAGTGAAATTCTCCATTGGACTTTTTTGCACCACCCTCCTCTCCGATCAATGATTGAGTGCATTTTTCCCTTCGTCCCCACTCTTTCCAAGGTTTTCATATGGTAATGAACTCATGAATGGCTCTTAAAGTATAACACTGGTACATATGACTCACTTCAACACAATTAATTTGATGTACTTGAGCCATACACATTTCTTATTGCTGCAATAAAATGCTAATTCATTTTCCACATGCACAGAAATTCGATATCTTGGTGTTGTTCCCATGGCAACTGTCATTTTATTTGGTGCATATTGTATCACCATCTATCATATGTAGCGTTACCATGGCAACTGGCCATTTTATTCATTCATATTGTAATTCAGGCTATAATTTGGCGTATTCTCAGACATTTTTCATCCTTTTGGCCTGTCGGGAGACCTAATACTCCAGCAAACCTGTTATCATGGAGGGAATGGTGGCCATGATTAGAAAACAGCCCATGATGTAAGGATGTAAAGAGATGGCAGGTATTGTACAGTTATGACAAATTGACCATATGCCCTTAATTCTGAAGAATTGGGACCATGCAATAAGGGATCAATGGATGACAGCTCTCTCGTTCTAGATGTTTGTATTATACCTGTAAACCAACATAAAGCCTGAGCAATCCCTAAATGGTTAAAGGCTGCCTGTGAGGATGGGGCTGGGGGGGGGGGGATGTGGGTGTTGGTTAGCGCAAGGAGGTGACAGTGATCTGTGGATCTGTAGACTGAGAGAGATGAGGTGGAAGGTGGGTCGGTGCACACAGGTGACTAGGGATGGTATCTGGTCAGAGCTGGCACCCAATCAGAAACAAAAACATTGGCCCAAGGTCGTGAGACACAGCCATAGATAACATGAGACAGGGAATGGGATGTGGAGAAGCTAGGGCGGACATTAGGGAGGGGGTAGGGGGATGGGAAGAACTAAAGGAAAACAGTAAAAAGCAAAAACCAACAGAGTTCAGATTTCCAAAATTTGGCCATTTACTTTGATACCGTATTCATATTCATGAAGGACATCTATACTCACATATCTAAATTTCCCCAAGACTCACAGTAAAAAAAAGTACAACATGGAATAAAAATTACAGTTACTGTATCAAAGGGCAGAGAACATTGCCGCAATATGTAGCAGAAAGGTGTTAACCTTTTAAGGGCAGCATATTGCATTAATGCATTATGCCATGGTTGTCATGATGCATCAATGCAGACCTTGCTAGTAACTCACCAGTACTGCATTTAAACACACATGCCGAGCCTACAGGATTTTTGCACCACCAAAGCATTATAGTGGGACGCTGTACTATTTCTATAGAACCGGATTGAGTTATTTTGGTTGTGTTTACTGTGGCGTATCCGGGCCGCACTCCTGTCTGGTATCCGGTATGTGATTACATAATCCGGCACCTGAGGATTAGTGGAGTGCGACCTGGTAATATGCACCGAGCTGGGACCGCCACGTGTCACCCGACATAACCCAGGTACCTTGTCGGTCTGGAAAAAATGGTTTCAGGTTACCCGGAGTTCCACCCCCTGGGTAAACAGAGGAGATAGACACAGTGGTAGATAACTCTGGGCCCGCCTCCCTCTGAGGAGTCTGGTCCATATGGAGTTTACCGGCATTGGAGAGAGCCTTGGACATAGGGGAATTATTGATTAGACCGTGAGCATATCACTCCTGTATGTTCATGTAACACCTGCATATTTGAATATCACTATCCGTCTATATGATTACGTGCCGTATGTCAGAATGAATAAAGAGTAATTTCTGAACAACCTATTTTCGAATCTTGAGTTTTTCATAGCTCATGCCTATCTTAGAATAGCCAACAGCTACAGCATCAATATGATGCACCAATGCAACACTGGCATATCCCTCCTCTGGGACTGATTGGTGCATCATGCTGACAAAGGGTCACCTTTAAGCACCATGTCATCGTTACAGGGTAAATGCCTGAGGCACCACACAGTGCTAGAGGTGCTAGAGGAGGAGAAGAAATCATTATTTATTCATGTCTGAATGGTGTTGGTTAGGCCAAAAAAAAAAAAGGTGTGTTACAGGCAACCCGACCCTAGTTTCCAAAAGGGGTGTGATATCTAATAATTAAATAATTATAGGTACGGGTTATAATAAACCCTTTTGTTATACTTGATAACTTTATGATGTTCATTTTATTATAAGAGATCAGCGAAGTGTATTAGTATTGAATGCTGGTGATATATATTTTCGAGCTGTATAAGTTCTTTATGTTGCCAGGATAAATAAACGGGAATGGTGTATTTACATCTTCTCATACTCAAAAAAAAGCATTTTTTTCCGATTTTGGAGATTTTTTTTTTTTTTGCAAAATATTCATATTTTTTCTGAAATTTCAGCAATTTCTTGGTCAGGAAGAACAGATCACATGCCTAATTAACTGTCCAGCCTCAGGAAATTGCTTATTAACAAGAATGTCCAATAATATCATGATATTCCTAGTTATAGTAAAAATCGGTGAGTCGTCTTGATGACCCGCGAGTCGATATGGCAGTCCGCGACTCATTCAATGTACCTCCACCATTTAAAAAATAAAAAATAAAATAAAAATAAAATCCCTAAATTTTTGGACCATGTTGCCTGAAACACACCTTTTCTTTTTGGCCTTAGGCAGGTTCTGGTGTAGCATTAGACAACACTCTCCCCATTCTGGGACAGGAGAAGTGGTCCAAAGGACTCTCTGAACAGTTCAAATCTCTAGCACAGCTCTCTCTCTCTCTCTCTAAGCAAAATGTTGGTCTACAAGCGAACCCATTTGCATTAAGGGACATAAATCATCTTGTAATGGCTATTGACTATTCATTCTGAATGCATCTGCTAGTGGACGCCTGGTGGTGTGATAGAACTTCTGCTCCTCAGAATATACTAGCCAATATATATGTACATGTGAATGGTATGTATTAGCATAGGCAGATGATAGCAACCCCTTCCCCCACCTTTCAGAAATCAATGACCGGTCGCTGTTAGATTCCCAAGCATTGCATCTATCAAAAGATGTTATTCACACCTGCCGATTGGTTTGTAGTTTATGCCTAACCCACCAGGTGTTAGAGTCAGCATGTATGGTCTCGATGAGGGCATTGCCATTAAGGAAAGAGAAAATTCGCTGCTGAGGTTCAATTGCCATTTCCATAATAATAAAGGATAGTTGGAAACACAAGAGTGTAATATTTGTATATTATATCATTTTTATTATATATATTACATATAAAGACATTGTAACAATCCCTTAAGGACATTGACTGTATATCTATTACGAGAAACATCGCTAATATTTGTACACATGAGCTGCATTGCATAAACAGGGCCTGGCCCTACTGGACATGCAGGATAAAGAATACCAAACCAAACCATTGGGTTATCAATATTCTACCTTCAGAGATAAGCTTGAGAAGATCCATCCTTTTTGTATATAGTGACAGCTGTAGTTTGTCACTGCATTTTTTCTTTTTACAAATATGATATATAGGTTATTCCACCTGATGTACCTGTCACACCAGTTTCTATTACTGAGAATCTGTCATATATTTTTCATGTTAAAGCACAATTCCTCCTTCATGGAAGGTAAGCCACAAGCCATACTCTTTCCATTTCTCTCTTCAGCTGTTGTGTTCTGAATCTTCAGACTCTCACTTATATAGCCTTCTCTGGGTTATTTCAATGCCTCCTCTTCCCACTCCACGTCCCTTTAAGGAAATGGTACATTTTAGCAATGGGGGGGGGGGGGCTCGGGAGATATCTAAATTTCGTTGCCCCCCCCCCTCTTGAGCCACGTTGAAATTGAACAACATTCAATCAACATTGACAACAATGTATCAATGTTGATTCAATGTTCTGTGCCCGATGGGTCTGAGTTATAGTAACACACAGGTTTTTTGGGTTTTTTTTGCTAAAAAGGATGATTAGGCCCACTCCCCCTAATTCCACCATGCCCCTGTTATAATCTTCAGTCACCTGCCTGTTGTTGTTATTGTTGATTTTTATTTGGCAATAGAGTTGTTACATAGGAACGTTTTCATCCTAATGCCAACGGTATCCACTTGATTTTATAATTATAATAATATGTAATATACAGTTCTATTTACAGTAGTCACATTACACATAGTCAGGATGATCATGGCCATGTTGCATAGTCATGTTCATATGGTCATAGCGATTCATGTAAGTCAGATCGCCGGTGCAGCTGATAGGATCCGCCTTAAGTCAGGGTGTGGTTAAGAGGTGTTTTTTTTTTCATGGAATGCAGTCACTCCATTAATTTAACCAAGGAGCACCGTCATCAATGACATCATCGATGGTGGTTTGTTTACATTTTAATTGCTGAGAAAGAAGCTTTTTTAGGTTTCCCCTACCTACCAGAATTTCGCTAATTTGAATTGGAAAACTGCACAGCTAGTTATTTCACTCGGCCTTTGGCCTCGTGAAACTCGGCCACAGGCCTGCTTGTGCAATAACAAGCTGTGAAGACTTAAACCCATGCACCTTTGTCTATTCATGTCTATACTCCAGTTCTGAATCAACAATTCTCAGCCCCCTGTGAGGCTTATATGATATTCCCAAATGCGACATTTTACGGCATTGCATGGGGAAGCCCTCAGGGATCTTGGTCACCTCAATGGAATAAAATGATGTGTAAAATACATCAAAGGCATTGCCTCAGCAATTTCCATTGTCCGCCCCTACAACTCCCTAGGTAAGAATACTCCAAATTCACTGAATGACAGTGTGCCGGTCACGTTCCCGGGAGGAATGGGTCAAGTTTCAACAAAGGTGTCTTGATGCTGAGAGCATTGTGGTCCCAAATCATACCCTAGGCTAACCAAGTCACAGTGTAGACTTTGTTAAAGAGACTACTTGCGGTCTACACACAGGGCACCCGGTGGCAAAAAATGAAACTACCAGTTCTCAAGCAGCTGTGTAGAAAGTGCATTATTTCCTCACATTGACAAAAGGGTATTCATGAGTGGATGAAAATGCCATATAGAGATAAGCTTAGTTTAATCAAATACTAAAGTGTATTACACCTGCTACATCTTACCAACCATCCATCATTGGCCAGCATCTGACATTGACAGCCCCTTTGCATGCTAACAGTAAATAACTTGTTTCTTAGAAATGAGTCTGGCAGAGTGTTATTTCTCTTGACAGGCTAATGGGATAGAACATGTATACAATAATATATAATACCATATATAATAGCCCACATTACAGTACACATTAAATAAAAGGCTGTTTACCATGGTAACATGACAAAAATAACACAATTGCCTGCGTGGGGAGAATAAATTGCAGATGTTTTGCAGCAATAAAAGCTGTGTATGGGAAAGTGAGTGAATCCATTTAATGGTGTTTAGGTGATTTATATACCTATACTTAAGCCATTCATCAACCGGTTACCACCAAAATGATTTTAGATAAGAGGCAAGGGGTAGAGTCATGAATGAGGCCTAGTGGATGGTCAGAGAACATGTAGCCCAACAGTAGCTCCTGCTGTTGTAACTTTTAATGAATAACAAATGAATTTGAGAACTCTCAAAACATACATTTATATCCTTTAAAAGTGGGAATTGCACTCATCCATTAAGCACAGCTTTTCAGCCCTTAATAGCTGCTTAACTATAGAGCTAAATAAGCGCTGCAGATTCAGTGACTAAAAAGGCTACTTATCCTCTCATTGCAAACTGTGCCGGACACCAGGGCAAGAAGGTACCCTACTCAGACCATGGTGGGCAGACAAGGAACAATGCTAGCTGGTAGCCAAACCTACCACACCCTACACTGCTTACACTGCAGCCTCCCTTCTCCAGTTTGTCTCACGATCATACTCTAAGCTTTGGTTCCTTGAGGCTTTCACAGCATGAGCTGTGATTAGTGTAGTGCACAGAGGGTAGGGAAGGGGCACACAATACACAATCTGCCACAATCTGTATGGCCAGGTTTATCAATGAATACTCTTGTCCAATACCCTTTCCTGAGAATTATCTTTTTCCAAGGGGGATTTTAGAGAATATTTCAAAATCAAAGTGCATACATGACTGCATCCATGCCAGCCTCAGGGGATAATATACTCCAAAGAGTCAGTGAAGTCCTTGTGAGTAATGTGTTGACAACATATTATCTGTGTGACATAAATCAGTGCGCTGTCCTTAAAGGTTTAGCATTGCTGTTCATTGAGCAGGGTGTGTTGGGGGTGGTGGACTGACAGTGATCCTTAGATATGTTGACTAAGGGAGTGGTCATTTTTTAACATCAGGGGGGGTTGGTGGATTTGGGGGGGTGACCAAAAAAAGTTGGACCCCTTGAAGGGGGGGGGACCAAAAAAAGTTGGACCCCTCGTGAGGGGGGGACCAAAAATATTGCACCCCTTTTTAGAGGAAAAGCCTGCGCGTTACTATAGCTCAAAGGGGTCGACCGCGCTCAATTTCAACCTGCCTGGAGGGGGGGGACTGAAAAAATTTCAACCCCTCTCATGGGGGGGACCAAAAAAATTCTGACCCGCTCGCGCGAAAATCCACCAACCCCCCCCCCCCTGTTGTTAAAAAATGACCACTCCCTAAGAGGGATTAGGTGAAAAGTATGTGGGTGCAGGCAGGTGACTAGAGGCTGGGTAGAATATAATGGGCAGAGAGTGGGCTAAGGTGGGGTTTAGGGAGAAAGGATAGGAAACAGATGGAAAAATCAATGGGATTGAGGGGAGGAGGTGGATGTGAGTGAGTGGAGGGAGGTGACACCGAAATGTAAATCTGTAGAAACCTGTAGAGGGATAAGTTGGCATGTGGATGGTGGAGGCAGCTGACGAGAGGCTGGGTAGATGATAAGAGAAGAGAGATTTGATTACTGAGGAGAACCTAGGGAAGACAACAGGGAAGGGAAAAAGATGCTGAAAGTTAATGTTGTTTAGAAGAGACAGAGAGGGTATGTGTTGGTTGGAAGGAGAGCTAGAGAGAAAGATAGACAGACAGAGAAATGTTGAAAGGAAGTATTGTAATAAGAGCATAAAATCAGATACACTGAGAGCCCATGTACATACATGTATATGATTAATTGAGAAATTGGAGCCATATATATTATATAAGACATGTCATGGTCTGGCATCAAATTTACCTTTCTGCATACAAATTAAGGTGACAAATTGACAAGGTCCTTTCCTTAAAGAAGCACTGGGATATGATTAAAAATCATTTCACCAGACACAAGGTAGGAAGATGAAGTATAGGCTGCAAAAGGGTACAGATACTTATTTGGAAACTTAATTATTGAAAGTATAAAGATATAAAATGAGAGAGGACTGATAATTGAATATTTACAAGCAGTGGGAAGGTCTCTTTATGTGGCTCAGGCTATAGGTGACAGATTCCATTGACCCTAAGGCCTTTAAATGCAACCTTGGTGAGTAACTCATCAGTGCTGCATTCAAGCATCATGCCAACCCTAGCAGATTAATACAACCCTATGAGATCAGTATGGTGCGCTAATGCAACGCTGTGGAGTCACACCCCGGGGACTCATTGGTGCAACATGTTGACAAAGGTCATCTTCTGCTGACATGCTGTTTCTAAAGTGTTAAAGCCTTAGGATCCACAGAGAAGGAGGAGCATGTGGAAGCGGCTGTGGGAGGATGGGGAAGTAATCATTTATTCATAGGGAGTCTGGGTGGGACTGGTGTTGTGTAGGGAAGCCCTCTTATAGCATTAGATTCTGCTTAGACACCCTAGAACTCTACAGTCTGGGACTGATTCAGTGATCTGAAGGCATCTCTGGACAGCTCAAATCTCTAGCACATCTCTCTCTCTCTCTCTCTCTCTCTCACTCTCTCTCTCTCTCGCTCTCTCTCTCTCTCTCTCTGTAAGCAGATGTTTGGCCTAGAAACAACCACATTTGCATAAATGGACATAAATCATCTGATGGTGGCTATTGTTAATGCATGGCACATCTGCTAGTTTCCACCTAGCAAAATAAAATATCAGCCAATATATATGCACATGTGAATCATATGTGTTAGCATAGACGGAAGATAGCAACCCCTTCCTCACCTTTCATAAATCAATGATGGGTCACTATTAGATTCCCAAGCACTGCATCTATGAATTGTAGGTGGCGACAGTAATGGAAATACTCTCCAAGCACAGTGCTAATTAGTTTAATTAGTTTATTTCACAAATCGGGGACAGAGCCCGCTAACCCCAAATCTTAAATCTAATCATATTTGCCTCTGAGCAAAACTAGGACTATTTTTGTAAAGCTATCTCTGCCTCAGATTGGTCCCCCAAAAACCACCCAGGACTACCGCTTCTTGTATAAATAAATGTCATCAACACTTCCAGGCTGAGCTATGGTCTGCATTTTACCCACCAGGTGGCATGGACAGCTTGCATGGTCTTGACAAGGGCAAAGCCATTTGGAAAACACAATTTGTGGAAGAAATGCTTTTGCGAATTAATAATATAAAATCAAAGTAATTGCTTGGTCTATCAGTAATCTAAATTCAGGGTTAAGGTTGAAAAAAGTAATCAATAGATGAAAATTGATATCCATAGTCTGGTACTACATAGTGTTGAATATTACATTTGTGTGGCTTTCTTTTCTTTATTTGAATAAATCATATCAGTGGTTCTAGCTGAATAACCTGTTATCCCACAATGTTCTCCATTTGTCCATATTCACTGCTTTGCAACTTTTGTCTATGTTGATGCACAATTTCTTTTCATGGAAGGTGAGACATAGGTAAACCACGAGTCTTGCCCTTCCCCTTTCTCATTTCGATCTTGTCTTTTCTAATGCTATGAAGCCTTACCTTTACTGTGTTTCTAGGTTCTTCCAATACCCTCTTAGGCCAAAGAAAATAAGGTGTGTTTCAGGTTATCCAACCCTACCTAGCAAAAAAGGGCTGACCCTATAAATTTTTATTCAGTTTTGAAAAGATATTTATATTTTAGTCCGTAAGTTGACGCATTGTCAGTGAGTTGGCGCTCAACTCAAATTTGGGTACTTTTTATGCCAAAGTGAAAAAAAGGAAATAAAAAATTCAGTCCAACCCTACCTAGATTTTCAGACTATGTAACCTGAAACACACCTTTTATTTTTTTTTGGTCCTTTATAATCGATACCATCTCCAGTCACCTGCCTCTACTCACCCAACTTCCACCTTCCCCTTCTAAGTCTACAGATCCCCAGATCGCTGTCACCCCTATCCCTGCTCAACCCCTGCTCACACGCACGCAATATCCTTCCTACACTGTCCTTGGGGAAACGTAAAGGGGTGGGGGAGAATTGCCTGTAGACCAGTGCAGCAAGAAAGGGTGACTTTCCTGAGAACTTGTTGATACAGCTTTTTAATGTCTCTTCAGCTTGATTGACAAATGCATTAATAAATAACCTCAAAATCCTACATTCTAATATATGCTATTTGAAAGGTATTTGCCCTGTGAATCTCCTAATATAAGATGTTTGCAAACAAAGCTATTGCAGACAATTTTATGAGGATTCTGCTAAAACCAATGTTAATAGAACCTAATTAGGAGAAAATCACTGTCTGTTGCTGCATTGGTCTATGGAACCCCAAGAGTTTGAATGCTTTTTTGCAGCTTTTTTGATAACATCAATTAGAAAAACACTTTTTTAATGAGAGTATAATATGCAATTTTTGTTGTTAGGTTATCCACTCTAATTACATCATAGATTGAAAGACTGGAGAGGACTATGGGGATTTCCCTTGTGCTGGTCTTCAATCTGACATTGGTTGCAGGTAAGCCTAGTTTCATTTCATATGGGTCAAGGACAGAGCAGCAACTTTGTCATTCTGAACATGGTAAGGAAGTGATCATTCTTTGATAATGGCAGGGGAGGTGAAATACTGCAATAAACGTTTTTGCACCATCTTCCTCTCCTATCTCTGGCTTCAAGGGTTTTTGTCCTATCACCCCCCTCTCTTTCCCAGATTATGTTCATGGTGATCAATTCATGAACGGCTTCTACAGTATGGCACTGGTACATATAACACCATTAACTCAATGTTCTAAAGTTGCCAATCACAGCTCTTATTGCTGCGATAAAACTCTACTCTAGCCTTCACATGAAGGAAATCACGGTATTTACTTAGGTTTCAATGCACAGTTCGTATAGTTGCAATAAAACCTTAGACATACAAGGAATTGTGATATATTGGGGTGGTTTCCATGGCAACTGTAGCAGGTAGCTGACAAGTCTTAAGGATTGTCACCATGCAACAATTTACCAATGAATCATCACTCTCTGGTTATGCATCTATGTTTTATACCTACAAACAAACTTAAAGCCCTCAGGTGCCTAGCATTCCCCAAATGGTAAAAGGCTGCCTGTGAGGATGGGGCTGGGTGGGCAGGATGTGGGTGTCGGTTAGTGCAAGGAGGTGAGAGTAATCTGTGAATCTGTACACTGAGAGGGATGAGGTGGAGGGTGGGTCTGTGCACGCAGGTGACTAGATGCTGGGTAGTCTGTAAGGGGCAGAGAGTGGACTTAGGTGGGGTATGGGCAGAAAGGAGAGGAACATATGGAAAAATCAATGGGATTGAGGAGAGAAGGTGATCCATGTGAGTGGGTGGAGGGAGGTGACACCAATTTGTAGATCTGTAGACTCCGAGGGATTAGGTAGAAGGTGGGTTGGTGCAGGCAGCTAAGGAGAGGCAGGGTAGACTATGGATGGGGAATGGGACGGGGGGGGCTGCAACCTAGTGACTAGACGTGGAATAGATTATAGGGGAAGGGAAACGAGATGTGGAGAAGCTGGGGCGGACATTAGGGAGGGGATAGGGGGATGGGAAGAACTAAAGAAAAACAGTAGGGAAAGCTAAAATTAAACAGAGTTCAGATTTCAAAAATTTGGCCAGTCACTTTGCTACCGTATTCATATTCATAAAGGACATCTATAGTCACATATCTAAATTTCCCGAATACTCACAATAAAAAAAAAGTACAATGTGGAATAAAATACAATTACAGTTACTGTATCAACGGGCAGAGAACATTGCGGCAATATGTAGCAGAAAGGTGTGAACCCTTTAAGGGCAGCATATTGCATTAATGCATTATGCCATGGTTGTCATAATGCATCAATGCAGACCTTGCTAGTAACTCACCAGTACTGCATTTAAACATTATGCCGAGCCTACAGGATTCTTGCACCACCAAAGCATCAATATGATGCACCAATGCAACACTATCCCTCCTCTGGGATTCATTGGTGCATCATGCTGACAAAGGTCACCTTTTAGCAACATGTCATATTTACAGGGTAGATGCCTGAGGCACCACACAGTGCTAGAGGTGCTGGAGGAGGAGAAGAAATCATCATTTATTCATAGGGAGTCTGGGTGGGAATGGTGTTGGTTAGGCAGCTTCTGGTATAGCATTAGACAACACTGTGCCTCTACATGGGTAAAAATCGACACGGGCGACACGGCGACACAGCCGTTTTTGGCCCTTTTAAAAATCGACAGACACAGGAAAATCAGGGATAAAAATCGACCCACATGAGGTTTTAACTTTGTTCTTATATAGCCAAAAATCGACACAATGCCACTGCCCTACTGCTAAAATGCGACACTGTGACACGGTCAAAATTGCGGGTACCCATGTAGAGGCACAACACTCTCTCCATTCTGAGACAGGAGAAGTGGTCCAAAGGACTCTCTGAACAGTTCAAATCTCTAGCACAGCTGTCTCTCTCTCTCTAAGCAAATTGTTGGTCTACAAGCAAACCCATTTGCATTAAGGGACATAAATCATCTTGTAATGGCTATTGACCATTCAATCTGAATGCATCTGCTAGTGGCCGCCTTGTGGTGTGATAGAACTTCTGCTCCTCAGAATATACTAGCCAATATATATGTACATGTGAATGGTATGTATTAGCATAGGCAGATGATAGCAACCCCTTCGGCCACCTTTCAGAAATCAATGACCGGTCGCTGTTAGATTCCCAAGCATTGCATCTATAAATAGATGTTATTCACACCTGCCGATTGGTTTGTAGTTTATGCCTTACCCACCAGTAGTATGTATGTATGGTCTCGATGAGGGCATTGCCATTAAGGAAAGAGAAAATTTGCTACGGAGGTTCAATCGCCATTTCCATAATATTAAAGGATAGTAATTCATTGGGTTATCAGTATTTTACCTTAAGAGATAAGCTTGAAAAGATCCATCCTATTGTTATATAGTGACATCCGTAGTTTGTCACTGCATTTTTACTTTTTTACAAATATGATATATAGGTTATTCCACCTGATGTACCTGTCACACCAGTTTCTATTACTGAGAATCTGTCATATATTTTTATGTTAAAGCACAATTCCTTCTTCATGGAAGGTAAGCCACAAGCCATACTCTTTCCATTTTTCTCTTTAGCTGTTATGTTCTAAATCTTCAAGTTAGTACATCCTATGCGTGGGGCAAAAAAATGGGTTTCTCAAAAAATGAGTCAGAATGTGCACAAATAATATATTTGACTTACTATCAGTTCAATTCACCCTAATTCCCTCTGATTTTGCTCAAATCCGATTTTATTGCTAAAAATACGGTCATTTTGGTATAAAAAAGTGCACGCTTATATTCCTCACATTGAAAATACACTAGAAAATCCCATGGTTGGGGGACATTGGATCCCTTTGTGACCTATTAACACCCATAGATGACATTTATTTGACCTGTAGTCTCTAAATATTATACTTTTACAGTATTGAGAACAGATTTGAGTAAAATTTAGAATTTTAAGAAAAATTGGATATACCCACTTTCAGACTCTCACTTATATAGCCTTCTCTAGGTTATCCCAATGCCTCCTCTTCCCACTCCACGTCCCTTTAAAGAAATAGTAAATTTTTTGCAATGGGGGGGGGGGGGGGGGGGCTCGGGAGATATCTGAATTTTCTTTGCCCCCCCCCCTCCCCTTGAGCCACGTTGAAATTAAACAACATTCAATCAACATTGACAACCATGTATCAATGTTGATATAGTAACACACAGGCTTTTCTAATTTTTTGCTAAAAAAAGGATGATTTGGTCCACTCCCCCTTATTCCACCATGCCCCTGTTATAGTCTGTAGTCACCTGCCTGCACCGACCCACCTTCCACCTCATCCCTCTGAGTCTACAGACCGACAGATCACTGTCCCCCTACCCCTGCTCACACACACCCAGCATCCTACCTTCACACCATTTTAACCCTTTAAGGACAGCATGTCGCAAAAGTTGTTTCATTGCTTACTCAATAGGGCTGCTATAGGAATAGAGCATCAGTGCCACATCTCTGTATCAAATGACAGGTCACAATCTTTTCATGAAAAAGGAAATCTGAGCACTTCTACTTGGCACGGAATTGATAACTGTTGTTTGAATCAGGCCTCAGTCGGGTAGTTCTTATTCCAGTGCTTACCTGACTGGGAGGGTACCCCTATCACGAGGTACCGTAATACCCCGCATATAGGCTGTAAGTCAGATCGCCGGTGCAGCTTATAGGATCTGCCTAAAATCAGGGTGTGGTTAATATGTGTTTTTGTTTTTTTAATGGAATACGGTCACTCCATTAATTTAACCAAGGAGCGCCGTCATCGATGACATCATCGATGGTGGTTTGTTTACATTTACATTGCTTAGAAAGAAGCTGTTTTAGGTTTCCCCTACCAGAATTTTGCTAATTTGAAACACGGCCACAGGCCTACTCTTGCAACAACAAGCTGTGCAGACTTAAGCTCATGCACCTTTGTCTATTCATGTCTATGCTCCAGTACTCATTCAACAATTCTCAGCCCCCTGTAAGGCTTATATGATATTCCCAAATGCAACATTTTACGGTATTGCGTGGGGAAGCCCTCAGCAGATCCGGAAAATGAAGGGAAACCCTCCCCAGAGCCATTATTTACACCAGTGTTAATTTTCACAGCGCAGATAGGTGTGAAAACACTGCAGGGCTACAATTAGCAACGGTTTTGCTTGTAGCATAAACACTACAGGGCTAAAATTAGCAACGGTTTTCTTATAACCCCTTTGCTGAATTTTCTATCAATTTGCTGTTAAATGTATGTATCCCATAAGATAAATTAGTGTATGCTCTTGAAACATACATGGGGAATAGTGAATCATACATGGGATTGCCAAGAAATCACGAATGAATAAGCTTTTTCTATAGACTTTCCCTCTGTGCTCCTCCACTTCATCCAGTAGGCTAACCAAGTCACAGTGTAGACTTTGTTAAAGAGACTACGTACGGTCTACACACAGGGCACCCGGTGGCAAAAAATGAAACTACTAGTTCTCAAGCAGCTGTGTAGAAAGAGAATTATTTCCTCAGATTGACAAAAGGGTATTCATAAGTGGATGAAAATACAATATAGAGAAAAGCTTAGTTCAATCAAATACTAAAGTGTATTACACCTGCTACATCTTACCAACCATCCATCATTGGCCAGCATCTGACATTGATAGCCCTTTTGTACTATAACATTAAATAACTTGTTTCTTAGAAATGAGTCTGGCAGAGTATTATGTCTCTTGACAGGCTAATATGAACCGACCATTTATGAACCGATTACCAGTCATGAAGGAGGCCTAGTGGATGGTCAGAGAACATTTAGTAGGTCCTGCTGTTGTAACTTTTAATGAATAACAAGAAGATCAAGTATAGGCTGCAAAAGAGAACAGATACTTATTTTGAAACTCAATTATTGAAAGTATAAAGATATAAAATGAGAGAGGACTGATGATTGAATATTTATAAGCAGTGACAAGGTCTCTTTATGCGGCTCAGGCTATAGGTGACAGATTCCATTGACCCTAAGGCCTTGAAATACAACCTTGATGAGTAACTCATCAGTACTGCATTCAAGCATCATGCCAACCCTAGCAGATTGATACAACCCTATGAGGCTGTGTCTCACGACCTTGGGCCAATGTTTTCGCCTCTGACCAGGTGCCAGCTCTGACTGGGTGCCAGCTCTGACCGGGTGCCAGCTCTGACCGGCCTGAATAAAAACGGGTTATTTAGGGCAGATTATGATAGAATTTGGCTGATAAGGTTAATGGATGTTATAACTCTTTAAACTAGTGATTAGTTGCCCATTTTTATCATCACCTGCCCTAAAAAAAACATTTTTTTCAGGCCAGTCAGAGCTGGCACCCGGTCAGAGCTGGCACCCGGTCAGACCTGGCACCTGGTCAGAGACAAAAACATTGGCTCAAGGTCGTGAGACACAGCCTCGAGATCAGTATGGTGCGCCAATGCAACGCTGTGGAGTCACACCCCAGGGACTCATTGGTGCAACATGTTGACAAAGGTCACCTTCTGCTGACATGCTGTTCCTGAAGTGTTAAAGCCTTAGGAACCACAGAGAAGGAGGAGCATGTGGAAGCGGCTGTGGGAGGATGGGGAAGTAATCATTTATTCATAGGGAGTCTGGGTGGGACTGGTGTTGTTTGGGGAAGCCCTCTTCTAGCATTAGATTCTGCTTAGACACCCTGGAACTCTCCATTCTAGGACTGATTCAGGGATCTGAAGGCATCTCTGGACAGCTCAAATCTCTAGCACAGTTCTCTCTCTCTCTCTCTCTATCTCTCTCTGAGCAGATTTTTGGCCTAGAAACAACCACATTTGCATAAATGGACATAAATCATCTGAAGGTGGCTATTGTTAATGCATGGCACATCTGCTAGTTTCCACCTAGCAAAAAAAAATATCAGCCAATATATATATGCACATGTGAATCATATGTGTTAGCATAGACGGAAGATGGCAACCCCTTCCTCACCTTTCATAAATCAATGATGGGTCACTGTTAGATTCCCAAGCACTGCATCTATACTATAAATGGAGACCCTACGATCCTGACCATGTTGGGGAAATCCTACCTTTAACCCCATGCCGGGAGAAAAGCAAGTGAGGGGGTTTTTCCCCTTGGTTTGGGTGGATAAACATGTAATTTTAGGTTCAACCAGAAAATCTGATTTGCCAATACCTTACCATTATCAGCTAAATAACATTCACCTACATACAACTAGACAATTTAATTTGCTAGGTATATGTGAATGGGCTCGTATGAAAGTCTTGTATTTCTTGAGATATAATGATTTAAATGACAAAATATAGCCTAAATAAGGTACATTTAAATGTGGAATCCTACCCCCCTTCCCCAAACCCCTCCCCAGCCCACCTTTATAAGATACTGCAATGGGAGAGCTCCCTTTGGAGGTGCAGACCGGCGGCGGCCCTTATCTCTACCGGCGGCCCTTATCTCTACAGAGATAAGGGTAGGAGGCCGACCTGAGGGCTGCACTAAGTAAGGGGAGATTTCCCCTTGCAGGAAGAAACCCCACTGTAGGCTAATATACCTATAATGGAAAATATCCCGGATTGTCCAGGCCTGCTGACCACCGGGTGGTGTACATCACTCTGTGATGAGACGACGGTAATGGCCATACTCTCCAAGCACAGTGCTAATAATTATTAGTTTAATTAGTTTATTTTACAAATCAGGGGCAGAGCCCGCTAACCCCAAATTTTATATCTGATTATATTTGCCTCTGAACAAAACTAGGACTACTTTTGTAAAGCTATCTCTGCCTCAGATTGGTCCCCCGAAAACCATCTAGGACTACCGCTTCTTCTATAAATAAATGTCATCCACACTTCCAGGCTAAGCTGTGGTCTGCACTTTACCCACCAGGTGGCAAGGACAGCTTGCATGGTCTTGACAAGGGCAAAGCCATTTGGAAAACACAATTTGTGGCAGAAGTGCTTTTCCGAATTGATAATATAAAATCAAAGTAATTGCTTGGTCTATCAGTAATCTAAATTCAGAGATGAGGTTGCAAAAAGTAATCAACGGATGAAAATTGATATCCATAGTCTGGTACTACATAGTGTCGAATATTACATTTGTGTGGCTTTCTTTTCTTTATTTGAAAAAATCATATCAGTGGTTCTAGCTAAATTACCTGTTATCCCACAATGTTCTCCATTTGTCCATATTCACTTTTTTTGCATTTTTTGTCTATGTTGATGCACAATTTCTTTTCATGGAAGGTGAGACATAGGTAAACCACGAGTCTTGCCCTCTCCCTTTCTTATCTCGATCTTGTATTTTCTAAAGCTACGAAGCCTTACCTTTACTGTGTTTCTAGGTTCTTCCAATACCCTCTTAGGCCAAAGAAAAAAAGGTTTCAGGTTACCCGACCCTACCTAGCAAAAAAGGGCTGACCCTTTAAAACTTTTATTCAGTTTTGAAAAGATATTTATATTTTAGTCCATAAGTCAATGCATTGTCAGTAAGTAGGCGCTTAACTCAAATTTGGGTACTTTTTATGCCAAAGTGAAAAAAAGGAAATAAAAAAATCCGTCCAACCCTACCTAGATTTTCAGACTATGTAACCTGAAACACATCTTTTATCTTTTTTTATCCCACTGCCCGTCCTTTATAATCGATACCATCTCCAGTCACCTGCCTCAACTTCCACCTTCCCCCTCTAAGTCTACAGATCCCCAGATCGCTGTCAGCCCCATTCCTGCTCAACCCCTGCTCACATGCACGCAATATCCTTCCTCCACTGTCCTTGGGGAAACGTAAAGGGGTGGGGGAGAATTGCCTGTAGACCAGTGCAGCAAGAAAGGGTGACTTTCCCGAGAACTTGTTGATACATCTTTTGATGTCTCTTGAGCTTGACTGACAATTGCATTAATAAAAAACCTCAAAATCCTACATTCTAATATATGCTATTTGAAAGATATTTGCCCTGTGAATCTCCTAAAAATATTATTGCTCGAGGCAGGAAGATGAGGTACAGCATGTGGAAAAGAGCAGAGTCTTATTTCTAAAGGCAATTTTTGTGATTATAAAGATATCAAAGGAAGAGATAACTGATGATTGAATATTCATAAACAGTGGCAAGGTCTCTTTATGCAGCTTAGGCTATAGGGGACAGATTCCTTTAACCTTTGAAATGAAACCCTGGTGAGCAACTTATCAGTGCTCTATTCAAGCACCATTCAAACATTAGGGGATTAATACAAGCCTATGAGATTGGTATGGTGAACCAATGCAACACTGGGGAGTCACATCCCATTGACGCATTGGTGCCTCATGTTGACAAAGATCACCTTCTACTGATGTGCTGTTGCTAAAGAGTTAAAGCCTGAGGCACCACAGAGGGAGAAGCATTTTGAAGGGGCTGTAGGAGGATGGGGAAGTAATCATTTATTCATAGGGAGTCTGGGTGGGACTGGTGTTGGTTAGGGGAGTTCTCTTATAGCATTAGACACCCAACCCTCCATTCTGGATCAGATGAAGTGACCCGAGGACTCTCTGAAATCTCTAGCACAGCTATTTTTCTCTTTAAGCAAATGTTTGGCCTAGATACAATCACATTTGTATAAATAAATATACCATATTTTGACAAGTTGAAAACAAGGTCATAAGTGCCCAGGGCACTTAATAGTTGGAATAGGGTAAATAATTTGCCGGTGGATATTGAATATTCAATGTGAATACATGGCACATCTGCTTGAGAACCATCATGTCTTCACTGAATCAATAGGGATTGCTATAAAGATAGGGTAAAGGCACCCCTTTCGGACGCTCCTGGACAATAAAGAGATGATCACTTTTGCCTATTGAAATTGACACCTCATTGGATATACTATCTGTATAGGTTAAAAGTCTGATTTCTGATCGCTATAAATTCTCTAATATAAGAATGGATAAATCTAAATCTAAAATCTTTATTGTAAGGCCACTCAAAAAAGAAGTTGTTTCTCTTCACCCAGCACTGAAAAATATGCCGAGGGCGTTTTTTATTTTAATTTTTTTTTTTTACTGGGGGCCAAAATATGTAGGGAAATTAAGACTTTTCGGGCACAATTTTCACATTTTGGTAGTTAACAGTTTATTGATCCATAGAGATTGTTAAAATGTAACCTATTCCTATCTCTCTGCGTTGCTGACTGTTTAAGCTTTACTTTGATACCAAATATGCCTATATTTGTCCATTTTTGACAGATTTTTCATTAAAAATCTAAAAAAAAAAAAAAGTTTTCCCTGAATCACGATTTTCATGATGCGCGCAGTGATAAGAAACAACTTTTTTTTTGAGTGGCCTAAAGAACAGAATTGACTGCCATAGTTTGAATCAGGCCTCAGTGGGAAGTCCTTCTTCCTTCCAGTGGGAGATGCCAATGGCATGTTTTGAATCTCAGAGCTTATGCGCATGATTCCCAATGGCTAGATCACTACAATGGAACTTTTGAATAGGGAGTGATAGGGATATATTGTGGACCTCACTGTTAGAGGGCACCAATAGAAGGAGAGACTGTGTGGAGATGCCTCTGGGAATAGTAGTCACCTCAATGCAATAAAATGATGTACAAAAAAAAGATCAAAGCCGTTGCCTCAGCAATTTCTATGCTCAGCCCAACAGCTCACTGAGGAAGACGACTACAAATTCGCTGAATCAGAGTGTGCAGGTCATTTTCCCGGAAGGTGTGGGTCAAGTTTCCACACAGGCATCTTGATGCTGAGAGCATTGTAGTGTCAAATAAGTAAAAGTGTCAGCTGTGTCTCCCAGGTGGCTCTGGTAAAATAGAGAGTCAAGCAGCTAATGACTCTGCTTATATGAAGGGTCAACTTGAGTTGACTCTCTACCATCAGTGTCAATTTGAGTTGACTCTCTACAATCAGTGTCAACCCAGTGTTGACCCTTCTTATAAGCAGAGTCAATAGCTGTTTGACACTCCATTTTACCAGAGCCACCTGGGAGACACAGTTGACTCCTTTACCTTTCTGTGTGTAACCAAGTCAAATCACAGTGTAGACTTTGTTAAGGAGACTTCATCCAGTCTATGCATCTGGCACCAAGTGGCAGGATATAGAACTACCTCCTCTCAGACAGCTGTGTAGAAAGACCATTATTTACTCAGATGGATAAAAGGATAAAAATGCAATATAGAGATTGGATTATGTGTTATCAACTATTAAAGTAGTTTACAACTGCTATCTCTTTACAACCATCCATCATGGGCAACTCTTTAAATATGACAGCCCCTCCCTTCATCGTAATAATGAGACAAAAATGAAATAAGGTACGTTTCAGTTAGCATGGAAAGCATATGTAGGGTCGGATTTTTTTTTTCAAAGCTTTTTTTAAACATGAAAGTACTAGCTAGCCTCTCTGAGGACCCTAGAATTGACCAAAAAAGGGTAAAATTATGGATATTTCTTCAAAATTACATGAAAAAAAGTTGGGTCGGCCCTGTTTTGATAGGGTCAGTCAGGTGGCCAAAATGACTTATTTCTAAGAAGGCGGTCTGCCAGAGTGTTATGTTTCTTGACAGGCCAATAGGATTAAATACGCCCCAGAATACTACAAAAAATAGCCTGCATTACAATATGCATCGAATAAAAGGCAAGTTGCCATGGTAACGCTACAAGAATCACACAATTCCTTGCAAGTGGAGAGTAAATTAGAGGTTTTGCAACAATGCATGTGCCGTGTATGGGAAAATAAGCATATTGGGTTAATGCCGTTGAAGTGATTTATGTACCTATACTTCAGCCAGTCATGAACTGGTTGCCATGGAAGTGACTTGGAATGAAAGGCAAGTGTAACACTAGAAGTGAAGAATGTGGGCATGTGGTGAAGCCGTCTCGAGTTGTGGCAGAATGATGTGCAAAAAGAGATCAAGGGCATTGCCTCAGCAAATTCCATTGTCAGCCCCAACAGCTCATTTTGGAAGACTATTCCAAATTCACTGAACGACAGTGTGCCGGTCATTCCACTGGAAGGAGTGGGTCCAGTTTTAACAAAGGAGCATTAACACTGACCCCTTGAGAGTATCCCAACACCATAGGGTTGCCATACTGCTTGAATGCAGTCCTGGCTAGTTGCTGCATTCATGCATCATGATGACCAAGGGATGATGCATTAAAGGCCCATTGCCCCTATGAGTACTTGTCCCGACTGCACTCTGACTGTTACTGAAGTGCGGGTTTAAGGCATCATGCCGCCCTCTAACTGGTTAACTACTGGCAGCTCCTCTGCTGCCTCTGTCCCTAATCCCATTGATTTTTCCATCTGTTCCTATCCCTACACCCTTCCTGGCGTTCTCCCTTAGGGAGTGGTCATTTTTTAACAACAGGGGGGGGGGGTCGATTTTTGCGCGAGAGGGGTTGACATTTTTTCAGTTCCCCCCTCCAGGCAGTTTGAAATTGAGCGCGATCGACCCCTTTGAGCTATAGTAACTCGTGTGCATTTCCGCTAAAAAGGAGTGGGTCAAATTTCAACAATGGCATCTTGATGCTGAGAGCATTGTAGTGTCAAATAATGCCTCCAGCTCTGGGCTAACCAAGTCAAATCACAATGTAGACTTTGTTAAAGGGACTTTATGTATGTATGTATGTAAATTCTTTTATTTATACTGAAAACATATAGGCATAAAGTGATTGCTTGTAATTATTCTGTATCCAGTCAATGGTATATATATTTCACTTGTACATGAATAGCATTTCCAGAATTGGCTTAAGGCCATATATGAAGGAGATAGGACAGATGTTAGTAGCAGAAGTGTAAGATTGTCATCATCAGTTGTGTAATGGATACACAGTCAGAGGCACAGTGCCTCAGGCTGTGTATCCTTACAGGGCCGGTGGTAGTAGCCTTTTTATGGTCAATCAGGTCAGATGGTGCACCTAATTTCCAAAGGACGGATGTTATGTCCTAAATGTATACAATCTGTGCATCTGGCACCAGGTGGCCATTTCTTTTTAGGCCACCCTCAGGAGGGGTCCAAATGTTGTTGGTCCCCCCTTCAAGGGGTCCAAATTTGTTTGGTCCCCCCCCCCTTTAAGGGGTCCAAATGGTTTTTGTCCCCCCCCCCAAATCCACCAACCCCCCTGTTGTCACTTCCTTACCCCTGGCTTTAGGCCCCTATCTACCACTTCTACCCTACCTAGCCTCTAGTAACCTGCCTGCACTGACCCACCTTCCACCTTACCAATCTAAGTCTACATATCCCTGGATCGGTGTCACCCCAGCCTACGTTGGATGCCTACGGGTAGTAGTATACCCGCAGGTGTAGAGCAATTAGCGCTGTGAGCCAGGCTTGATCAGGCACACAGTTCTGCTGTCCAGCCACAGGTGGCGAATTGCATTATGTAAAACACAGTGAAAAACAGAGGTGTCACCTAGTAGAAAGGGCCTGAACATGGATGATTGACAGGCTATATTTTAGCCTTCACCTGCGTGTATACGTACACGCAGGTAGCCAGCGTAACCCCAGCCCTGCTCACATGCACCTATGCACCCAGGTCTCTTAACCCTTTAAGAACACATCACAGCATCACTATCCCTTCAACCCTTTAAGTATGTCATGCATGACTCCAGTTCCGTGGAGTAACTCACTAATGCTACATTCAAGCATCATTCTGATGCTATAGGGTTTATACACTCCCAAAGGGTCGGCATGATGCACTAAATCAGCACCTGTGAGTTACTTACCAGGCTGCATCGATGCATCATGCTGTCATTTAAGTGCTCTGCTGGCCTTGAAGGACTACTGCTGAATGATCGGATGAGAGCCACACAGAACAACCTTTCCCCCTTTCCACCTGCCATTGCAGCTCTCCACAGCCAAGCCGACAACCATCGGCAACGTGAAATCTAAGGTAATAAAGGGGAATAGACAAGCCAATTTCATGACAATTTGAGAGATCAACTGAATTTATTAACTCTCACAGAGCATTCATGTTTAGTGAATTGTTTTTCTTCTTCAAAGAAGGATTTCTACTGAAAGGTTCTCTGCAAGGAGTCATGAAAGAACTAATTCTCAGGATAGATTCTTAGGGGACAGTATGCATTGATGAACCTTGACAATGAGGATGGTGCCAGATTGTGTTTAGAGTGCCCCGCCCTATATAAAACATCTGGTTACACTCTAAAAACAGTGTGTTACGTTTACACACTTTTCAACACACTTTTCTGAAGCCACTTTTAACACACTTTTTTCTGGTAACACACCACACACTTTTGGCAAAAGTGTGTTGAATCTAAAAAGTGTGTTGGTGTACAAAGCCATAGTATTGAGGAGGTGAGGGTTAAAATAGCTGTTCTACACCTCACAGAGTATGTCAGGTGCCGTGGCTGAGTTGTCTAGGTGCTGGCACATGAGTCCTATCCATGCAGGTTTGAATCCCTTGACAATAATTGTTTTTTCAATATTAAGTATAATTACTTTCTATATTGGTTATGAGTTAAATAAGTATAGATTTATTTTATTTCTTGTCAGGGCTATTCATGTCAATACTGTGCGTATCACTTTTAAAAGCTTCTTATATCTAGGAAAAGTGTTTTTTGAACCGCTCACAATAAACAGAAAAGTGGGAATAGAAGTATTATATCAAAACTGAGTTTGTATTGACGGTGAACAAATCATAGTCAACCACTGTGAACACATCCTAGCTCCTGACCCTGGCGAAACTGACACACCTGATAACCAACTGGTGACTGTGGCGCAATGTGCCATGACCGTACCACTGTCAGATAGCGTGGGATGGCTGCTCTCACAACCTTTTCTCACTGATATCTGCTATCTCTTTACCAGTCGCAAGTGTATTATGCATCTACGGGTTGAAGCGGATCAGTGCAAGTCTCATTGGAGACCAGGACACTGAAGGTTCACTGCAGTCTGTCTACCGACACTTACAGACCCGACTCCTGTCAGGACAACTTGTTTCACTTGGGAAGATTTGGTGCCAGGTCTTCTTTGGGGATCCAACCCAGGACCTCTCACACACTTGTCCAGGGACTTGCTCACTAGGCCACCAAATCTCCTTGTACAATCATGGCGTATTCCCCCCTTAAATAGGTACCAGAACACACAAAAGTATTCTCATACACAAAGTATTGTCAAAGATCACACAACTTCTTACCAGTTACCAGTAAGCTGTATAACTTACCCTTAGGTATTAATTTGTTATGACATGAAGTGCACATGGTTGTTAGACAATACAAAGACTGCCCGTATTGAGGGATGCCAATGCACTGACTAATGATAACATGATTTTCAGAGTTTGATGTCTATTATAAAGACAATAGTTAATCAGCTATTAATAAGCCCTGCTTTACAGCCTTGCAGAACCTCTAACAATGTCTTACATGTGATGGTTATTTGGTTTATGCAACGAACATGTGTGTATAGTTGAAGAGAAAAAACTCATTTCCAATATGGATTGAGTGAGATTGCTCATTCAATGAGATTAAAATAATACAGTTTTTGTATGTATCTCATTGCAAATTAACCCCTATTAAATAGGTGTTGTATCTTTCATTGTAGTAGAGAGGATTGGTTGGGGAGGGGATTGTTAAACAGTTCAACCCCTCCTCAGGGGGGAAATAGATTTGACCCTACTTGAGGGGAAGGGGGTTAAAATATTATGGTCCGTCTTAGAAAAGAAAAATTTCCAGTCAGCCCCATTGGGAATCGAGCCAGGGATCTTTAAGTTCTCAGTCCAAAGACTCGCCTACTGAGCCACTGCGACAGCTACTATATGGCTGTAAGAATGTAGCATAGGTCCATGATAGGCCTTTGCTGCTGCTGCCCCCTTTTGTATCTGATACAATCCTCTCTGACCACAAGTGTGTAAGCAGGTAAGTGAGTTGACAAAAAGTGTGTTACAATTCATAAGTGTGTAAAATCTCAAAGTGTGTTGCAAATTCATGTGTGTTACTCTTTAAGCATGTTCTCACAACACACTGTTCTTAGAGTGTACCACACAAGCCGTAGCTCCTTCATTGAAAGCTGAATGTCTTAGCCCTACTCTCGTTCCCAAATCCTTCCGAAGGAAGGCTCTGGTAACTGCCAAATGCTGGGATTTTGCTGGGTCTGGGCAACCCCTGCTGGTAGGCTGGAACCAGCGAACAGGAACAGGAAATGGAACCAGAAAGGCTGATGGTAAAACTACCAAAAACTACCATCATACATTCTGGTTCCATTTCCTGTTCCTGTTCACTGGGGTTGCCCAGACCCAGCAAAATCCAAAGTTCAAGGTCATTTGGCTGTTACCAGAGCCTTCCTTTGGAAGGATTTGTGAACGAGAGTATGTAATTACGAGCAGTGTGTTGGGCTGCAGACTAGCATTTTCCTTTATCTCTGCCTAGGAGTGCTCATTTTTGACCTCCAGTGGTCTGGTGGTTCTTGATTATCCCACCTGGCGGTGCTTAGGTGTCGTGCACCAGCTGCTACTGGTTCAAAGTACAGTCCGTTCAAAACTGTAGGAGGTAACACAGGACTGCTCGTTTTTGACCTCCAGGAGGAGGGTGGTGAAATTAGGGTGTTTTTTGGGAAGGGGAGAAATATATTATGAGTGACAAATTTTAACCCTCCCTTTTTGAATGAAAACTCCATAAAATACTATGAAACAAAGGGGTAACAACCCTTAGGATTATGGACCCCTCAAGAGGCAATAAGACATTTAGGCTGCTTAAACCCGCAGGTCTCGGTACCCCTCCACCGACAGTCAGGGCGCAGTCGGAACAGGTACTCAGCCCTATTTATAGGAGAGCTGGGGCTTTAAGGTGGAATCCATGCGAAATCTCACCCCCCCCTCCCGTGATGTTTAAAAAATGAACACTCACCAAAGACTGCCCTGTCCAGTGTCCAGAAGCCATCAGGGATGCAGGTCACCCCTATCTTATATTCTATAACATTGCATGCAAGAAGACATAAAAGGCATTACAGAAGAAATGCAATTCCCGTAGTCAGCTACATGCCATTTCCAGGGGGCTGCTACAAAATGCAACGTAATAATATAGTGCAAAAAGAGGGTGTTACAACACAAATTGTTAATATTGTTTTTCAAGTTAGTGTTACAAAACAAAATTGCGTTACAGATTTTCTTCATGGACGTTTTTTAAAGTTACGGACTCTATTTTTTTACACCACCTTTCCAGCTAGCGTGAGAAAAATGTGTAAATAAGCTTTATTAGGTTAAATTTAAAGACCACAGCATAAATTTGAAATATTTGCTAATATTAATATAGACTTTTAAACACTAACGTAGCCAAATATTTAAAAACGGTAATTATAACGTAATAAGATTCCGTATCGTAAATCTTTTTTTTATAACAGCACCCTGGAAGAAGACTACCTCAATGTCGGTGCCGAGTGAGTAGAAGTGTGCTGGTCATTCCCCCAGAGGGTAGTCCATGCCTCGACAAAGGAGCATTGCTGCTGAGAGCATTGTGGTGCAAACCGACGACCTTAGCTGTTGGTTACCAAGGTTAAATCACAGTGCCATCATGTAGGGAAATATGGCAAGCCTCTCTGGATGTGTACGGCCATCTTCACCCAATGTCATTCAGACTTTAGACTAAGAATGCTTTTAAGAAAAGTAATTGAACAACATTTACCATTGATAAATGCCTACTACTATAGTCAACATTTTTTTAAAATATTTTTTGCTAAAATATTTTAGTTCATTATACATTATTTTATAAGTTATTTTAGATTATTAAATTCCCGCCTTGGTATCAAATTATCTGAACAATTATTTGAGACTGTTCTTCTGACGGACAAACAACCTATGTATAGGTAGTGCTTGATGCCTTATTTTAAATTTGTTCATGTAAGCACGTACCGACTGCCACCGAGACGCCTTACCAGTCCTGTGGCAGAAAACCACACTCACCACCGATCTCCTGTGCAGCAGGTTATCAAAACAAACAATCAGACATATTTATTCTCTGTCCTTGGCTCCAGATTATGATCAAATTTGTCCATATTGATACTGATGTCTACCTTTATTAATATGTCATAGTGGTAGTTCTTTTTAACCTAAGTCCACGTATGTGGATGTGAAATTATCATGTATAACCCAGAGACAGATATACTTACCATACACATATATAATTACTGCAGCTTTCCACACAAATAGTCCTGGGTCATTGTACAGGCCATGGGGCTTGGCCCTCTACCCCACCCTTACCTTTGGAAGTTCCTGCTCACGTCTGTGTCTTGTCTTATAGGGTGTAATTAGGTGTCACTGCCGAGACACACTATGATGTAGATCGCCTGTGGCAGAGTTATCCCATTTGATTGTTTTGTTTTGATTACCTGTTCACTGGACAGTGAGTAACCACGTGCACCTGGATAGCCTGGACACCTCTACCACTCTAGCACCTCTCGGCCTACACAAGAGCTCTACCCTGTGAACAACTGACTACACCTGTGCTAGCATTCTATGTCTGGTCAGCATATACGATTGCCCACCACAATCAATACAATAGGTAGTTTCAGTTTATAGACCACACACCCTCGTGTTCATACAGACTAAAAGTAATGCCTGGATGCCCTTTAAGTAAGAGGAGCACTGAAGGTCCTCACTGGTTCCTTTCAGCTGAATCTACCTTTCCTTAGTTTAGTTGATTCCTCTAGCGGAGGTTACTCTGCTGCTGCGTCATAGGGCTATGACTGGGCCAGCACATGGTTAGGTAGCTGCACCATGATAGCATCATTAGAATAAACTTTATCATATTTAACTACTTGGCTCGGAGTAAAGGCTGCAAATGTTGCTATAGTTACACATATACAAGTATAAAAGAGTACCAGAACATGTTTTCATTTTATAACAATTTACAATGCAATTATGTGACTATTACTGTGTGAGATATGGTCCATATACCCTATAAAGTTTCACCCGCGTGATGTTTGTTAGCTACCCACTGTTCTATTGTTGGGTGCAATCTAAAACTCCAACTCGTGCTATTGGCCCTCAGTACCTTGACCAATCACCCTCAAATAGACATCACTGGTGACCGCTGTTGGTCGGGGGAATCATTCAGTGCAAGAACATGGAGCTGAGCGGATATCTTTACCATGCATTATCTAAACACACAGAGTCTTAGTCCATACTATTGGGGCCAGGAAAATTACAAAGTATGGGACTCCACTGACTGAGTGGCGGTATGAGGTAGGTTTTAATATATTGTGTTCTCATTTATTGAAGATATTGCAATAATATAATAAACTTTTATCCCGGAGGGGGGGGGGGGGCACTCCCTACCTTTTCTATAGTAACTATGTGTGAACACCACCTCAAATCTAGGACCCTTATCACGGGAGGTAATTTCACAAAATAACACCCTATTCACAGGAAAATGAGCAAAAATGAATACTCTTATTTAGGGGGACTGGAGATAATCGCCTTATGAAGTGTGCATTAAAAAAATTGGCCTGCAAAAGGCTATAAAATATGTATCTTTAACGTTGAAAAAGTGGATTATTGTTTTATTTGAGAGTTTCAGCCTTAAAAGATACCTCTTTTCCTCCAAAATTGCCTAGAAAGCACCCTATTGCCTAGGGTCCATAAAACATACCCTTTCCCTTGGAATCGTGTTCACACATAGTCAGCAATACTTAGGGAGTGCCCCCCCCCCCCCGGGACTTTCAACCGTTCCCGGCAGCCCTTACACATAAGCCGTGTTTAGTATGCAGATTTACCATGCATATCCACCGAGCATATCCCATTCACAATTCAAGTGTGTTCTAATCTAATATGTGGTTAAGTGTAGGTGTTGAGAATGCCCCTTTAACTTTGAGGTAGGAAAATACTCAGACCACTAAAAAAATCCTGTGATAGTTCTATACCTTCAATAGATATGAAAGCTGAACACGGTTAGTCATAGGGGAATTGGTCAGTATTGACCAACTGATATTTAAGAATAACTTGGTTAAGTAATAGATATACTATGGTTATGAGAGGCTAACTCAAAATAACCACAGTAAACTGGCTGGCACCCTTATCTGTTTTAAACCACAGCTGTAAGGTTATGTGAGTCTAAGTGGAAATAACCAAAGTGTGAATTCCTTTGTTTTAGCCCTCCGCTGTGGTTTAATTAGAGTTATAACTAAGGTGATTATGTCTGTGTGAGTGGGGTAACCAAAACTCTAAAATGACCACTTAGAGCTTTGATGTCACCATGAGGTTGAATACAGCGCATGCTCATGTTGCACTTATAAGTGTTGTATATATACATAGCATTGATACCACACTCCCGGAGTGACCATAAACGTCCATGGCCGGTATGTTGTCACTCACAATTCACTATAAGCATCATGGGTAGACACCTGAAAATAGTGCTTTGAATTTTAATAGGGCATTGGATTGGAGAGGAGGGAGGGTGTATTAAGCAGCAGGCAATCAGACCTGACCTAGTAATAATCTTCAGTTTCGGGGTAGTACTCAGCAGTGATACAGACCAGTGAATAGGGTGAGAGTGAGGTAGAGTAGAGTGGCTTTTGACAACCTGTAGTGCCAGGTATTGGAAATACATGGAGGGCAAGTTGTAATTTGGGGAGGGGGTTGGCCCAGGGATCTATGCATATCATTAACCCCTAGTGTGAATTGTCAGTGTGAAGAAACAACACCGTTTCTACACACTGATCAGGTAGAGGACTACCCTGTGTTCATGAACAGACTGTTCAAACACCCCATCTTGTTAAAACACCACGCTTTAAGCTGTGTTCTCTACCCATCCTGTTATATATGCCATAGGTTTACTTCATACTTTATATTAACTCATTTGCGATCTCCCCCTCATATTTCCTAAAAGTAAATGCACATTGAGCATATAGATCAACATCTCATCTGTCTGAATGTAGTTGCATCACAAAGGTAGCCCATTGCATTTATGAGCTATTTAAAGTTAAGGTTATATTTAGGTCACACTCTCTACCATATTCTTAAGCTTAGCACTGTAACAATGATGGGAGAGTGTTTTATTGGCTTCTTTAAACAAACAGTGGTGGGGTGTTATAACAGGACGGCCTCTTAAACCACAATGTATAAACAAAGAAAGCTGTCATCAGATGTAAGAGGCCGTCCTGTTTAAACACCACAGGGTTCGTATACAGCCTGTACTGGTAATAGCAGCTCAGACTCCACCTGCTGATAGGGAGTATGCATTGATACAAGCAGCCCTGACGACTTACTTGAAAGGGCTTAATTCATACATCATTACAACAGAGGATATTACTCCAAAACTGCACGAGAATGTGTTAACACTCTGTACTTCTTGAGTGTACACACGTGGGCATATTGCGAGTTACTCGCCAGGCTGCATTCATGCATCCTAAGCCACAGTCATTTTGCCTTTCTTTTTTTTCAAATTACGCAAATTATAGATAGTATCTCAATGAAAAAAAAAATGAATTGATCAAATGTTAGCAAAATATGCATTTTAATCTGTTTTTTTGTATGCTTAAGACTGAGTCTCGGGGGTCCCTAAGAACCCAAAACTGACTTTCGGCGTATAGGTGGGGTTCTCTTAAATGTTAAAATGCTTTCATATCAGCCAAATTATATCTCCTAAACTGACTTTCTGCTTAAATGCAGGGTTGGCCTATATATGCAATGTTTCATGGCACTATAACTTGCATCAGACCTTAAACGCCCTATTTATACCTGTCCGACTGTCGCTGGAGGGGTACTAAAAGTTGGGCCTTTAACGGCACAGTCCTTCCCCCATTCACTCCGTGAAAGCGAGTTGTAAGTGGCATGCACTAGGGTGGCTTCCCCACAATGTCTAAGGATTCTCCATGGTCAGATTACCACTGCTGCATAGGGAGTTACATAGTGACAACAGTGTTGCCTTACTATAGGAGGTCATATGGTAGATATGATACACGTGACTTGCTGTATGAGTGTAACAAGCCAAGGAAAGGGTAATTGTGAAAGTCATCAGCCGTGGATCATACCATTGTCCAAGGCTTTTAACACTCATGCAGCTTGTAACGTGTATCATATCTGACTTACAACCACAGTAGGAGAGTGTGCTCAGTGGACTGCATTAACATACAACCTTGTATGTAGAATACAGTCTGTGCATTTCTTTTGTTCTTTGGGTCAACTGTGGTTGTATAAGTAGGAGTAGGGACTGCCCACTCTAGTGTCAGGAAGTCTCAGGGGATACTTGTAAGTCACCCCGATGCAATAAAAAAGGCATGCAAGAATACATCAAAGGCATTGCCTCAGCAATTGCTATTGTCAGCTACCAACCGTTTGCCGGCAGAAAGCTACTTCAAATTCAGTGTTCTGTGAATGAGAGTGTGCCGGTGTACCATCATTTTAGTTCCGGGTGGAAAATAGCTCCAGACTTGTTGTGTCAAAAGAATCTAGATTTATGTAAATATATCATCAGGGTCATTATCAGATACGAAATATATGTTTTCCCAGTTTCAAAAGTATTCTACTAAAAATTGCTTTAACACTGTGTTTATATAAAGAAATCTACCCTGGGACTAATTTCCACCCCGGAACTAATTTGATGCTACACCGGCACATTCTAACAATGAAGCTGTTGCATTGTGTTACAACCCATGATGTGCTGGTTTATCAGATCAAAGCAAACTCCTGTGACCTGAATCCAGTCTCTGTGGGTCATATATTTCACTTATATCTTTGTGAGAAGGGGAGCTTAGGAGAGTGGTCATTATTTTGTTCACAACAGGGGATCTGTGTCTGTGGAATCTCATTCAAATATGTGGAAAATCGTTGTCAACCCCCTAAGGGAGTGATCATTTTTTAACAACAGGGGAGGGGTGGTGGGCTTTGGTCGGGGCAAAAAAATTTGGACCCCTTGACTGGGGGGGGGGCAAAAAAATTTGGATCCCTCTTAGGGGGGGGGTCAAAATTATTTAACCAGTTTTGAGCCAAAAACCCTGCACGTTAGTATGCTTCAAAGGGCTGGCGCGCGAGCCCATTTTCGGCCGTAAAGGGGGGGGTAAAAATTTTTACTTTGACCTATGGTAACATGCAGGCTTTATCAATACCAAGGGGGACCTTATTTTTTACCCCCCCCCCCACCATTGTTAACAAAATGACCAATCCCTTACCAGGAAGCACTAATGTAGAGAGGCCCATGCCTCCCACGCCTCAGGATTTCCAGTTGGCACCTAGCCCTGCGCCCAGCGGCTGACCCCTGGCAGACAGTCAATACTGACTGACTGACCCTGAACATGGCATCCTTTATGGTGTACTCAAATATGCATTCACTGCATGCATGTTCCGATTTAACAAATGAACATTCATACAATGAAGGGGCAAGCCCATACAGCCAAAAATTATTTTTCTCATTTCAAGAAAAAAAAAACTCACCTGGCTGAGCAAAGACTAGTTATAAAAAAAACTTATAACTAGTCATTGGTCTGCCAAGCGAGTTTATTTATCTTAGTTTATTGAAATAAGAAAATTATTTTTGGCAGTGCAGCACTAAGCGTAACAATCTCAGCATTACGCCATGCACTAGAATACTATGTCTTGTATCACAGAAATCAGTCATAGAAATTAAGTGAGGGAGATGTATGAGTAGCGACTTTGGGAGGCCCTTTTATAGCATGGGCTAGAGACCAATGCGGCAATAAAGGATGACCATTCAGAAAGTTGTTTATACATTTTTTGAACATTTCTGATGTTCGTCCTGTGAAGCTGCTGATATGATTTTATTTATAAACATAGCCATCATAGATAATGTTTTGTTGATTCAGCTAAAACCAACATGTACACAACTTCATTATGAAAGTCACCCTTTATTGCTGCATTAGTCTATAGTAGGTGTTTTGTCATGGCATGCAGTCTTTGCCAAAACGTGCTAGACAGTGGCTCTGTTCCGGTAGAATGACTAGTGTTGTTCAACAGATGTCCTCCACATTCTGGGCTTTCCAAAACTGAAAGCATTTCTCAAATATTCCACCTAGAACTGAAGTTACAAGTTTTCAAGTGCACACTAATGTTCTAAGCAAATTAAAGAAATTATGTTCTTTTATGAATATTATTTGATTCTAAATAGTATGCAAAACTTTGATTTTGGTATCCGGTCCTGCAAAAATCTATCCGGTCCTGCTAAATTGGCTAGCTGCAGGACCGACTGTCCTGCATGGGGACTGGGGATGTTTTCAGGATTTACTTTCATTGTATAACACAGCAAGGTCTCATTACCCTAAGTTGTCTCACTGAGAGGACAGAGAGCAATGATACAGATTGACAAAGTGATGCGCTAACCCAACACCAGTATGAGTGTCTCACATTGACCAACCCCCCCCCCCTCACTATGACTACTGTATGGGAGCACACTCACCGATACACCCCCTGAAAGAGCAGGAGCAGGCTAGGTATACGTAAAGATGTATAACTTGTTATGAGAGGGTTTCATGCAGTCCTTTCTTAAACATCTCCCAGAATCAATTCATTGTTAGGTTTTCATCTGAAATAAGATAAAAACTGAAAATAAAAAGACACAGAGTGCTTGCCTAAAACCCTCAGATTGCTTCCTGGTGTGCTCCTTGTATGATGCCATGTTCAGGGGCAGTCAGTCAGCATTGACACACTGCCAGGGGTCAGCCTAAGGGGCAGTGGTAGGTGCCGACCGGAAATCCTGAGGCGCGTAGGGCATTGGCCTTGCTGTATCACTGCTTCCTAGTAAAGCTCCCCTTCTCATACACACATGAGGAATGCCTGACCTACAGAGACTGCATGCAGACCATGGGTCATTCTGAGGCAGACTTCATAGGAGGAATGTCCTCTCTAAAAGGTCAAAATCAATAGAACATGCATAATACCTTTTTTCTAATCTTGAAAAAAAGGGTTTGATAAATATTTATAAATAAGAAGTTCACAAATAGTTATAGAATATGGCTGTGCACATTTAGAGAGGAATGTTGGCTATGTGGCGCCATGTTTAAGTACAGAATAGCCCTACCCCACTCTTCCACACTGACCCTGTACTGTGCTTCGATCTGGTAAACCGGTAGAAAAGGTCATCACTTGAAACGCAATGCTCCTTTGTTAGAATGTGCCCAACTTCCTATCTGGAGGAATGACCAGCACATTATCCTTCACAGAACACTGCATTCAAAGGAGCTTTCTGCCAGGAAATGGTTGGTAGCTGACAATAGGAATTGCTGAGGCAATGCCTTCGATGTTGCCTCACATGCATTTTCATTGCATGGGGGTGACCCAGAAGTATTCCCTGAGACTTTTTGATGCTGGAGTGCGCAGTCATTACTACTCTGTACCCTGCTATGGTTATGCAGAACTCTGGTATCCATGTAACCCTAAGGCCAAAAAAAAGGAAAAGGTTTGTTTCAAAACAGGGCAGAAGTTTTTATACTTTTCTGCGGTCAATTTTAAGTTTACAAACATTTTGAAGAAATCTTTCCATTTTCACATTTATTTGTTTAATTCTAGGGTGTAGGAGAGCGGTTGTAGAAAAAAATATAAATAAATAAAAACATCCGACCTACTGACCCTAGACTTTCTTCTCATGTTACCTGAAACAATTTTTTTTATTTGGCCTAACTACGCACCCAGTGGTAGTGTTCTGACCATAGGGAATCCCGTGGCATTGTGGAGAAGCCTTTTCACTACATGCTACTCACAACTCACTTTCGCATTGCGACTCGGGGATGGACTATGACATTAAGGTCTAATGCAAGTATCCCTTGAGACTTCTCTACACTATAGTGGACAGCCCCATCTCCTATGTAAGGTCCTATAGATAGGCAGAACTGTAGTCTCTCCCTACCTAGCAGTATTCTTCAGACCATTCAGACAGCAGGGGACCCTGAGGCATTTAGGAGAAGCCTTCCAACTACATGCCACTTAAGATTCACTTTCATGCAGCATTGACGGTAAGGTGTATGTCAGTAAGGTTTTAATAGTTATTTCTTTACCTTTTCTCTGGTGAGGAACCAATACATGGACAGACCTTTCCCTAAAAGTGCCCAGACTGCAGCAGTACTCCACAAGCGGTTGATTGATTGATATTTTATTTCTGATTATCCTGAGGAGATACATATCCGTTATAGAATGTGTTGTTGTATTCCACAGCATTTGTAGTATAATACAAACCCAATGAAGCAATAGTTAGATGCTCATGGCTTTAATAGGATGTGGCACTCTTCCTGTTTGTGAGGAACAGCCCCACTACCTCATAATTCGTTTTACAATGAACTTTGTTAGCACATGATTTGGAATATAATATGAATTATATATATCACATTACAATGAGGCAAAGCTTGATGTTTCGTACTTTCTTCAATTGCTAAGTGATAGCAGCCTCTTGTTACTGGAATGATATAACAAAGTAGGGGATAGATGAAGAAAGAAAACAATGGTAGGTTTCCGCCTGTGCTGCCCCTGCAGCACAGGCGGAAACCTATGGAAAAAAAATAAATAAAATAAAGTGATCCATGTCAGCCACGTTTGTGGCCAACAGGGATCCCATATATGCAAGGGCCTTATAGATGTTACAAATCAGCATTTTGAGTGTTCTTCTGTATCTTAGGGGCATGGTAGTGTGTGTGGACTTACTCGTCCCCCATCCCAGGTTTCTATATAGCAATGTTTCTATGGTCTGAGCAGTGATAGGATTACCGGTTGATATCAGGTAGAGCTTTTATCTTTTTGTCATATTCTTTTTTGAGCCAAGCCTTAAACTCGGTTTCATTTTTGTAACGTCTAATGGCATTATCTAAGTGATTCCACGTGGATGCTGTTCTGAACCATAGACTCCTCCTGAAAACAGGATTTTTATTCCTTGTATGTCTAATCATACGTTCATCATGAGCCCTAGTTCTAATTGGTCGATGATCAATCCTATCATATATTAAGGATGCTCTGAAACTATGGGTCAACATGTTTTTTTTCTCTTCTGTCATGGAGCAGGTTCATTTTGGCCAACTTGTGAAGTTTTTCATGATTTTTTGTATTTTCATTCCAATAAACTGTACGGAGTGCAGTGTTCACCGATGGCTGTAGCGTATCTTTAGTTGTCTTCGGGGCTTCATCATAAATAATGTCCCCATAATCTAGCGCTGGTAACATCATTGTCTTAACTACCTCTAGGCTAGCCTCAAGCGGCATGTCCTGCCTTGTTCTCCTGAACATATATACAGTTTATGGTCCATGTTCCTTCTGGTAACACCAACTTGCTTCTTGAGATTGAGCCTGTTATCCAATGTTAGCCCTAGGTAGTTGTAGGATGGTGCATTTTCTATCCTGGCTACACCTATATTTAGCCTGGGTTGATACAATCTCTTTGTTTGATCCCTAGTACCAAATGTAACACTTTTTGTCTTTTTGGCGTTCAGAGACAATTTATTGCTAATACACCATTTCCTTATGTTTTCAAGGTCTGCATTTATTGTGTTGGAAGTCATATAATCTCTTGGTTCATGCGCTATGTAAACCACTGTGTCATCAGCATAGTGCTGAACTTCCAGTTTCTCTAGGCAGTGTCAAAAATCGTGAATATATGTTAAAAATAGCAACGGTCCTAGGACAGAGCCCTGGGGGACTCCACAGGTAATGGGATGTGTGTCTGAGATTACATTATTTGCTTTGGTGCATTGGGTTCTATTTGTTAGGTAATTTTTGAACAATTTCATAGAGTTTTCGGTGAATCCTAAATAATTTAATTTTTCATCATAATTTTGTGGTCTAAAGTGTCAAAAGCTTTTTTGAAATCGAGGAAAGTGGCAGTGGTGCACAATTCTGAGTTCATGTTACTATATACCTTGTTTGTGAATTTCTCTAAACTAATGATAGTTGATCTAGCAGGCCTAAAACCATCTTGATTTTCTGACAAAAGGTCATTGTTATTAAGGTAATCTAGTGTTTGTTTGTGTATGATTTTTTCTGTCAATTTAGCTGGGAGTGGCAATACTGAAATAGGTCTTAGGTTGCTAACATCACTGGAGTCCCCCCCCCCTTTTGGCAAGGGTGAAACGAGAGCCTTTTTCCAACTGTCTGGGAATATTTGTTTTCCAAGTACCAAATTTACAATGAACAGGAAATGGTGAGGTAGTGCAAGAAAGGCATTTTTATTATTTATTTATTTAGGTTGTTATGCACATGTTTTATTTAAAGGATTTGATGGTTATTTCATGTTTCTTTAGTAAATGCTAATGTACTGCAGCATTATTTTTGTACTGTTTACTTTTCTGAATAGCATTCCTTTTTCTTTTGAATAGGTTTCTTGGTCAATAAATCATGTAGATGTAGATCTCACCATTTCCCTGTGACTAACCTTTGATAGGCACTGCATACTAAGTCCCAGAGCATTTAGGTTATTAGTGCCCCAAAGATAACAGTGCATTGCTCCACACTAGTGACTAGTGACTAGTGCGCCCGACCTAGTCAGATTTTGGCTCCCTATGCGACCAACTTAGCAGTGCCTGTGTGGTCAGCCAGTACTCGCTAAGGTCAGAACATCATCATGCAATATTGATAAGCAGGGATAATGCATTGCCCTATGCCTCAGCCTTGCCCTTTAACCCGTTAAAGGATGGCATCGTACCCTAAAGCCCCATGGCCATGGTAGCCATGATGCATGAATGCAGCCCTGGCAAGTAACTTGCCAGGACTGTATCCAAGCATAATGCCGACCCTACAGGGTAAGACACTCCAGGAGGGTCTACCTAATGCACCAATGCACACAAGGGCTGCATTGGGGACAAATGTCTTTTTTAGCGACATACATCCTTAAAGGGTTAAAGACTAACTGCTGACCGTCTGGGTGGTCACTGCTGGGGGCAGGGGGAGGGATCGGTCCCGGGTCCATGACAACCCTGGAGAACCCATTAGTCAATGGGTGGCGTCCACTGTAGGAACACTGGGCCTGGACTCCGGACATAGCCCATCAATGATGGCGGATGGTGAGCAAACAACGCTTAACAGATTTTGTAGTGTGAACACTTGCAATTCTTACATGAATGTTGGTAGAATCTTAGTTTAAGTATATGTGGTCATGTAGGCAATTGGTAGTTTAATTAAATCAATGCAATAAAAGAGAAATCAGCCTGAAATGAGAATTGGAGACTAGGCCAACTCAGTATGTTGTTAGCCTAGCCAGCCACATCATAAAAACAACATTATTTCCTGCTCCTACGGACCATTATATTAAAAAAACATGAGAGCACTACTTGGTACATGGCCATAGCCATTAACACGCAACTTTACAATGCTCAACTCCCTATAAATACTGTGCAATCGCATCCTGTAGTTTTGCTTACAAACACAATGATCCACCATTACAGATGGGCTGACTCTTCAGTGTTCCTACATTGTCCACAGTCCCTTCACGCACAGGGCTACCTGCCCAGGCATCCTCCTGCAGTAGTGTTGGGTACTGGTTGCAAGCGGTGACATTAACCTCAAGTCACAGAGACAGACAGATCAATGTCTCTTGATTTATTATAGACATAACTACTAAAAGGCCCACATTTAGGTACCCCTACAGTGGCAGTCAGAGTGGAACCAGGACAGATACTCAGCCCTATATATAGAGTGGCCTGGGTTTAACCTCAAGTCACCATTAAGAACAGATCAATATCACAGGATTCATGAAAGGCCGAAATCTTGGAACCCCTACAGCGGCCGTTAGAGTGGGGCCAGGCCCTATATCTAGGGTGGATGGATGCTAAATCTCAGGTCACTTATACAGAGAGATCAATGCTACAGGATTTATTGTTTGCAAACACTGCTTAAAGACCAACATCTTGGTAGCCCTACAGCTAGCGTCAATGCCTCAGAATTTATCATGGGCAATGACTGCTAAACCCTTTAAGGGTGGATGTCGCTGAAAGATGACATTTGTCGTCATGATGCACCAATGCAGACCAACCCTTCAGGAGTGTCTCAACCCTGTAGGGTCAGCATCATGCATGAATGTAGCAGTGGCAAGTTACTCGCCAGGGCTGCATTTATGCATTGTGGCGGCCAAAGCATGGTGCATTATTGCATTATGCCGTCCTTTAAGGGTTAAGACTAGCCATCCTACAGTATGGAAGAAGCAATTCTCACTAACTGAAGTAGCTGGGAAGGAGTAGAGTCACTCCGTCTACCAGGCCTACTTGCTCAGCTCTTCGGTGACTCATCAGAAAGCATTCTATAACCTCCAATCAGAGGTATTGTTACATCATTTGTAAATGCCAGAGGATTTCTGATTGGCAAATAGATGTTTCTGCTATCTTTGCTTCATGTGGGAGGAGGACCAGCCCTTTATCAGCCCACTAAACAGCCCACCTGCTCATGCCTCGAGTAGTATATATATGGGCATTTGAGGTTAGATATAAGCTCCAATCAATAGAACCATAAGATCATTAGTTCAATGCCTGAGGATTTCCGATTGGCAAATACTAATGTCTGCTAGCTGTGTCTAAGGTATGGGCAGTGGTCTAGTTCTCACTCAGTGGACAAGGTAGAATCATTCCACCAAATAACCCAGCTGCTTATCTCAGTGGAAAGTGGAGGCCACAATCTCCCAGCAGATTCTACCATTTCTTTGTACAGGCACTACTTCCTTCCCTGCCAAAACCCGACAGATTTCTCTGAAAACTTACCTACGCGATGCTTTTCGAGATACTCATTTATACAACTATGATTCGATTCAAATATGTTAAGGGATAGATGAAGGCCAACTGTTTAAAATGATAGAAGTATTGGACATGTGTTGATGGTCCAAATTGGATATATTCCTGGGAACTATTTTTTGGTGTTTTGAGATGGCAGTGTGTGATGACAATAGGAGAGCAGACAAGTAGAACTGATTTCATTCCTTTTTCCACAGAAGAGTTCTGAGAGTCCGGGCCATATGGCAGAGTTTATTTGAGACTGTGCTTGGAGAGTGTTGAGGCCAGTGACAACCTCCAATCAATAACGCTGTAACATCATCAGTTCAAAGACGGAGGATTTCCAATTGGCTTCCAAATAGCTCTTGATGCTAGCTCAGTCAGATGAGTGAGAGGACAGAAGGTGAATAGAGGTAGTAAGGAACGTACCGGTACAACCTAGAGATTACATTCACTGATAAGGTAGTGAGGACTGTACCACGTCAGTTTGGAGACCATATTCACAGACACAACACCCATTCCCATAGGAGGGTATGTTAGAGGGAAAGTTTAACCAACAGCAAGCAGTGATAGTATTCTCATTGGATTATTTCTCATGATTGACTTTTCCCTTTACCATTGGTTGTTATTGTGTGGGATTTTTCATAAATTTTCAAAAGGGTTGATTGATACTGGTACATAATTTTAGTGCGGGTCATCAGATTATTTTTTCATTGAGCATAATACTTCCTTCTAAGGATCGCGTGTGAAGCGGAGCTGCTCAGTGTCATTTGCTCATGGAAGGGAGTATAATATACTGAATATTAGTACCAGAGATCCTTTATTCTGGTGCCAGGTATTGTTATTCCATGGTCACTGATTGTAAGGGATAGCCCTTTGAGGATGACATAATACATTACTTCATCATGGCCTTGGTTGACATGATACATGAATGCAGCCCTGGCAAGTAGCTCGCCAGGGCTGCATTCAAGTATTATGGCAACCCCTGAAGCGTTGGCATAAAGCACTTATATAACACCGGCAAGTTAATTTTCCGGGGCTGCATCGGTGCATCATTATGACAACAAATGTCATCTTTTAGCACCATCCATCCTTAAAGGGTTAAAGCATTGTTAACCCAGACTGCCTGCTTCCCTGAGGGGATCACCGCTCACTACCACTGGTAGGCTGATAGTGCATGCAGTGGGGCAGCTCATCTAGGCACCTCACCTCACAGGGGGCAGTTCTATGCACATAGACTGTAGATATAGCTGTCGACGTAATGAGGATAAGCTGTTATTCTTGTGTTATGATATTATGAAGGCTCAAACCGCTATTAATATACATATATCGTCGGGTATAACACATACTACATCTGATTTATTGTATGTGATTATCATCCATTTCAATGCAGGTATAGACTTGTAGGCTAATACCTACTGTCACCACTGGTGGCGCTCCACTACTGTTTGTGTATATAAGGAGCCCACACTGCAGGCACTGACCACTCTGGGTCAGGCTGCAGCAGTGGTAACATCTACACTGTTTGCATGCATGAATAAACCCAACATACACACCTATTGCTACTACCATTGTCACTTAGCTCATGGTTATTATTGGTGCAGATCTCTATTATATAAATGCTAATAGAAGATGGCCAGATATGACAGTGTTCCATGAATGTATGTTTTAAAGTACTAAAGCATTGTCCGGTCTAGTACTGGCTAACCATTGCCACAGCACCTCTCTGCGGGAGAAGGGAACAGCTACGTTCCACCAGCAATTCATACCAGACACTATAGGCACTCGAGCCATTTGGAGTAGCCTTTATTTGCATTGTATTCTCGGGACGCATGCTTTAAAGAAATAAAGCATTGTTCTACCAACGGCCGGCTGACCATCACCGCCGCACCTCTCTAAGGGAAACCGGAACAGCTCACTTCGTAGAGCTACTCATACCAGACAGCTATAAGCACCTCATGCGGCTACACCTCTAATCTTGAGTACCGTAAAACCCCGCGTATAAGCAGCGGCTAGTACGCAAGTCAGATCGGCGGTACAGCTTATAGGATTGGCCAACGGTCAGGGTGTGGCTTATACGTTTTTGCTCATATAGTATAGTACAAAAGTCTCCATAATCAGATGGCCAGTGGGGCTAATAGGATCGGCCCAAACTTGGGGTGCGGCTTATACGCGAGTTAGGCTTATACGCGAGGTTTTACGGTAGCCTTTTCTGGCCATGGTCAGTGAATGCATGCTTTAAAGTGCTAAAGCATTGTTCTGCCATTTACTGACTAACCCGCATTTCTTCACCTCTGGGCCCTGTTCGCTGGAGGGGAGCAGCTCAGGTAGGCAACTGTGGTAGCTCTACTACTCCCCTCCTACTGAGACATGCAAGCTTAGAAAGGAGCGGCTCATTTCTTAGAGGTGTAAGGAAAAAGGATGATATAATATTACTCTGTGGACACTGGATGTAAGCTCTGAGATACATGGACAGAGCTGCACGCTAAAGTGACTGAGTCTATGGTTATTGCACGAGTGGGGCTTGTCCCGTACTGCACGCTGGCTGCAGGCCTAGTGCAGTACGGGACAAGGCCCACGAGTGCAATAACCATAGATGAGATCACTTTTATGTGTCGCTCTGTATTTATTTCAGGGTATATCGAAGTAAAATAGACATGTAGTCTATGTTTCCTTACTTCCACGATGTTTGTTTACTTCAGCAGTGTTTGTTTACTTCCGCACCACCACCATTTTGAATTTTGCACGGGTCACGTGACCCTCGGAAGCATGGGGATCCCATGGCAACCCCATGGCGACCCCTAGCAGCGTACAATACGGCCACAGCGTGCAATACAGCCTAGGGTTATTGCACGCTGCCTTAGAGAACAGCACTGCTATAGGCTTAACCTCATCATTCCGTATTCACCATGAAATAATGCTGCATTGCTTCCTCGCCTCCCTGTGTGGCAGGTAGCTGTGTACCCTCCTGATGATACATTTAAGCTTAATACGAAGCTGCTTAATGCTTATAGGAATAAGTAAATAGGCTGTATTATTCTACCCACAACAACAAAGCATACAGAGGGCCTATAGGCTAAGCACTGAAGCTACCGACTGCGTATGCGGGGCTTACAACGGTAGTACGCCACGCTGGTTTGAGTGGGGCGTACCACAGTTATCCTGTCCAGCTAATCACCACAAATGTAGCTCTAAAATCTTTATTTCTGGGCGGATTTTCATGATTTAAAAGACAATATGATCTTGAATGTCTGCTGTTGTTGTTGTAGGTAGAATAAATCAAAAACAGCACTTGATTTCCAAATGACCCATTGTATGCCACGGATCCACTTGTGGCTTATGAAGCCACTTGTGGATCTGTGGCATACAATGGGTCATATGCAAATCGCGTGATGTTTTACGTTATTACTCCATGGTCAGTGATTGTATGCTCTAAGCATTGTCTACTCACCACCCTGTGTGGCAGGGAGCTGGTGTAACACTCACAGGAGGAGTAGAGAGGAGAGGCTACCTCCCTGCTGCTGGAGAGACCGGAGAGGATTGCTGGAGTAAGACTAAAAGCAGGAACTGCCGATAGTTACAGGAGGCTTGGTAGGCAGCTATCATAGCCCCATTTCTACCCTCCTGGTGAGACTTAAAAAGGAGCAGTGCGCTGACTAGAGTGGTAAGGAGTAAAGAGCGTGTAATACTCAACGTTCAGTGATTGTATGCCCTAAGCATTGTTTCATCACCTCACTGAAAAAGTAAACTCGTCTCCAGACTCGTCAAAGTGACTGTCATAAAATAAACGAGTCAAAAGTTGTCTAACCTATCAGGTTACCATCCCACAAATATAATCTAGAGCTGGCAAAAGTCAGGTTTTGGGCCGGCACATGCCAAGTGGGTCTTCTATTTCCAACTAGAAGACCCGCTTCCTTGTCACTTAGACAAGTTTTTGACTCGTTTATTTTATGACCGTCACTTTGAAGAGTCTGGAGACAAGTTTATTTTTTGAGTGTACCTCCCTGCTGCTGGAGAGACCAGAGAGGTCTGCTGGAGTAAGAATAAGAGCAGGAACTGCAGATAGTTACAGGAGGCTTAGTAGGCAGCAACTCATACCCAGCACTGATATGTAGCTGAGACAACTTAACTTCTACTCTCCTTGTGATACATTTAAACTATAAAAATAGCTGCTCAGATAATAGCAGTAAGGAGGGTAAAATATCACTCCATAGAGAGCTCAATTTTAGCTACATATTAAAGCATTGTTTCCTCATCGCCCTGGAGGAGAAATGAGGAGTATGCCCTACCTCCTGGCCACTGGAGTAGGAGCAGCAAGGGACACCAGACAGTGATAGGCAGCTCCACTTCAACCCTCCTGCTGATACAATCAAGCATAAAAAGGAGCAGCCCATTGCTAACAGGTGTACATAAAAGGATATTACTCTATGGGCTGTGGATGTTTCGCACTAAGGTATTGCTGCATCGCTTTCCCATTGTCCTGTGTCGCAGAGCGCTTTCTATCCTCCTGATGATACATTCAAGCTAAAACAGAAGCTGCTCAATGCAGTAAGGAGGCTGTATTTCTCCGTGGTCAGTGAATTTATGCGCTGAGCCATTGTTTCCTCACCACCCTGTGTGGCAGGGAGCTGGTTTAACACTCACAGTAGGAGTAGTGAGGGGGGAGCCTACCTCCCTGCTGTTGGAGAGACCAGAGAGGGCTGCTGGAGTAAGAGCAGGAACTGCAGATAGTTACAGGAGGCTTGGTAGGCTGCAACTCATACCCAGCACTGATATGTAGCTGAGACAACTTAAGGTGGGTCAATGTGATGCCAATTTCGCCCACTGCGCCGTTTTCTGCGCAGATACTTTCTCTAGTTTGACTACAGACCACCAGGGGACCTTTGCTTCATATTGGCATAGATAATATGAAATGGTTAGAAAATAATGAAAGAAGTTGCCTGACCGGGGCGGGAACCACCGACCTTTGGATTTGAAGGCATGCATTCTGCCACTGTGCTATGGAGTCTGTGGTGGTGGCTCTCATTCAGAAGTCATACATAACTAGGCCTTAGTATATTTCCATTTCCTTTCATTTTTTTTTTTCAATGGACAAAAACTTTAGAAATATGTTGGGGACCATATGTTCAAAATGGATTCTCTAGAGAGAGAACATTAAAACCTATATCCTGACAGAGTTATATAGAATTTTAGCTACTTTCCAACACTAATGTATGTACATATGTGGCACAACACTATATACTCCTATTACATGAAATATTGACTTCAGGCTTGAATAACTCAGAAAACAAATCAGGACCCTCCTATTTTCTCAGCTTTGTTGGAAAGTGTATGCTATTATGGTCTTATGGCAAAAACTGTATGACAATCTAGCTACTGTTACACCAAGGTATTGACCCACCTTAACTTCTACTCTCCTGGTGATACATTTAAACTATAAAAATAGCTGCTCAGATAATAGCAGTAAGGAGGGTATAATATTACTCCATAGAGAGCTCAATTTTAGCTACATATTAAAGCATTGTTTCCTCACCGCCCTGGAGGAGAAATGAGGAGTATGCCCTACCTCCTGGCCACTGGAGCAGGAGCAGCAAGGGACACCAGACAGTGATAGGCAGCTCCACTTCAACCCTCCTGCTGATACAATCAAGCATAAAAAGGAGCAGCCCATTGCTAACAGGGAACTGACTTAACACTCACAGAAGGAGGAGTGAGGGGGGGGGGTAACTCCCTGCTGCTGGAGAGACCGGAGAGGCCTGCTGGAGTAAGACTAAGAGCAGGAACTGCAGGTAGGTACAGGAGGCTTGGTAGGCAGCTATCATAGCTCCACTCCTACCCTCCTGGTGAGACATGCTAACTTAAAAAGGAGCAGCGCGCTGACTAGAGTAGTAAGGAGTAAAGAGTGTGTGATACTCAACTTTCAGTGATCGTATGCCCTAAGCATTGTTTCATCACCTCACTGAAAAAGTAAACTCGTCTCTAGACTCGTCGAAGTGGTGGTAGGTACAGGAGGCTCCTACGAGCAGCAAAGCTGCCTACGTATACCATTGCACCCGGGAGGGAGTTACCGGCTCTCCGGAGTAGTTTTCTGGGGACACAGTTTATATACTACTAGTTCTGACACTGGTCTTTGGAGAGACTCAAGAGCTTCTCCTGTGTACTCATGCCCCGTGAAGGGAGTCACTAGGTCAGTTGAGTACATATTGTACCCTATTGGGGGTCACAGTTTACATATTTCCAGTGTTTATTAATACACAACACTGGATTAATGCCCCTACCTTCCTAGTCTAACCTCAGACAGCAGGGGGGTGTATTGAGGGGAGGAATCTGCTCAATGCCTGGGGAGTATGAGCAGCTACTGCCGGTAGTGACAGGAGTCTCCCTGTAGGAGGGGCCCTGCTCCAGGGTACCTTTGCACCATGGAGGGAGTCACTAGATCACTGGAGTACATCCAGTAGCCTCTTTGGGGACACAACTGATATACTACACTGACAAAGTAAACTTGTCACCAGACTCGTCAAAGTGACTGTCATAAAATAAACGAGTCAAAAGTTGTCTAACCTGTCAGATTACCATCCCACAAATAGAATCTGGAGCTGGCAAATGTCGGGTTTTGGGCTGGCACATACCAAGTGGGTCTTTTATCTCCAGCTAGAAGACCCGCTTCCTTGTCACTTAGACAAGTTTTTGCCTCGTTTATTTTATGACTGTCACTTTGAAGAGTCTAGAGACGAGTTTATTTTTTGAGTGTACTAGTCTACCTTCTGTTTAGAGTAAGGGACAGGTGAGCCTGCTATCTGCCTGATGAGAGGAAGAGTAGCATATCTGGAGACACGGTTCACATACTACCGTAAAACCTTGGCTATAAGCCGACCTTGGTTATAAGCCGAATGTGAGTTTGGGAGTTAAAATTCGGCTTATAACAAAAGTGCTCGAAATTTGTTTTCACTATGTTCCAACATTATTAAAACCTCGCCTATAAGCCGAATGGGAGTTTGGGGCTTAAAATTCGGCTAATAGCAAATAAAAACGCCAAATATAATTCGGCTTATACCAAGGTTTTAAGGTACTAGTTCCAACAGTGGAATAATACCCCAATCTCCATAGTCTAACTTCAGACAGCAGGGAGGTGTATTGAGCAGAAAGCCTGCTCAATGTTGGAGAGTCCTACATGAGTCGGAGCAGCTACTACTGGTAGTCACAGTAGCCTCCCTTGAGGAGGAGCCCTGCTCCAGTGTACCTTTGCACCCTGGAGGGTGTTACTAGCTCACTGGAGTACATCCAGTACCCTTGCTAGGGACACGGTTCATATACTACTAGATATAACTGTAGGATAATACCCCCATCTCTACAGTCCAACTTCAGACAACAGGAAGGTGTATTTAGGGGAGGAGCCTGCTACAGAGCAGCTACTTTTCACAGGAGTCTCCCTGTAGGAGGAGCCCTGCTCCAGTGTACCTTTGCATCATGGAGGGAGTCACTAGCTCACTGGAGTACATGCACTGGGGACACAGTTTATATACTACTAGTTCTAACATTGGATTCACTTCCTCATCTTCACAGTGTAACTCTAGGAGAAGAGCCTTCCTCCTGCCTGCTGGAAAGTCTGGAGTAATAGCAGCAACTGCTGGTAGCCACACTAGTCTCCCATGAGGAGCAATACTGCCTAAGTGTACCCAGGCAATGTTGAGGGAGTTACTAGCTCACTGCAGTACATTTAGTAGCATATCTGGTGACACGGTTCCTATAGGCCTCTACCGGGATCGGACTTGTTCCCGCAGCGACTCTGTGTACACTGACACCAGCAATCTCGTGAGACCTTGGTTCTGCTCTCGTATTGTAGCCTGTTCCCCGGAAGCTATGGTGTATGAGTGTCTGGCCTAAGTCTCACGATAAATTGCGAGCTCAGAACTAACATGGCCACCCATACGGAGAAAACCGAGTCATTGCTATACTACTATAGACCAATGCAGCAAGAAAGGGTGACTTTTCAGAAAACGTATTGATAAAGTTTTTGAACATTTCAGGAGTGTTACCTACTGATACATAATTATAACATCAAAACCATGCAATCTATTATATACTATTTGAAAGATAATTGTGCTGTGAATCTCCTGATACAAAAAGTTTGCAAACATAGCCATTACAAATAATGTTATGAGGATTCTGCTAAAACCAATGTAAACACAACTTTATTATGAAAAAGTCACCCTTTCTTGCTGCAGTTCTAACACTGAGTTGACCCCCTTCCTCCACCTTCTGATTCTACCTTCTGTGTAGAATAGGAGTGGCGGAAGAGCCGGCCTCCACGCTGCTGGAGAGATTGAAAAGGCTTGCTGGGGTAACAGCAGGAACTGAGAGAGAGGCAAGGGGAGTAGGAGCAGCAACTGCCGGTAGTAACCTTGAAGCAGGAGAGCAGTTTAAGTGTACCCAGACACCCTGGAGGGAGTTACTAGTTCACTGGAGTACACCTAGTACCCTTTCTGGGGACACAGATCATATACTACTAGTCACTGATTTGACCCTGTCCCCCCATCTTCTGAGTCTACCTTATATCTTTGTGGAGTACCAGTGAGGAGAGCCCACCTCCATGCTGCTGGAGAGATTGGAGAGGCTTTTTGGAGTAAGAGAAGGAACTGCCGGTAGTTACAGGAGTCCTCTACTAACAGTACCCATACACCCTTGAGGGAGTTGGTAGCTCACTGTGTGGGAACACGGTTCATATACTACTAGCTCTATCACTACTAGCTCTATCACTGCTCTATCACTGCTCTACTACTAGCTCTATCACTCGAATAACACTCTCATCTTCACAGCCAACTTCAGGAAGCCTGGAGTAGGAGAGAGCCTACCTCCCTGCTGCAGGAGAGATTGGAGAGGCTTGCTGGAGTAACAGCAGGAACTGCCAGTAGTAACAGGAGTCTCCTGCTAGCTCCCTGGAGTACATGTAGTATCCTTTCCATAGACAGAGTTCATATACTACTAGTAATAGTAGTACTAGTACTGCAGTACAATAACTAACACTGGATTAACTCCCCCACCTCTGAAGTCTACCTTCTGTGTGAGGGGAGAGTGTGCCTGCACTCCGCCTGGAGAGCTCACCGGGAGACAGGGCAGCGACTGCCGGCAGCCGTGGGAAGCACCCTGGAGGAGGGGACTGCCTCAGTCAGTGCAGCCACCGTGGAGGGAGTGAGTGAGCCACCTTGCTTCAGCATAGGGCTAGGTGTGGTAGCCTTCCTCTGTAAACACAGTGACACTGGATATATATGCATTAATTCACATATCACTGCATGTTTCACCTGGAGTAAACTAAGGGTGTGTGGAGCCACTACCCTTGTCTGGAGAAACTAGAGAGTTGGTGTGGCCTTTTTCTTCAGGGGAAGACTGCCTCGATCAGTGCAGACACCGTGGAGGAAGTGAGTCCCTGCTTCACCATAGGGGTAGGTGTGGTAACCTTCCTGTGGGCATGGTTGCACTGGAATAATGCCCAGATCTTCTGATATTTAACCTGGAGGAAACTGAGGGGCTGTTGTGGAGTCACTACTACTGCCTGGAAAAACTGCAGGAACTACAGCCTTTTCCCCATAGGAAGACTGCTTTAGTCAGTGCAGACACCGTGGAGGGAGTGCCTGCCTCACTATATGAGTGGGAGTAGGAGCCTTTATACAAACACAGTAACACTGGATATATGAATTAATGCACATCTCTGTGTGTTTCACCTGGAGTAAAGTAAGGGTGTGTGGAGCCACCACCCTTGTCTGGAGAAACCAGAGAGTTGGTGTGGCCTTTACCTTTAGACTGCAGACACCGTGGGGGAGGGAGGGAGTCCATGCTTCACCATAGGGGTAGGTGTGGTAGCCTATCCGCTGCACTGCATTATTGCCCAAATCCTCTAATATTTCACCTGAAGGAAGCTGAGGTGGTATTAGGGAGCCACTACTGCTGCCTGGAGAAACTACTGGAGTAAGTACATTATCTACAGCTTTTCCCCTGCTTTAGTCAGCCCAGACACCATGGAGGGAGTGCCTGCCTCACTATAGGAGTAGGAGTTGGGGTCTTCCTCTGGACACGGTAACACTGGATGTATGTGCAGTAATGCCTGAATCGTCTGATATTTAACACGGAGAAAACTAAGGAGATTTAGAGAGACTACTGCTCATGTATCAACTGCTACCAGTGGAGGAATCTTTCAGCCAATGCACTACTTATGAAGGGAGTCACTGCTTCACCATGGGAGTAGAAGTGGGGGGCCTTTCTGTAGACACCGCTGCACTGGATATATATGTGCATTAATGCCTCTGTGTGTTTCACCTGGAGGAAAGTAAGGGAGTGTGTGGGAAAAGATAACTACCTGGTGAATGCTCTGTAGTAGCTAGTAACTGCAGCCCATCCCCCAGAGAAGGGCTGCCTCGGTGAATACAATCAAGATTGAGGGACTGTAGGAGCACTACTGGACACTGTCCATGCATTGCTACTACAGACAGAAGATGTATGTGGACTTACCCCTATATCTAACATAAACAGACCTGGAATAAGTTTAAGGGGTGCATTAGAGGGACTTCTACCTAGAGAAGCTAGTGGAGGTAAGGGAAGCACCCCGGAGCTTCAGTTGTGGAGGGAGTTGTCACCTCTATGAGGTAGTGGGGGGACGTCTGGAGACACTGTCCATCTATTACTAGTACTCACACCGGACGTATTTGCAGTTATTACATACTTAAACCGGCAAGAGGGTATACGTGAGAGCTCACTGTGGCTGCCTTGGAGGGAGTTAAAAGCTCCCTGTAGGAGTAGGGGCCACTATCTATGTATCACGGCCATTAAAGGCCCAGCTCCCCTATAAATAGGGCTGAGTACCTGTCCCGACTGCACCCTAACTGTCGTTGGAGGGGTACCTAGACCTGCGGGTTTAACACTGGCTGTATTTGGAATGACACCCTTATCTGTGCTACACTACTTACTGGTACTAATCCTGGCGGGATGTGCAGTTACACCCTTGTCTACATACTTTAACCGGGAGGGGGATATGGGTGGGAGCTCACAGTAAGAGACCTCTGTCTGGAGCTGTCACTGCAGGAAGTACCGGCACCTGTAAAACAGCGCTGCTTTCAGCCGACCAGCTCCAGCCTCGTCTCCTGGAGGCAGTCGGAGGAGCAAGTGAGGAACCCTCTCCGAGGCAGGCTCCTGTTGATTAACTCACTCATATTCTATACCACAACCTGGAGGAATAATCTCGACCTAGGAAGACCTAAGGCTGTAGTTGCAGCAACAGCCGCTCATGAATGATACTCCTCCGACGAGGTGGACTGCTTGGTGGCCCCAGGTATGGTGGAGGCATTAGTGGAAGGGAACCCCTTGCTGGAGGCTTGTATCATGCTTTACTAGCACTGGATTACTGTGGATTAAAGCCCTAATCTTCTCTAGTGTAACCCAAAGAGGAGGATACCCTCACCTGGGAAGAGTGGCAGATTGGCCTGCTTCCTCCTGTAGAGGCCTGGACCAGTAGCCAATAGTTCCAACTTCAGACTCCCCAGGCAGTTGTTACTAGTAGCAGGAGAGACTACTGAAGGGACTGTGGAGGCATTAGATACCTTAGTTTAAGGGAGGCTACGCTGGAGGCTTACTGCATGTACTACTAGCACTGTTGCCTGTGGGTTACAGTCCCCATCTCCTACTCTCTAACCACCCAGGCCACCCTGAGGGAGATAAGACCACCCTAGAAGGTACTGTTGCCTGTCTGGAGAGGCCTAAGGCTGTAACAGTAGCAACTGCCGGCAATTGGAGACTCCTCCAAGAGAGGAGACTGCTCCCGCCTCCCAGGCACTATAGAGGCAGTAGTAGCAACCTCAGTAGAACCCCTGCATGAGGTACCTTCCATGCACTACTAGGGCGCTGAGACCCTCATCTCCTAAAGTCTAACCTTGAGGACAGTGTAGGGAGTGTGGAGGTAGGAGTGAGCATCTGAGGAGTTTTGGATAAGTATGGACAGTATATGGAGTGACTATTCCCTACCTATATCTAGCAGCTCCCGTACCTAGACCTCAGGATCAAGCAAACCAAAAGAGTGTTGATACATAGATGTACATACAATGTTTTAAACAGAGACCCTGGAATACAAGTTATTCACATCGATGTTAAGGAAGCCCTAGTTCAAAAAAGTAGTTGTGTACAGCAGTATTTAGTGAATGGGTCGTAGCACTCTGGAATCACTGAGAGGAATCCACGTTATACCTACCAGTGATTTAAAGATTATGGTATAGGTGTCACTAAACTGAGTCTACCTATGAATGGTTAATGTAGCATACCAGACTGCGATACAGAACTATCTAGATATTGGTGCACTCAAAATCCCAGTTGCATTTATAGACCAAGTACATTCATACTATATGTAATCCTTCAGCTTCTCCAATACATTGTCTAAGCAGCTCAGAAGGGCATAAGGAGATTACTGACCTGATTCTAGAGCTGTCCTTGATTGGAAACAACTCCCATCTTGATTCGTAAAACTGTATACCAACATCGTCTTTATAATAGACATGCTATGTTATGGATCATAGATTTACAGATATTGATGTCCTGCTAATTCTCCAAGTACAGTAGGAGTAGCTTATGTATAGACAGAGGATAACAGCAGATAGGAATAAAGACCTTTGTGTCTGTACATGGACACAAAAAAAGGGGATCTTTTCCATAGTTGCTGCCAGAAAGATGCCTCAATACAGAGCCTCTTGACAGATCTGCCGTTCTGAAAGTGAAGTGAAAATGGAAAACACATTGAAATGTCAGTTTCAGTCCAAGTAAAATCTTGGATGCTTTTTATCTATAGCAGGAGATTGAATGCTTACGGTTGTGACTGGCAGAACATATTAGTTTTACACTGAAATATGGCTTGTGTCTGGATAGCCGCTGAATAGAGATCTTGACTGTCAGACAAGGACAAAATAGAATTGGAAAATACACATTGAAATGTCACTTCTAGTCTGCAGGGGAAAAACGGATTCTCTACATTGCAGTCTAGAGATTTCAAACCCAGATATGTAAGTAGTGGAACAGACATCTAAATTGACATATCGCTTTTGTCTGGTCGTTTGGGGACAAAGTGAATGTGGGAAAAACCCATTGTGACATCAGTTTCAGTCCGAGAGAAAAAAGGGTGTAGGAAAAAACTGGATCCTATACATTGTAGAGATGCCTTACCTAGATGTATGTGTAGCACCATCTGGATGTTACTAGCAGGCTGGTGGGAGTCAGGCTGCTTTTTGCCGGTTTAGTTGTAGGTGTCACAGTGATACATTGTGTTTTACCGATGCTGACTGGGACAAGTGCAGGGAGGTTACATTGCATTTACTACTGCTGTGCGATGATAAAAAGTCTGGGGTGAGTAAAACATGTTTGCGATTATGTCTGATCATACACGGTTTTCCAGAATATCTATTTTATTCTTCTAGACTATGAATATATTTTTACTCTAGCAAGGCCAGGTAATGCACCCTAGGTTTTATGTTAAATCGGCATATAGCTTAAGGATGAATCAAAAGAGAAAAGGAGGGAAGCTATGGTTGTCAAGACAGTAGAGAGTGAATTGAGAGGGCAAAATTAGAGAAAAATGGTGGGGAGGAGGGGAGGAGGGGAGGAGGGGAGGAGGGGAGGAGGGGAGGAGGGGAGGAGGGCACTCATTTTCATTCCGTGAAGCAAATATTACACATACAACCTATACCAACATTGTTCCACTAATGTATACACCATGGAATAGGTTAAAAAAAAGACCAAATCCATAAGGTTTGTTTAGTGCCCCCTTATTTGGTGCATTAAATTCCTCCAAGGACTCAGATGTGATCGATACCCAATCAACAGTGAAGGGGGCTACTGCTATATACCTTCTGACTGCGTAGGCCTGTTTTGGAAAATTATGTAGCAGGTTTGCACTAAGCCTGAGGCAACTTAGAGACGGAGGATGCCGGCAAACACCAGAGTTTAAAGACGAAAGCAGCAAGAAAGGGTGATTTTTTTTGTAAAGTTGTGGAAGATTTTGAACATTTCTGAAGCATGACCAAAAAGTACATATATGGCCTCAAAATCCTGCATTTTGAACACACAATATAAAATATAAATGACCTGCGAGTTTGCTGATGTAAGATGTCTTTAAATATAGCCATTACAGACAGTGCTATTTGGATTAAGCTAAAACGAACATAGAAAAAGAATTATGATGAAAAAGTCAAGGTCTCTCGCTGCATTGGTCTAGATCTATTCCACAATAGTTCCTCTCCCTCCCTCACATCTTCTACTCCACCTCATATTTTTCAATTGCAGAATGTGCTGAAATGCTGTCAGAAGAAATGACAAGCAGATTTCTATGGAGGAAGAGGGAAGGGCAGCTTTAATGACAGGAGTGGGGAGAGAAGTGGTTTCATGTTGAGTTAATCTCAGAGTGGCCGTGAGGTGGTGGCTGTGAGGGTCCTTCCATGCTGTCGGCACCTGCCCTCATGCATATCAGCTATGGTACAACCCACCCCCCCCCCGCCCAACTCACACCAGTACTGTTGACCCTCCAAATGCTGCCAGACACCTTGAGCAAGGCATTAATTATTTCCTCATGATGTACCAAAGTAGTAGCAATACTTACCAGCACCGCAATGGTACATTTATTTACACTCAATGATTGTATCAACTTGAAATGGTCAGTATGTTGCATGGATACATGAGTCCAAACATATTCATTGCTGTTACAGTATAGTGCTCCAAGAGGGTTCGATCCTTTACTTTCTCTGCACTTGCCTCTGCGCCAACATCTCCACGATTGTCAATAATATGGTTGGCAGGATGTTTAAAAACAGCACTAGTCAGTTAAATTCAATGACTGACAAGTGGGCCAAGGCATGACGCAATAATGCAATATGCCCCCTAAATGGTTGGGGATGTTAAATTAGTACGTTAAGTTTTGTATACAGATAAAGAACAGAGCGACTTTTCTGGTGCTGTTTTTTGTGCTGGTTTGGAGAGGATTTTTAGTGTAGAAAGCAAAGTGGCCCACTTCCACACAGATTAACGCTGGTGTTGGTGAGAGGGCAGTATAGTTTCCTTCTGCAGTTTTATAAAAGGGTACAAGGCAGTGGGGTTAAGTGCTTTGGGGCTGGCCTCCTTTTAAGGCAACCCTGTTGTGTGCATCACAGGTTGGTTAGAAAGAGGGGAGGGGGCTTTAGTACTGAAATCGAGATGGCTAGGGGCACTTGAACAATGTTTAGTCCTGGTACCAGTAAGTGTTGCTAACCCTTTGTATATGGTTTAGAGTCAAGATATTCAGCGGGGTTTATCAATTCCTACATCACCTGCATTTTGACTAAAGGAAATCATTTTGCTCAGAAATCATTTTGCTCAGAAATCAGGTAGTTTCATGAAGTTGAACAATCAAGAATAATGTGAATCTTATTTTATACTTAGGTAGTGAGATTAGAAGTGTGCCATTCAGTGCTTAATTTCCATATTGTGAAACTTACTCCCGATGGCTAAGTCAAAGCTGAATGTTCCTTTATTTTCTTGCCACAAATGCCACACAAGATCATTCAGTTTTACCAGAGTGAGATAGAGGATATAATTAACTTTTTATATTGTCATGGTTAAGTAATGCAAAATTTACTTGATACGTGTCATATTTTCATTTTGTAAAGCAAATACTACGTATACAATCTATACCAACCATGTTCCACTAATGTATACTCAATGGAATAGGTTTAAAAAACCACCAAATCCATAAGGCTTACTTAACAGCCAACACGATGAGGAGACTTCAGCTTAGCTGTAGATTTAGCTTAGAACTGATAGCATGCACACACACAACTGCTTTCTTTTCACTTTGTCACTTACCTTTGGTAAAATGACAAAGTGTTACACACACTCGATGGCAGTAATCTCTGAATGTCTCAGTTACTTGGGCAAAATTGTCACTCTCCAGCAGATCTCTGGTCAAGACTGGATCAATAAGATTGCCATTATCCACTGCGGCTGAAGATGATTTCAAGAATGGCTTCACCCTCTCAGAATTAAGATTCAATGCCACAGGTAAAGACATCTATCTCCAGGTAGATTCAAGATTCCAATAAATTTATTCTTGTGAAGTCATACAATTACATATTTCACATGCTTAATGTCATTGGATAATGTTATTTCTCATTTGATCCTTTACCATTTGATGTTCTTGACTTTCATCAAGAATAGGCTGCATCTAGACAGAGGTAGATTGTGCTCTCCATGGATAATCAGGTTTAAAAAGAGTCAAGCACACTTTCTCTATGTCCCTGATATCTGAAATGAAGGCAGCCCTGGAGAGCAACTTACCAGGGCTGCATTCTAGCATCATGCCAACCCTAAGGGGTTTATAAACTCCTGAAGAGTCGGCATGATACACCCATGCAGCAATAGTGAGTTACTCGCAGTGCTGCATTGGTGCATTATCATGACAAATGTCATCTTTTAGTGACATCTGTCCTTAAAGCGTTAATGCTTGCTGTCGGCATCACAGAGACATGCTGTCATATTGTCTTAGTGTGCCAGGTGCATTCTACATGATGTTATTGTTCCTGATATAATGACCGCCTTAAAGGTTTATGGGTGACCAATATAGGTCTCGGGAGAGTAATACCGCATGAGTATTGACATCCAAGCAAAGTTTGAATTAGTATAATAGAAAAACTTTCAGTATATTTAATTCCAGTAAATATCACTTGAAGTAGCTTGAGTGCCATAATGACATTTTCAAGCTATTTACAAGGTATTAAACTTAAAGCTGTTTAATGAGTGACCCTTAGCAATAAAAACATTGCCTAAAAGCCAATGTTAATGGAGTGTATCTTTTATGACAGCATCTACAAAATTAAAGTTAAATTGTGTTTCTGATAGTTTCAGCCCATCGAACTGATAAGTACTATCTAGACCCTAGCTAATCATTTGCAAATATTCTACTTGTTGTTCAGTCTGCTATTATCTGTATGCAGTGCAACGGAAGTAGCACTATGGATCAACTGAGAGGTGTTGAAACTTTAAATAATTAATGTGGCATACCAGACAGCAATAGGGAACTATGTAGAGGTCCTTCATAATATCATCAGAGTCCAAATCCAAATAATATCTATACAGCAAACATATTAAAAATATAGATTATCTCATTACTACTCCAGGATAGCTTAAAAGGAGATGATGGGATTACTGACCTGATTCTAAACCAGTTCTTGATTTGAAAAAATCCGATCTTGATTTAGAAGGACTGTATTGTAAGAACTAGATTGTCTTCACAATCCTCACGACATAGATGTCCTTCTCGTCATCCAAGTTCAGTAGGAGGAGCGTAAGTATAGACAGTGGATACAACTACATTTTCTTCATAATCCTCACACTATGTTTTCAAGCATAGGAGTATAGATGTGGATATCCTTCTCATCCTCCCAGTTCATTAGGACTTAAGTATAGCCAGTGAATAACATCAAAAAGGAATACAAACCTTTGTTCCCATACATGGAGACATAAAGTTTCTGGCAGAGAGAGGCCTCAATACAGATCCCACTTGACAGATCTGCCGTTCTGAAAATCTAGTGAAAATAAAAACCACACATTGAAATGTCAGTTCCAGTCTGAGTAAAAACCTGGATGCTTTTCATTTATAGCAGGAGATTGAAAGCTTACAACTGTGACTGGCAGAACATAATAGTTTTACACTGAAATATTGCTCATGTCTGGATAGCCGCAGAATAGAGATCTCAACCAAAATAGAAATGGAAAATACACATTGAAATGTCACTTCCAGTCTGTAGGGGGAAAAATGACCTGAATTCTATACATTGCATTCTAGAGATTTCAAACCGAGATATGTAAGTAGTGGAACAGAGATCTAGATTGACATATCGCTTTTGTCTGGTCGTTTGGGGACAAGGCAAAAAGAGAATTGTCAGTTTCAGTCTGGATGGGAAAACTCGATAACAAGAATTGCGGTTGTTGCCGCGTAAAAAAATGCCTCAGGCATTTTTATACGCTGCAACAACCACAATTCTTGCATGTCGACATGGTTGGTATGTTTGAAGGGAACCTATTCAAGACACCAAAAACCCAGGGCTGGGTAGGGGTTATCAAGGGGGAAGGATGATATTACTACAAATATGGCATTTCCTATGAGTCCATATTCCTTGGGTCCATGTTAGGGGGTAAGAAAATGTGTGTTGCTAGGCAGATAAACAATTAAAATAGATGTTGCTAGGCAACCAGCTGGATTAGCAACAAACTAATAGAACCATTGAATTCCTTGGGTCCATATTAGGGGGAAAGGTTTGATTATAATCAACCTTAGGACCATGGAAATGTGTGTTGCTAGGCAGATAAACAATTAGAATAGCTGTTGCTAGGCAACCAACTGTATTAGCAACAAACAGATAGAACCATTGAATTCCTTGGGTCCATATTAGGGGGGGTAGGTATGATTATAATCAACTTCAGGACCATGGAAATGTGTGTTGCTAGGCAGATAAACAATTAGAATAGCCGTTGCTAGGCAACCAGCTGTATTAGCAACAAATGGATAGAACCATTGAATTTATTGGGTCCATATCAGGGGTGGGGGGTAGGTATGATTGTAATCAACCTTAGGACCATGGAAATGTGTGTTGCTAGGCAGATAAACAATAAGAATAGCCGTTGCTAGGCAACCAGCTGTATTAGCAACAAATGGATAGAACCATTGAATTTCTGTGGTCCATATCAGGGGGGGTAGGTATGATTGTAATCAACCTAAGGACCATGGAAATGTGTGTTGCTAGGCAGATAAACAATAAGAATAGCCGTTGCTAGGCAACCAGCTGTATTAGCAACAAATGGATAGAACCATTGAATTTCTGTGGTCCATATCAGGGGGGGTAGGTATGATTATAATCAACCTCAGGACAATGAAAATGTGTGTTGCTAGGCAGATAAACAATTAGAATAGCAGTTGCTAGGCAACCACCTGTATTAGCAACAAACGGATAGAACCATTGAATTCCTTGGGTCCATATCAGGGGGGGTAGGTATGATTGTAATCAACCTTAGGACCATGGAAATGTGTGTTGCTAGGCAGATAAACAATTAGAATAGCCGTTGCTAGGCAACCAGCTGTATTAGCAACAAACGGATAGAACCATTGAATTCCTTGGGTCCATATCAGGGGGGGTAGGTATGATTATAATCAACCTCAGGACCATGGAAATGTGTGTTGCTAGGCAGATAAATAATTAGAATAGCAGTTGCTAGGCAACCAGCTGTATTAGCAACAAACAGAAAGAACCATTGAATTCCTTGGGTCCATACTAGGGGGGGTAGGTGTGATTATAATCAACGTCAGGACCATGGAAATATGTGTTGCTAGGCAGATAAACAATTAGAATAGCCGTTGCTAGGCAACCAGCTGTATTAGCAACAAACGAATAGAACCATTGAATTCCTTGGGTCCATATTAGGGGGGGTAGGTATGATTATAATCAACCTCAGGAACTGTAAAAGGTTGATTTATATTATTGTTATCACATAGCATAAATTTGTGTTGTGACACCTTAATCCAAGATGGCCGCACAATCCAAGATGGAGCCGCCCGTTCTGACTTCTGGCAAAGTGCAAACGTATACCTCGTTCTGGTGGTGCCTGGCGGCACCACCAGGTGGCTACGCCACCACTTCGGCATAAAAAAAACTGGGATCCTATACATTGTAGAGATGCCCAACCTAGATTTGTCTGTTACAGAGAGCAGATGTTACTAGTAGCGGGTGGGAGTCACGCTGGTTTTTGCCCCTGTGTTAGTCAGGGTGTCACGGTGATACATTGTGTTCTATTGATGCTGACTGGAACAGTGCAGAGAGCTTACCTTGGATTTACTACTGCTGTTTGAGTGTAAAAAGTCAGGGGTGAGTAAAACATTTTTGTGATTACATCTGATTCCACACAGTTTTCCAGGATATATTATTATTTTGATATATTTTAACCCTTACAGGACTGGATGACTTGACCTAGCTTTTATTTTCAATTTGAAGTATGTTGCATCATTAAATGTGGAATAATTATGGAGTAAAAGAGAAAGGCTATCGTTGTTGAGTTGGTACAGAGTGAATTAAGGTGGAGAAATGACAAATTTGGCAAAGAGAGGCCCTCCTCTCTATTGAATAAGTGCCTGCAAGGAGTGAGATGTGATCAATACCCAATCAAGAAGGCTGTGATAATCATATGGTAAGTATGGCAGTGGAGGCGACTACTGCCATATATGCAGCCTGTATAGGCCTACATGGCAAATTAGAGAGGAGGGGACAGATTCCCTCCAAGCCTGAGCCAACTTGAAATAGAAGACTGGCAGAGAACAGCAGGATATGTAGACAAATATCACAAGATAGGATGACTCTCTAAAAGATTGGTTGACATTTTTCTTCTGAAAAGGAATGTAAACCCCAATTTAACATGAAAAGGGCTAAATTTGTTGACAAATAGTTATATACCACTTTAGTTCCTCTACCTCTTCAATATCTTTAGCTCCCCCTAAAGATTTTCCATAACTTTATGTGCTGCAATTCTCAGAGAACCTACTTAACCACCAGAAAACTTGACAAGCGGATGTCTTTGGAAGAGACGGGACGGACAAAGTTAATGAGAGGAACAGGGGGAGAATTGGCTTCATGTTGAGTTAATCTCAGGGTAGCCGTGAGGTGGTGGCTGTGAGGGACTCTCAATGCTGCCAGCACCTGTCCTCATGCCTGCCAGTTATGGTGCAACCATCCCCCTGACGCCCCAGCACTCCAAATACTGTGAAATACCTTGAGCAAGCCATTTATTACAGTGTGCATCCCTAAGAGGCCTTAATCCTTCACTCTATCTGCACTTGCCTCTGGGTCAACGTCTCCAAAATATGTCAATATCTCAATATACCTGTCCTTAGCAAGCTCTACTAAGCTCCCCCCTCTCTGAATACTTCAGTATCATGAAAGTGCAGGACAAATTGGTGGTGAAGGAAATGGGTTAGGTGTGTATAATGAGGTCTCTTGGATAACATGAAATGCTGACATCTTTCAAAAATAAAACATGTCATGTGTGGTACAGGTAAGGTGACTAAGGAAGTTGGACCACTAACGGGCTGATAGGTGACATTCTTTCTCATAATGCACCGAATCAACCGCAACTTGATGGTGCTGCACTTGCGCATTATGCACACTGCATAGGGTTACCATACTGTTTTAAAGCAGTTTTTTTCACTCAATACTCCAAGATCATGAAAATGCAGGAAGAATTAGTGGTGAAGGAAATAGGTTTTATGTGTCACTCAATAAGACTGCTTTCCTAAAATGATGGGGCATCTTGGATAACAGGAAATCATGAAATCTATATATAGTAAATCTGTTATGTAAGGTGCAGGTGGCGCAAAAGGGAAGCAGGACTACTATCAGGCTAACATGTGACATTTTTTGTCATGATGCACAAATGTCACCCCATCTAGTAACTCCATGGTGCTGCATTAGTGCATCATGTAAACCCAAGAGGACGGTCCGCAAGTCAAGTTTCCTTTTACTGTTTTGTATATAGATAAGGGAGTGTTCATTAATTATTTAAAGGCGGGATGGAGCAAACTTTTTCTATGCCCCTCCCTTTGAGAGCGCATGGAACATTTCATGCCCCCCCTCGCCGAAGGCGGGGACATTTTTTCGCCCCCCCTCCTTTGAACTATAGTAACGCCCTGGCTTTTTTGCTAAAAAGGGGCTTAAAGTTTTACGCCCCCCCTAAGGAGGGGTCGGACATTTTCATGCCCCGCTGTAACTATTAAATGAACACTCCCTAAAGGGCTGGGGGACTTTTTCTGGTGCTCTTCCTCTTTTCTGTGTAATGCTGGGTTGGAGAGATAGGGTCTTTAGTGTAGGAAGTAATGGGCTGACTTCCACAAAGATTAAGGCGGGTGCTGGTAAGAGGTCAGCATAGCTTCCTTCCGCAGTTTTATAAAGGTGTACAAGGCACTGGGGTTAAGTGCTCTGGGGCTGCTCTCCTTTTAAAGAAAACCTTTTGTGTGCATTGCAGGTTGGTTAAAGAGGTGGAACTTTAGTACTGAAAGTAAGATGGCTTCAGGCACTTAAATAATCCTTAGGCCTCTTACAGATAAGCCCTGGTACATTTGTCTCATAGTTACAACATCACCTCCACCTTTTTAGAGGTTGTAGACTTATGTGGTCGACCTTTCTATTTCCATGGTAAAGTGATTAAGAATGTATTCAACAAATGTAATATGAAGCAGATGTTACATCTACAAGCAAACTGATATCACAATAACCCTGGTTTCACTAATTTATAAATACACCATTCGAAAAAGCCATTGAAATAATACTTACTTATGAGCTTACACAACCAAAGGACTTTACCCTAGCCGTTAATTCTGTTTTGGGCTAAGGCAGACACCCAACTGTTCTCCTAATCAGCTACCTTTGGAACCATACAAGAGTGTCTATTATTGCCAGGATCCCAGGCTACTTTGCATTATATATTTATATATATATATATATATATATATATATATATATATATATATATATATATATATATATATACCCCTTACAGCTGTATGAGGTGAGTCTAACACTCTCTCTGAAATGAGTACTATGGATAGTGGAGCTTTACAGATTAGGGGAGAGTCTATGTCATGCTCACTTTGATATTTAAAAGAAAAGACCAGCGTAATTGCATGTGGCCTTCTGTTGGTAATATAGGCACTAACTAGCAATATTCTGGCGTACATTCCATCAATGTGTGCTGCATGTAGCATTTAAACCTAAAAGAAATAAGGTAGCTCATGCTTAGAATGACGTAACAAGAGAAATGTACCAGACACACTCAGCCCATCTCCATTGATTGGTCTCGACACCCGAATAATGACTCCTTGATTGACTCAGTAATGATTTCACTAATGTCAGCACATTTCTTACATTACATCCCTCCTTATTGGGCCAAATAAAATAAAAAAGATGTGTTTCAGGTTACCCTACCTAACCTAGCAAAGCAGGCCCTGGAATTTCATTTTACAATTTTGAGAAAATATTCAGATTTCAAGTGAGTCACATTGTAGAAAGGGTGCTTTGAGTATGACTTCTTTCTACTTGATCTACATTATTTCAAGCTGCTTTGGTTTTGTTCAAACTGTGTTCAGTGAAGCTTTCACCTGATTCGCTGCCATGAAAAGAGGCAATTACGGCGGTGTGAATGCAGCCGTGGTTCACATAGAAGGCACGGCATTGTTCATGCTGATTAAATACCTGCATACAAACCCTAGTGTTACAGTGCTGTGGTCCTCCAAGAGGGAGCTATTCTTATACTTGTATACATAGAAGTTATGCTGGAATACAACTACCACTGCTAAAAAACAGTGGAAACAATTACATACGTAGGGTAATTTGAATGTTTGTATCTTGTATGTCAGGGAATTCTGTCCCATTAGCATGGACATCTGGGACAATAACTGTCAAATGAATCACAGTCATCAGAAGGGAATGGTTTTCATATCTGCCATAAGGGCCCCTGTTTTCAGCACAAATGTGAAATGACCCTTCAAACTATCAGGAAGCCTTGTTAAAGGGGCAATATTCACACCCACACTTAACCACATAGAAGAATAGAACGATGCTAGAAATGTAAATGGGACACTGTGATCATGCCGCTTCGACCCTTTAAAATCACTTATAAACATATAAAGTATGTGCATTAATGATACGTTTGAACCTACTTGATCTCTCAAGCTCTACACTCAAGGTCAGGATCATGGAATATAACCTTCTTGCCTTCCCTGTCTTTCTCTGGTTCTCTCTGGCTCACTTTTATCTCCTTACCCCATTCAGCATCCTCTTCTCCATTGCTTAGCTGCTTGACCATTGGCTATATATAGATATTGGTGGTGTCTTTTTATCTATATTTGTCTCTGCCTCCCTTAGCAAATCCTTTTAGGAAGATGAGCCTGATATGGACCATAGAGACAGCCATAGACCATCGTTTACATGGTCAGATATGGAAGGCCACCTTAGCAAAAATCATATTTTATCAGAAAATAATGAATGCAAACATTCATACAGTGATAATGCGTTACTATGCTATCCTTGCAGTTTATGAATGCAATCACACTGAGTACTCAATATGTTGCAGAGTATTCTTACTATCAAATCATCCTTAAACCTTTAAGGACAGCATATCTCTAAAGGGCAAAAATTGTCATCATGATGCACCAATGCAGCCCTATCAAGTAACTCACCAGGGCTGCATCGATGCATCATGATGACTTCTTGGGAGAGTCTGAACCCCACAGGGTCGACATGATGCTTAAAACTAGCTCTGGTGCGTTACTTGCCAACATTCAAGCATTATGAACACAAAGGGTAAGATGCATTTATACATTATACCTTCCTTAAAGGGTTAAATGTCTAAAGTGAACATATATGAAGCATGCGTGTTAGATATTAGATGCAGTATTCTTACAAACTATCAGATCATCCTTAAACCTTTGAGGACAGCATGTCTCTAAAGGGCAAAAATTGTCATCATGATGCACCGATGCTGCCCTGGTGAGTAACTGTCCTGTGCTGTATTGATGCATCATGCAGAACCCTTGGGCAGTGTCTAAACCCCAGCGGGTCAGCATGATGCTTGAATGAGCTCTGGTGAGCAAGTCACCAGAGCTACGTTCAAATATCATATAAAGACAAAGGGTATGATGCATTAATACATTATACTATCCTTAAAGGGCTAAAGAAAACATATAAATAAAGCATGCATAAAGGATACACAGATAGGATTTTCTCTCCAGATGTGCCCGGACATCAAATCCAACAAGCCCCACCACATGCCCCACTTTGACGATAGGGCCTACCCTTTTAGGCCCTTTATATTACATGTAACATAATCCGTCCAGAAGGAATAAACATTTACTTATACTCATGATAATGTACGTTCATTGAACACTATTAGCTGGATTATTAGTAAAACATGCCCTAGGCTAATGTAATAATTCAGGAGAAATAAAGGAAATTTCAACTTCAACCTCAATAAATGTCCTAAACATCTGATATTTTCCTTATAAGGCAACCATCCCACACTCTGCTAGGAGAGCGAGCCTTGCTAAATGCAGGAAGTGAGGTCATAGCCTAAATCCCTCCGCTCTGATTGGTTAGAGTGAATAAATTACCATGGTCCTGCATAAGCATAAAGAGCCTTGTCAACAAGGCATTCAGTGATTGCGTATTGTAGAGAAAAGAAGTTCTTTTCAGTTATTCCGTAGAATACAATAATGTAGTATTCTTCTTATCTGTATTAGCTGCAGACTGCCCCAGTATACATCCTTTTATGGACCTGATATGGACCAGAGCCACAGACATAAAGCATTGGTTTCTGGCTACCTTTTGCCCTACACTGTCCACATGTCCAGTATATATATATATAAGAAATGTGCTGACATTAGTGAAATAGGTGCCTATTTTCTAGGAGACCGTCAAACCTAAATCTAAACTGTATGTCTCACATCCAATTTGCCACAGTAGTGCTGCAGCATTGGACAGGTAGAGCCATTATATCTGAGGCAACCTTGCACCGAAAAATGATAGCAGACACTTGGTATCACTGGAAAGCTATGATTGTGAAGATAACAATCCTGGTGACTGTACAAAGAAAAGAGTCGTACAAACTTGGCAAATGAGCATTGAAAATAAAAAGTTTGAAAATAGCTTTTAATTATGAAAAATTGTATAAATAATACTTTTAAGCATTTAAAACTCTCTGAATGTACATTACATCATATCAGAAAACCATCTAAATCCATAACATAGAATCATGGATGTTGTAGGTCACAGGTGTTATCGACACAATCACATCTTTCCATTGATACCTAGTGTCTGCTATCATTTTTCAGTGCAAGGTGGCAAGGTGATGGGCTGCTTGGTGCTGCAGCAGTACAGCCTCCCCTGCAGCCTCAGGCAACTTGGAGAATAAAGACTTTAAAGCCCCAGCACCCTTATCTATAGGGCTGAGTACCTGTCTCGGCTCCAACGCGGCTGCCGCTGGAGGGGTACCGAGATCTGCGCCTTTATAGGGCTAGGAGGCCTCAATGGCACTCTAGTTCTGCAGGTGGTGTTCTGGAGATGATGGATAGGTGTAAGGTGTGTGTCATCGTTGTTAGCATCACCCACATGCCCCATTGTACAGACTTACATGGCCAGGTGTGTCCCGTCCTATAGACCCATGCGTCATGAAACGGTGACCTTTTTATGATAAAGGTGTTTTTACATTGGTAGAGTCTTGGATCTTCACAGCTTTTATCTGTAAAGGCCATGTTTGCAAACATTTCATATCATGAGATGCAGGGCGAAATGATCATCCAAAAAGTAAATATTTGACTTTTGAGGATTTTGTGGTTACATTTGTGTTTCTGTCAGTCACACTCCAGAAAAATTCAAGGAATGTTATCACTCATTTTTGCATTATCAGTCTATAGTGCTGGCATGATGAGACAACCCAGGTGTAACGCATAATTACTGCCTTATGGGGTTAATACACTCTTGAAGGTCCATCCTAACCGTCCTAACCCATTGGGAGGAGTCTGCATACTCAATAGGCACTGAGGTATTCATGAACAGGTTATGATAGAAATAACATTGATTGAGAGGCAGGTAGATGATAGGGTGATAAATGAAGTGAATGGACAAGGGGAAGCTTTTAACGTTCAAGTGCCACATAGTGCTTGAGTGCTTCACTTCTTATGATACATAAATGCTGTACACAAGACTTTACTCACAACTGCTGTATTCTTATGCTGCTTGAATCATTACAGCTGCATTAATCCAAGGTAAAAGCTCCTATTGTTGCAATAAAAATCCAATCTTTTCTTCACATGCAGGGAATTGTGTTATTTACCTAGGTTTCCATGGCAACTGCTCATTTATTGCACACATCAACTGCACATAGTGTATCTGAGCTTTCATTTTTCATATTCGTGGATATAAATTATCATATTGCTATGTCAGGGGACATAACACACTAGTTAGCACAATGGATTCCTAGAAATGGGTCAAAAGAAAGGTTTAGAGTGGATCTAGAAAGGAGCCGTCCCAATAAAACAGGGCCTTCCATATATGGTTGTGAAGGGACAGCAGTTAAATGACTAAAATACAGGTTAGATTCTCAGGCATTCTCTGAGTTTTGGTTTGTGCCCTGCCCCAAAGCCATCACAGATAACAAGTACATGCTCCATGGTCACCATGGCAAACAAAACCCCTTGCCTGTCATCCTACTATTGGTCCTGTTGACCCAAACCCAACTTCTGGTCTAATTAGCAGGCCCTGCTCCCTGTAGTGAGAAATAGACAGAGGTTCACAATAATCTATTAACAACAAAACTTAGTGAATGAGCACCAGTTTCTCCACAGCCATGTGAAAAATGCCATTCTAGTACTTAAGCATAGTAGCCTTTTCCTCAATATGAAATAATTGACCTTTCTATGGTGAGTAAAAGGCCCTATGCATATGTTGGCAATGTAAAACACATGTTTATCATGGCGATGTGTGAGAGAATGGTGACTAGGAAGTCAGATTGTCTGGTAAAGAGGAGTGTTTAGACATGGTTGTGATTTCTGTTAAAAATTGACATATTTTCTGGTGTGGGCGAGGGGCTGTGCATATGCTGGCCATGTGGACAGTGTAGGGCAAAAGGTAGGCAGAAACCAATGCTTTATAGTTGTGTCTCTGGTCCATATCAGGTTCATTCTCCTTAAAGGATGTATCCTGGGGCAGACTGAGGCTAATACAGATAAGGAGAATACCACATTAGGCCAACCCTCCGACCCTCTCTAAACAGGGCCGACCCATCGTTTTTTTATGCAATTTTGAAGAAATTTTTATATTTTTACATTTTTGGGGGATAAATTTCAGGTTTACAAAAATTTTGAAAAAAATCTTCCCGTTTTTACACTTTTTTGAGTCAATTTTAGAGGGGAAGTAAAAAAAAAAAAAAAGGAAAAAGTAAAAAAAAAAAAAAATCCGACCTACCGACCCTAGAGTTTCTTCCCATGTTACCTGAAACAAACCTTTTTTTTTATTTGGCCTTATTGTATATTATGCATGGGCACATCTGGAGAGAAAGTCCAATCTGTGTATTTGATATGCATGCTTCATGTATGTTCTCTTTAGACTTTAACCCTTTAAGGAAGGTATCATGTATAATGCGGGTTACTCGCCAAGGCGGCATTCATACATCGCCATGAGCAAAGCCATGATGCATTAAGGTATCATGCCATCCTTAAAGGGTTAAAGGGATAGGATGATGGTTATGAGGAGCATGGCTGTGTCTCAGGTTGTGTAGGTGTACAGGCCATCAGTGCCCAGGTGCAGGTTATAAATATGTGTGTTAAGAACATACCCAACATAGGCAGTGCTGTGTATATGTCACATGCAATATAGCCATTTGAGCAATATTGGAACTTCAACATAGTGGTAGATATGATGTGATTAAAGTGACTTACTGCATAATTGTTACAAGACTAATTGTTCAAGTCACCAGCTGCAGATGATTACTATTGCCCAATGCTTATACATTCATATAGGGGGCTCTAGAACTGTACAATATAGCTGTGGGAAATTCTGGAAATGTCCTGTAAATTTCAAGAATAATAGAGGAGCAACTCAGCCGTTCAAAGTTACAGCCTGATGCTGGGTTTGTCTCAAAAAGTACTCACAGGTTAAGGTTAAGCCTTTTAATGAGGGTCAAACTATGTTGGACCTTCATTTAGAACCTTGACTCACCAAAAATGGCTCGAGAGTACAGCAAGGCTTGACCCTCTTTCTGTAGTAGTGGTGGACATTAAGAGGATGAAGGAGAGGCTGATTTGATTACAGCACTGTTTGACTATGCGAACAGGGTCCAGTAATGCCATAATCTTTTGAGCCAATTTGGGTCAGTCAAGGCTCTGAATGAAAGTCTAGCAAGCATAGCCTGACCCTCACTAAGGTGTGTGACCTTGGTTTTTCAATGTCTCCCTTACACAACTCCTAGTTCTGCAATAAAACTCTAATCCACTCTCCAGAATTATATTAATTTGCAGTGGTTTCCATGGCAACTGGATTTTTATTTGATGGATATTGCACTATGTGCTTTTGTTTCTGGTACCTGGTGACATGTTTTATCCTATTGCCATGTCAGGTAATAGTATAACACTCAGAATAAAATTATAACACTTAGGCAGACTTGTTTCTTGAGCAATGTTTATTTTCTTTAGTTGTCTAAATCTGAGTATGGACTAATGCCAGATTTTAATAGAGTAGATACTTACTGCCAAGACAATAAGAGTTAATAGCAGTGAAGGCTTAAGGGCTAACAAAACATAGGATGCAGTCATATATTAGAAATATATAAGAGATAAGCTCTAGTCAATTGACTATAAATTTGATAAAATATAGTCAGCATTATTGAAAGGCTTCATTTCACTAATGACTATACGTTCCAGCCAGGAACATAAAATCTGTTTCTACATGAACTACGCTATTTCATACTGCTTAGGTTTTGTTCAAACTCTGTTCTATGAAGCATCCACCTCATTCGCTACCATGAAAAGAGGCAATTATAACAGTGTCAATACAGATGTGGGTCATTTAGAAAGGCACACGATTGTTTATGCTGATTATCCCTTTAAGGGTGGCATGATGCCTTAATGCATCACGCCCTTGGTTGTCATGATGCATGAATGAAGCCCCGGTGAGTAACTTGCCAGTGCTGCCAGTGCTGCAATCAAGCATCATACCGACCCTACAGGGTTAAAAAACTCCTGAAGGGTCAGCATTATGCATGAATGCAGAATCAGTGAGTTACTCGCCAGGGAAGCATTGGTGCATCATGGCAACAAATGCCATCTTTAAGGGAAATCCATCCTTAAAGGGTTTCAGATGTGATCCCTACTAGTGTTACAGTGCTGGTCCTCCTAGAGAAAGTTGTTGTTATACTTTCATATACAAAGCATGCTAGCACTGTCATAAAAGTAGGACTGCCTAAAAAACTGTTCAACAATTTTTTTATGTAGGATAATTAACATGTGTGGATACATATAGTATGTCGACAATAACTGTCCCACTAGCATGAAATGTGTGGAGAACAGCTGTCAAAGATAGACCATGATTTAAATCTGAAAGAAATGGTTTTGTTGACTGAAGTGCAGTTATCAGAAAATAAATTTGTTTTATATTTTTGCATGAGGAAATGATACAACAGGGCCTGTCATCTTTGACAACTCACTTGGGGTTATTTCATATGCAAGAGCAATTCCCCACCAAAGTGTTGGTACAAACATGAAATTACCCTACAGAGTATCACAATGTCTTGTTTCAACTGCAATTGGGCAACATACTGCTTATTGCATGATAGCTTTTATCCCTAGTGAGTAGACTCACTCAGTTAAGCTGTAGCTGATTAAATGTTAGGCAAACCTAGGGGTGGAATTGCTACTTATCCCTCAACATTATATATTCTTATGTTGGCATCATGCACAGGTTGGGAAAATCCTGCCTTCCATACCTTGAAGGGAGAAAATAGGGTGAGGGGCTTTCTTCCCTTGATTTTCGGTTGATATACATTGATTTTCAGTTCAATCAGAAAATCTGATTTGCTTATATCTTACCATTATTTGTTAAAATTGATTAACCTATCCATAGGTACACAACATAGTTAGCTAGTTGTATGTGAATGGCCTTGTCTAACATTCTTCTATTTCTCGAGATATCATGATTTAAATGTCTATATATACCCTAAATAAGGTACATTTATGTGTGGACTCCCCTCCCCCCTCACCCCTCCCTTACCACCACACCAGGATAAAATACTGCACTGGGAGATTCCCACTTGGATGGGTGGAACGGTGGCTGTCCTTATCTCTCCCGGCGGCCCTTATCTCTGTAGAGATAAGGGCAGGGCGCCGACCGAGGGGCAGGCTTAAGTGAGGGAGGATCTCCCCTTGCTGGGAGAACCTCCCCTGTAGGCTGATACACCTGGAATGGAGAATGCCCGGCATTCTCCAGGCCTGATGCATGGAGGTTTGATTCTCACTGCGAAAATGTCTGTGTTCACACTGAGACTTGGGGCTGTTTATAAGCTGCCAATTAATCAAGAAGTTGGGTTTCAATCAAGAGGAGCCATAATGTGGCAATGGCCAAGCAGTGCCATAATTTTGCCAAGCGGCCTACAGAGCAGATTATCCGCTTGGACGTTTGTCTAGCTTGACCCCAGAAGGTGACTGGAAACCTAGTGGTGACAGGGTAATACCATCTGAATTTCTGATTTATATACCCACATGATGGGTAGGGTGTATGCAGTTTTCTCTAAGGGAGGGGTCAGTGGATTTTTTCTGCAAGCAGGTCGAAATATTCTTCGTCCCCCTCATTGTAGGGGTTTACATTTTTTCCGTCCCCCCAAGGCAGATTGAAATGGAGTGAAACCAGCCCCTTTGGGCTTTACTAAAGTGTGGAATAAAGTGTCTCAATCCCAAAGGATCGGCATGATGCTCCAAATAATTATCAATTTGTGCAAAGCAATAAAGGTCTGATGATGAAGCCTTTCCACTTTTCAGTTCTGAAACAGTGTTACAACAAATTTCCAATCATTGAACACTGCAAGTTCAATTCCATCACCTCTCAAGGCCGAAGTCAGAAATAATGACCATTAATTTTGTAAAGATTTTGTCAAAGAGGGTCTGGGCACTGATCCCTGGGACGCTTTTCGGAATAACAAAAGAGTTCTCTTTTAACTTGTGAAAAATGGATTTTAGTTTTGTACATTTAATTTTAGAGTGCACAGACATCATTAAACTAATTGGTTTGGCCTTGTGTCGGTTGGAAACTTGATTCCCTGCAATTATTAATCCAACATTTTCATGAAAATTCCTGGGACACATTTTATCTGGCCAAAAGCCATTTTAACCCCTGGATGCTATTTTATTTCAAATTATCCATTTAGTGGTGGTCATAGAGAGGTCCTTTGTGGCCTAAGTTTATATGTATAACGATCCGGGAAGACTCCGGACACACCAGTGACTCCTGCTTCTGATCACCTTTCAGGCTCTCTGACCAGTCAGAAATCCGACTAACCCTTTAGGGACAGACATTGCTAAAGGACGACATTTGTCTTCATGATGCACCAATGCAGGCCCAGCGAGTAACTTGCCAGTGATGTATTAGTGCATCATGCCGACCCTACATGAGTGTCTCAATCCCAAAGGATCGGCATGATGCTTGAATGCAGCACTGGTGAGTTACTCACCAGGGCTGCATTCATGCATTATGACAACCAAGTGTATGATACATTAAGGCACTATGCCATCCTTAAAGGGTTAAAGATTTCCCATGGAAGGGATGCCTTTGATTAAGAGGTGAACTAAATAGAGAATATAATTGCATGCTATTCTCCATTACATTGATATATCTATATCTATATATACAAATATATATATATATATATATATATATATATATATATATATATATATATATATATATATATACAATATTAGAAGTCAAGTTCTGCCATATTTAGCCATAATCACCAATTTCAATGAGGTCATCGTATCAAACTTCATGTTTTATGCTCCCTACCCTAATTGCCACTGATTCTGCACAGAGCGCCCCCTACAGCATTCGGCAACTTGGGGTATACAGCTTTTACAGGGTCGTGAACCCTCAATGGCTGTTTGATTCTGCAGCTGGTGTCTCATGGATGATGGATCGGTGTAAGATGTGAACCTTGGTGTCGGTCACGTGCACCAACTCACCTTTGTCTCCGAGCAGAGTCCTAGTCCTGCCAAAGGTAGGACAGTGTGGGTCACTCTGACTGCTACACTGGCTACTTTTGCTGTATAAAAAGAAATCCCTGTGCTTTCAGTTTAGGGCAGTGCGCTGCACACATGCTGACCATGTGGACAGTGTAGGGCGAAAAGGTAGCCAGAAAAAGGTTACATGTGAAATAATTGACCTTTCTCTTGTGAGTAAAAGCCGCTATGCATATGTTAGCAATGTAAAACACATGTTTATCATGCGAACGTGTGAGAGAATGGTGACTAGGAAGTCAGATTGTCTGGTAAGGAGGTGTGTTTAGACATGGCTGTGCTTTCTGTTAAAAATTGATATATTTTCTGGTGTGGGCGAGGTGCTGTGCATATGCTGGCCATGTGGACAGTGTAGGGCAAAAGGTAGGCAGAAACCAATGCTTCATGGTTGTGTCTTTGGTCCATATCAGGCCCATCCATTCTCCTAAAAGGATGTATCCTGGGGCAGACTGAGGCTAATACAGATAAGGAGAATACCACATTATTGTATATTATGCATGGGCACATCTGGAGAGAAAGTCCAATCTGTGTATCTGATATGCATGCTTCATATATGTTGTTTTTAACCCTTCAAGGAAGGTATAATGTATTGATGTGTCATGCCCTTGATTGCTATGATACATGCATGCAGCAATGGTTTGTAACTTTGCAGTGCTTCATTCAAGGATCTTTCTGACCCTACAGGGCATAGACACCCTTGAAAGGTATGCATGATGCACCAATATAGCCCTGGCGAGTGTTTCCTTTTAGTGACATACTGTTTTTGACCATTTGGAAATGGCATTTATAATCTGCAAGGATAGTGTAGAAAAAAGTTATCACTGAATGAATGTCCGCATTCATTATTTTCTGATAATGTATGCTTTTTGCTAAGGTGGCCTTGCATATCTAACAATGTAAACGATGGTTTATGGCTTTCTCTCTGGTCCATATCAGGGTATTCTTCCTAAAAGGATTTGCTGAGGGAGGCAGAGACGAATTAAGATTAAAGGACACCACCAATATATATATATAAAGAGCCCAATGATCTTGGCAGCTAAAGCTATCAAACAAATAACGCTGAATGGCTGTAAAGATAAGGATATAAAAGAGAGAGAAATATAGAAAGCCAGAGAGAGGTAAAGATCCTAGATAGGATATAATAAATGCTGACTCTCAAATTCTGTTAGAATTCAAGTTAATACACTATGCATGATATAATATAGCAGAGGGCCAGTATATAGACATATTAGATGTACCTTTTAGGTATCATTCTGTGCCTAACCCATGTAAAGATGGATGTCCCTAAAAGATGACCTTTGACATCATGATGCACCAATGCAGCCCTGGCAAATAACTCACTGGTGCTGCATTGATGCATCATGCCAACCCTTTGTCTCAACCGCATAAAAAGTCGGCATGATACTCGAATGCAGCCCTGGTGGGTTACTTGACAGGGCTGCATTCATACATCATGATAAGCAAAGGCATGATGCATTAAGGTATCATGCCATCCTTAAAGGGTGAAAGGGATAGGATGATGGTTATGAGGAGCAAGGCCGTGTCTCAGGTTTCGTAGGTGTCCATCAGTGCCCAGGTGCAGGTTATATATATATATATATATATATATATATATATATATATATATATATATATATATATATATGCTAAGAACATACCCAACATGGGCAGTGTAGTGTATACGTCACATGCAATATAGCCATTTGAGCAATATTGGAACTTCAACATAGTGGTAGATATGATGTTATAAAAGTGACTTACTGCATAGCTGTTACAAGACTAATTGTCCAAGGCACCAGCCGCAGATGATTACAACTGTCCAATGCTTGTAAATTCATAAAGGGGCTCTAGAACAATGTAGCTGTGGGAAATTCTGGAAATGTCCTGTAAAATTCAAGAATAATAGAGGAGCAATTCAGCAGTTCAAAGTTTCAGCCTTATGCTGGCTTTGTCTCAAAAAGTACTCACAGGTTAAAGTCAAGCATTTTAATGAGGGTCAAACTATATTGGACCTTCATTTAGAACCTTGACTCACCAAAAATGGCTCAAGAGTACAGCAATGCTGGACTCTCTTTACGTAGTAGTGGTGGACCTTAAGAGGATGAAGGAGAGGCTCCTTTAATTCCAGCACTGTTTGACTATGTGAAGAGGGTCCAGTAATGCCATAATCTTTGAGCCATTTTGGGTCGGTCAAGGCTCTAAGTGAAAGTCTAGCAAACAAAGCCTAACCCTCACTAAGGTGTGTGACCTTGGTTTTCTAATGTCTCCCTTACAAAACTCTTATGTCTGCAATAAAACTCTAATTCACTCTCTATAAGCAGAAAATTATGTTAATTTGCAGAGGCTTCCATGGCAACTGGATTTTTATTAGATGGATATCGCACTATGAGCTCTTCTTTCTGGTACTTTGTGACATATTTTATCCTATCGCCATGTCAGGTAATAGTATAACACTCAGAATAAAATTATAACACTTAACCAGACTTGTTTCTTGAGCGATGTTTATTTTCTTTACTTGTCTAAATCTGAGTAGGGACTAATCGCAAATTTAAATAGAGTAAATACTTACAGCCAAGACAATAAGAGTTAATAGCAGTGAAGGCTTAAGGGCTATCAAAACATAAGATGCAGCCATACATTAGAAATATATAGGAGATAAGCTCTATATAATTGACTGTAAATTTGATAAAATATAGTCAGCATGATTAAAAGGCATCATTGTCACTAATGACTATACATTCGAGCCAGGAAAGGATATAGGTCATGTAATCTCTTTCTACATAAAATCCGCTTCTACATGAACTACGCTATTTTATGCTGCTTAGGTTTTGTTCAAACTCTGTTCAATGAAGCGTCCACCTCATTCGCTACCATGAAAAGAGGCAATTACAACAGTGTCAATACAGCTGTGGTTCATTTAGAAAGGCACACGGTTGTTTATGCTGATTATCCCTTTAAGCATGGCATGATGCCTTAATGCATCATGCCCTTGTCATGATGCATGAATGAAGCCCCGGTGAGTAACTTGCAAGTGCTGCAATCAAGCATCATACCAACCATACAGGGTTAAGAGACTCCTGAAGGTTCAGCATCATGCATGAATGCAGCACCGGTGAGTTACTCGCCAGGGAAGCATTGGTGCATCATGACAATAAATGCCATCTTTAAGCGACATCCATTCTTAAAGGGTTAAAGACCTGCATGGGATCCCTACTAGTGTTACAGTGCTGGTCTAGAGAAAGCTATTGTTATACTTCCATATACAAGGCATGCTAGCACTGTCATAAAAGTAGGACTGCCTAAAGAACTACTTCCATATACAAGGCATGCTAGCACTGTCATAAAAGTAGGACTGCCTAAAAAACTGTTTTTATGTAGGATAATTAACATATGTGGATAAATATAGTATGTCGACAAAAACTTTCCCACAAGCATGAAATGTGTGGAGAACGGCTGTCAAAGATACACCATGATTTAAATCTGAAAGAAATGGTTTTGTTGACTGAAGTGCAGTGATCAGAAAGGAAATTAGTTTCATATTTGTGTATGAGGTAATGATACAACAGGGCCCGTCATATCTGACAGCTCAACTTGGGTCATTTAATATGTAAGAGCAATTTCCCACCATAGTGTTGGGTACAACCATGAAATTACCCTACATAGTGTCAAAATGCCTTGTTTCAACTGCAATTGGGCAACATACTATGCAGGGGTAGACACTAACACTGGCCTGGGAGCCAATGGCCCATGATTTTGAGTCTGGGCCCGTAGTTTTATTCAAAATCTTCCTGTGGGCCCGGGTGGTCATGTCATATGTCATAGGAAAGAGAAAATGTAAACTAATGAAGGAATTTGGTGTCATTTTAACATAGATAAATCAGAAATATGTATGATTTTCTCTTTGAAAAAAGTATAATGTAGCCCCTGGCCCACAGCTAAAAGTCCTGGCCCATAGATTTTTGCAGCTACAGGCCCGGGGGGCCCACAGTTGAAAAGGTAAGGGTCTACCCCTGATACTGCCTAAATGCATGATAGCTTTTATCTCTAGAGAGTAAACTCACTCAGTTAAGCTGTAGCTGATTAAATGTTAGGCAAACCTAGGGGGGATTGCTACTTACCCCTCAACATTATATTTTCTTATGTTGGCATCAATCCTGCCTTTCATACCTTGAAGGGAGAAAATAGTCTGAGGGGGTTTCTTCCCTTGATTTTCGGTCAATATACATTGATTTTCGGTTCAATCAGAAAATCCAATCTAGTTGTATGTGAATGGGCTTGTATAACGTTCTTCTATTTCTCAAGATATCATGATTTAAATGTCAAAATATAGCCTAAATAAGGTACATTTATGTGTGGACTCCCCTCCCCCCTCACCCCTCCCTTACCACCACACCTGGATAAAATACTGCACTTGGAGATTCCCCCTTGGATGGGTGGAACGGTGGCGGCCCCTATCTCTCCCGGCGGCCCTTATCTCTGTCGAGATAAGGGCAGGGCGCCGACCAAGGGGCAGGCTTAAGTAAGGGAGGATCTCCCCTTACTGTAAGAACCTCCCCTGTAGGCTGATATACCTGTAATGGAGAATGTCCGGCATTCTCCAGGCCTGATGCATGGAGGTTTGATTCTCAGTGCGGAAATGTCTGTGTTCACACTGGGACTTGGGGCCTGTTAATAAACTGCCAATTTATCAAGAAGTTGGGTTTCAATCAAGAGGAGCCATTATGTGGCAACGGCTAGAAGTGCCATCATTATGCCAAGGGGTCTACAGAGCTTGGAGGTTTGTCTAGCTTGACCCCAGAAGGTGACTGGAAACCTAGTTGTGACCGGGTAATACCATCTGAGTTTCTGATTTATATATCCACATGATGGGTAGGGTGTATGCAGTTTTCTCTAAGGGTGGGGTCAGTGGATTTTTTCTGCAAGCAGGTTGAAATATTACTCGAGGGAGGGGTTTACATTTTTTCGGTCCCCCCAAGGCAGATTGAAATGGACTGTAACCAACCCCTTTGAGCTTTGATAAAGTGTGGAATAAAGTGTCTCAATCCCAAAGGATCGGCATGATGCTCCAGGTTAATTATCAATTTGTGCAAAGCAATAAAGGTCTGATGATGAAGCCATTCCACTTTTCAGTTCTGAAACAGGGTTACAACAAATTTCCAATCATTGAACGCTGCAGGTTCAATTCCATCACCTCTCAAGGCCGAAGTCAGAAATAATGACCATTAATTTTGTAAAGATGTTGTCAAGAGGGTCCGGGCACCGATCCCTAGGTCGCTTTTCGGAATAACAAAAGAGTTCCCTTTTAACTTGTGAAAAATGGATTTTAGTTTTGCACATTTAATTTTAGAGTGCACAGACATCATTAAACTGATTGGTTTGGCCTTGGGTTGGTTGAAAACTTGATTCCCTGCAATTATTAATCCAACATTTTCATGAAAATTCCTGAGAGACATTTTATCTGGTCAAACCCCTGGATGCTATTTTATTTTAATTGATCCATTTAGTGGTGGTCATAGAGAGGTCCTTTGTGTACTAAGTTTCTATGTATAATGATCAGGGAAGACTCCAGACACACCAGTGACTCCTGCTTCTGACCTTTCAGGGGCTCTGACCAGAAAGAAATCGGACTAACCCTTTAGGGGCAGATATTGCTAAAGGATGACATTTGTCTTCATGATGCACCAATGCTCCCCACGCAATGGGCATCGATTCTGCACAGAGCACCGCCTACAGCCTTGGGCGACTTGGAGTATACAGCTCTCAGAGGGTTAAGACTCCTCATTGGCTGTCTAATTCTGCACATGGTGTTGCAGGGATGATGGATGTGTACCTTGGTGTCAACACACCACATGTGAGCAGGCAAGCAGAAAGGATAACCCGTGGGCCCTGTAATGAGCTATCCTTTCTGCTTGCCTGCTCACACAAATGCTCCATTAGACAGCTGTACATGCCAGGTGCGTCCTAGTGCCTGAAATGCACGACCTCGTTTAGCTTCATGAATGCTTCCTTTTTTGATATCTATGAATGTTGTAATAAGACTTAAAGTAAGAGTGCTGCATTCCAACGCCTACTAAATTATCACAGAAATCCAATGTACTCGCAGCCCGATATGCAGCTCTCCTTCCGGCAAAAATATTTGATAATCCATTCTGCACATGCACTTGCTTGGGCTGCCAAGGCAACTGGCCTTATATTTCACCCATAACATATTTGAGCTATCGTTCTTTGTATGTGGGGACATATGTCATCATATCGCCTTGCTTTAGACATGAGACGCCAGTACACTGAATTCCTAGAAAGAGGTTCTTTATTATTGTAGTAGATAGTCGTTGATTGAAGAAGGAGCGGTGCCATTTTAAAAGGGTTTTTCAAATATGGTTTTGAAGGGGTTGCAGGTGTGTTACTAAAAGACAGGATCGTTTTTTGTCTTCTGAGTTTGGGTTTGAACCGTTCCCTGAAGTCATGACACATTATTAGCCCATGCTCCATAGATCACTATGGCAAATAATACCCTTTGGCTATTGTATCAGTCCTATTGACCCGAACCCAGCTTCTGGCTTATTAAAAGGCCCTGTTCCCTGTGATGAGAAATAGACAGTGGTTCACAATGATCTATCAACTACAAAAACATTACCCAAAGTACTGCATGTCAAGAAAATACGAGTTTGGACTGTTTTGACGGGAACTCTTTGTTAATGTAATTTCAGATAAATCATACTCAAAACATCATTAAAGGTTTAGTTTCGGAGCTATGACATCATCGTGGAGAACCCCCATTAGTGAATAAGCATCAGTTTCCCCACAGCTGTGTGAAAATAGGCTATTCTTGTACTTGCGCATAGATAATGATGATATAGTTTTAAAACCAACGCAGCCGAAGGCTGGTCAGCAGGTCCAAAGGGCCCATACGGACCAAACCTGGTTGCGTATAGGAAACCATTGACCTTTCTATGGTGAGAACCTATGTCTAACCCTATGCATATGTGAAACAAATGTGAAACAAACGCTTTTTCTGCCAATGTATCTGGGGCAGGTGAGTGGGAGGTCAGATTGTCTGACAAGGAGCTGTGTTTAGACATGGTTGTGATTTTTTTTAAATGATATATTTTCAGTTGGGGGCAAGGCGCTGTGAATATATGCTGGCCATGTGGCCAGTGTAGGACAAAGGATGGGTAGGAACTGATGCTTTAATTATGGCTTTGGCTCTGGTCTATATCAGGTTGATTCTCTCATAAGGATGTGTGGTCAGGCAGACTGAGGGTAGTATAGATACGGAGAATATGACATTATTGTATATTATGCATTGGCACATCTGGAGAGAAAATCCAATCAGTGTATCTGATATATATGCATTGTCTATAATATATACGTTCTCTGTATACCTTTAACCCTTTAACAAAGGTATCATGTATTAATGCATCATGCCCTTTGTCTTCATGATACTTGAATTTAGCTCTGGCCAGTAACTCACCAAATGTACATTCAAGCACCATTCCGACCCTATGGGGTTTAGGCACTCCCCAAAGGTTTGCACGATTCATCAATACAGTATTGGACAGTTATCACCATGGTTGCATTGTTGCATCATAATGAAAGATTTTGCCTTTTAGGGACATTCTGCCCTTCAAGGGTTGTGGCTGGTCTGACTCTGGTCTGACTGGTCTGACATTTGAGCATATTGTCGGGGCATTATGTTCACTCTTTGCAAGTGTGTTGTACAAGCGCAGTATAACAGGCTGAGACTACTGTTGCATTTATACATTTCAAAGATAGCATAGGAAATCTTAATCTCCACATGAATGTTCTCATTTGATCTAATCAAATGAAAATTATACCATTTTCTTCCAAATTATGTATAATTTTTTTCCCAGGTAGCTCTCCATATCTGGCCATGTAAATGATGGTCTATGGCTGTCTCTATGGTCCGTATCAGGCTCATCTTCCTAAAAGGATTTGCTAAGGGAGGCAGAGACAAATAAAGATAAAACGGCACTACCAATATCTAAAGCCCAACGGTCTTAGCAGCTAGAGCTATCAAACAGAGGACACTGAATGGGTGTAAGGATAAGGAGAAAAAAGAGAGAGAGAAATATATAGCCAAAGAAAGGCAGTGGTCATATAGAGGAAACCGAAATGCTAATTTTCAAATTATGTAAGAATTTAAGTTGATAGACACTATGCATGATAGAACATAGAGGGCAAATAAATGGACATCATACAGTGTGTTATAAGAAGCATTTCGGTATCTTTAGGCCTTTAGCCCTTTAAAGACAGGTGTCCCTAAAAAGTGACATCGTCCTGATGCACCATTGCAGCCCCTGCCAGTAACTCGCTGGTACTGCATTAGTACATTGTGCTGACCCTACGGTAGTGTCTCAACCCTGTAGGGTCAGCATAATGCTTGAAACCAGCACTGGCAAGTTACTCACCAGGGATGCATTCATGCATCATGACGACCAAGGGCATGATGCATTAAGGCATGATGCCATCCTCAAAGGGTTAAAGGGATAGAAATATGTATTGGTTATGAGAAGCTATCGGGCATGTCTCAGGTGTCTGTACAGGCCATAAGTGCCCAGATGCAGGTTATATATAATATTCCGAATGCAGTGCAGTGCATATGTCACATGTAAAATAGGCATCTGTGCAATAGCTACATTTGGTAGATATGATACAAGTAACTTGCTGTTTAAGCCAAGGACGAGGCTAATTGACCAAGGCATCAGCATTGTCCAAGGTGTATAATAGCATGCAGCTAGTGACGCTCATCATGTCTGACTTACACTCACAGTAGGAGAGTGTGCTCAATAGACCGCATCAACATACAGCCATGTAGGTAAAATACATATTTCTTTTCTTCTCTCAGTCAACCGTGGTGTTAGTGTACTAATACCAAACCCAGGCAGTGCAGTGTATATATCACATGCAGTATAGGCATATTAATCAAATGCATGATAAAATAAGACAGGTTACCACTTAAACAGGTAGGTATGGCAAGATACATGCAGGGGCATTATTTTGGCAAATATTTTGTATAGAGGCATATGCAGATTTTTACCACAAGATATTCATACCTGCAGACAGGTTTTATATATATGAGGCTTCCTCCTGGATGCTTTCACACATCTAAGATGTAATACAGTACACTCAAACATCATTGAAATAAATTCATATTCAATATCTGTAGCTACAATAAGAACAAGTAGGGGCAAGTAGTGTAACTGTGCAATATGACTATGGGTAAATTCTGGAAATGTCCTCGACAATTCCAGAAATATGGAAGAGCAATTCTGTAAAACTGTCATATAAAACACTCACAGATTAAAGTTGAGCACTTAAGTGTGGGTCAAGCTGGACCTTCATTTAGAGTTTTTACCCTCCCAGCATGGCTCAATACTATGCCAATACTGGGCCTCCTTCCCAAAGTATAAAAGTGTTGGACTTAAAGAGGATGAAGGAGAGGCTCCTTAAATTCAAGCACTGTTCGACTCTGCAAAGAGGGTCCAGTAATTATGTAGCCATTTAGGGTGAGTCAAGGCTCTAAGTGAGAGTCCAGCGTGCATAGCCTGACCCTCACTAAGGTGTGTCACTTTGGTATAAATGCTCTTGGCAACAAAGCCAGTTTCAGGCTGATGCTCAAATTTTGCATGAAAGCAAAACTGATGACAAACTCAGAGAACAGAGGACATTATGGCGCTATGTGACTCCTAAATACTTTTCCCTGCCCTCCCATACTAGCTAATTTACATTTCAAAGTCATTTACGTGGTATTAATGGCTCAAATATGCTGTGGGTATATAAAGCACCTCATTATTCTAATGTCTCCCTTACAAAACTCTTATGTCTGCAATAAAACTCTCCATAAGCAGAGAATTATGTTCATTTGCAGTGGTTTCTATGGCAACTGGATTTTTATTTGATGGATATCGCACCATGGGCTATTCTTCCTGGTACTTGGTGACATTTTGTATCCTATTGGCATGTCAGGTAACATTATAACACTAAGAAGATATATCATGTAAGCAGACTGGTTCTTGAGATATCCATATTTTCTTTAGTTGTCTAAATCTGTGTAGGGCCTAATGGCAAGGTTTAACATAAATGCTTACTGCTAAGACAATAAGACTGAATAGCTGCATAGGTTCAATGGTGAACACATTTTTTCTTATACACGTCCTGAGCCTCACAATGAGAGTTTTTTCTCATTTTCTCAGTTTGTCTTGACCCTTAGCTTAAAAAGCCAACATTTTAATAAAACGCTATGCATGAATTTATTGAAATTATAATTTTTGCTTTACATGGAAAATGGTCCGTATTCTATAATTATAGATGTAGAACCCGAAAATAAAAAGAGTTCAGCCAGAAAATGGCCGCATTGTACACTGATAACGGATACCTAAAGTAAATCACATGATTTAGCAGTTTTAAGGCTACCCTAGAGAAGTAGTTATGACTATCATAGGATAGTCATACAATCATGGTATAGTGTGTAGGGGGTAAGCTATCCCAGCAAATTAGCGTCAAACTGAGATCATCTGCGTTATCCTATCATGCATTGCGTCAAAAACGTGTACATTGCGTATGGGCTGCGTTAAAACCCACTACTCACTCAAACTGACGCAGTGCGTTAGATGCAGAGGGTCTCAGGTTGACACAGTTTGCTTGTATGCATTGGTGTAAAGAAGGAGGGGGCTTGTGATGGGGAGGGGGGGGGGTTAGTATTAGTGGGAGATAGATATACCATTCCCTTCCTTGTTCTTTTAATATGTTCATCTTTATTATCATCAATTGAAAAACTCTTGCTCCTTGAGACCATGGTTCCAACGTAGTACTATCTTTGTGTATCTGGAAAGAAGATCACTCCTGAGATGGGTTCAAACAGTAAACTATACATACATGTACACCCTACATGTACATGTGCACAAATTGCTATTCCCTTATTAATATATCAATGAGAATACAATGGTCATAAATTACCAGTAGGCTGGGTATGTGAGATATTACATTCTCAGGTACAGACAGTTTATGATAATAGAATATGTTTTAAGATGAGCTAGAAAGGAAACATGCAACTGCTTTCTATATACACATCCTTCCTCCAGTACCTCCTTGTGCTAACTGCCACCTCTCTACACACAAAGATTTGAAACTTGTAGACCTAACCAATCAGAGAAGAGCACTCTCATCTCACGCATCCCCACGCATCCCTACACATTCCCATGCATCCCCACGCAAACCTGACTCATTGTTTGCGTCAGTTGAGTGGGGATGCGGGAGTGCTGCATCAACTCACGCAGAGCCAACGCATCCTCACACATTGCTTTAGAACGCAAAATTTCTTCACGCCTACTCATGCATTTCCACGCTTGTATGATGCAAATTTGCGGGATAGTTAAACGACCACAAATTTGTTAGGATAAAATCAGCATGATTTAGGCATCAAAGTCACAAATAACTGTACTTTCATGGTAGGAAAGGACACAGGTAATATCATCTGTTTCTACATGAACTAGACTATTTCATGCCGCTTAGGTTTTGTTCAAACTGTGCTCATTGAAGTCTCCACCTGATTTGCTGCAGTGAAAAGATGCAATTATAACAGTGTCAATACAGCTGTGGTTCATGTAGAAGGCAGGCTATTGTTCACACTGATTAACCCTTTAAGGATGGACTGATACATTAATGCATCATGCCCTTGGTCGTCATGATGCATGAATGCACCCCCTATGAGTAACTCGCCAGCGCTGCAATCAAGCATAATGCCGACCCCAACTGGTTAAGACACTCCTGAAAAGTCAGCATGATGCACCAATGCAGCGCCGGTGAGTTACTCGCTAGGACTGCAAAGGTGAATCATGCAAAGATGACAAGTGCCATCCTTTAACAAAATCCATCATTGAAGGGTAAAAGATCTGCAGACAGACTTCAGTCTTACAGTGCTGTGGTCCTCCTGGAGGAAGATTCTGTCATACTTTTATATAGGAGCCATACTGTCCCACAAGCAGCACTGCCTAAAACAACTGTTCAAGAAATCTCATGTAGGGTAATTGGCATGTGTGGATATAGAACGGCAGTGAAATCTGTCCCACTAGCATAACATTCAGGGGGAACAGCTGTTAATAACAATGAGGCGCAGAAATCAGGCAAAGGAAATTGTTTTCATATATCTTTTCATGAGGAAATGATACAACAGGGCCTGTCATATCAGACAGCTCAATTGAGGTATTTTGTATGCGTGAGCGCTATCCCCGACCGTTGTGTAGGGTACTTTACATGAAATTACCCCTCAACATATCAAAATGCCTTGTTAACCCTTCAATGGGGTAGCATAGTTTCTGATGCATCGTGACTTCAAGCTGAAGTGAGTAGATTAGACTCACTGAGTTCGACTGTAGCCGGTTAATTGTAGGGGGGATTGCCATATAACCCTCAACAGCAAGTAGACTTACGACGACTTGAACATTAATTGATAACACAATCAAACAATGTCTCATTACCCTTGTGTAAAGCAATATAGGTCCGATGATTAAGCCTCTCAACTTTTCAGTTCTGAAAATAATTCAAAACCAGGTTAAAACTGATTTTCAATAATTGATCGCTGCAAGTTCAATGCCATCATCTCTCACAACCATAGTAGGAAATAATGACGATTAATTTCGTAAAGATGTCCTCAAAGAGTGTCCGGGCACCAATCCTTGGGTCCCTTTTTGGAATAACAAAAGAGTTCTCTTTTAACTTGTGAAAAATGGGTTTTAGTTTTGTACATTTAATTTTGGAGTGGACAAACAGCATTACATTAATTGGGTTGGCTTTGGCTTGGTTGAAAACTTGTTTCTTTGCAATTATTTCTCCAACATTCTCATGAATTTTCTGAGCGACACTTTATCCGGCTAATAACCTAACCCTAGGATGCTATGGTGTTTATCCATTTAGCCGTGGTACTCAGATAAAAGAAACAGCGTCAGAGGGTAGTCCAGGTTGTCTTCAGAATGAATCACCTCTCTAGGGGAGTCCAGGTTGCATAAGGGAGCCCAGGTGCCCAACTAAGGGAGTCACCTAGGGGAGTCAGATAGCTCCCTGGCGCACAGACTCTCTTTTGTTGCTCTTTCTTTTCTCTGCGGAGTGGAGGGAGCTGTGGAGTAAGTTTCTGTGTGTGACAAGCCGGGAAACAGTTACTCCAGATACACCAGTGACTCCTGCTTCTACTCACCTTTCAGGTGCACTGGTCTCTAAGAACTCAAAGCAACCCTGTAGGGACAGATGTCATTTAAGGATGACAATTGTCCAATGCTGCCCCGGTGAGTGACTTGCCGGTGCTGCAGGGGTGGGGAGTTAGCTCAGAGGTAGGGCGTTCGTCTGGCACGCACAAGAACGTGGGTTCGAGACTCAGCACCGCCCTGCTGATTGAGCTGCGACCTCCCCCCTGCTGTGGTAGACTTACAGCATATCAAAGGCCTGTCCATCTCACACTGTGCCTATGTAGTGTGGGATGTAAAAGAACCATTGTCTCGGTAAAAGTGTAGGGACGTGCTTTCTATCTTCAGTCACCTCATGGATTCGATCACCATCACCGCCCTTGAAATGACCATAGCTGTTAACTAGGGCGTAAAGCAACCCAACAACCAACCAACCAACCAACCGGTGCTGCATTGGTGCATCATGCCGATTCTATTGGAGTCTCTCAACCCCATAGGGTCAGCATGATGCTTGAATGCAGCACTGGCGAGTTACTCACTAGGGTTGTATTCATAGATCATGAGGACCAAGGGCATGATGCATTACATGGTTAAGCCCTCCTTAAAGGGTTAAGGATGTCCCATGGGTAAGGCCAACATCTGCAGAATGTCCTAAACCTTTAATGTCATCATTATGCATTAATCCATCAGTCCCTTAGCTGTCATAATGCATGAATGCTGTCCTGAGTGCTGCCTTCAAACACATTGCTGTAGACTGATACTGAGATTGTGTAGGACCACCTAGCAAATTACATTCTGTATAATTGACTAGCACAGGAAGAACAATATCAGGTGCATATTGGATTATCATATTCTGACATATCATAATCTAAAGGACACTAAATTGACATTCTTAATTGGCAGGCCTTACACAAATTATCAACTGTGGACTTTCAAATTATATCAATCCCTTTCTTAGCAGAAACACACATAGTTATTACTATCTGAATTCAAATAAAACCACCAGCAATGACACATGATAAGCTATGGCAATGCTAGGAAGGTAAAGAGGGTAATGTCAATGCAAATATGTCTGATAGAAACTAATAACACCCATCATATGAACAGGATGTATGTGACGTTTTAACGAAATGGGTCAGAAGTCTCAGATCTGAAGAGTTCAGATATGAGCTGTTCAGGTAATATAGGGTAGAAAAAGATGTTTTTGACAATTTTTTACTAGTCTATGAGTCGTCATCTTTCGGCTTTAATACATAAAACTGTACACTAGACCTTCTTGTAATAAATTCTCAATGGGAAACTAGGACAATTTCAAAATGAAAGTGAAAGTGTCTGCATGGGATAGATTTTAATGAGGGTGGGGAAACATAGATGAGAATCCATTGACCATAACAGGATGGTTAAATGAAATTGAAGCCATGAAGGTTTAAGAATACTGTTGCCCCCGGGGCGCTCTTCAATTTGGTGGCCCTATTACCCAGGCGCTTACAGGAGACAGGCGCTTATTCAAGACCGGGCGCTTATAGATTTGACCTGTCCAACCATATATATATTTTAAATATATCAGAAAGAAGAAATACAAAGTCAGCCTCTATAACAAAGCAATTAGCACATTGCTGCTATAGTCAGTATGTTAATCCCATTGTTTGCTGTGTGTATACAGTAGTTTTCACACATTGAAGGAGACTGCATCCATTCAGTAGCAAGGTGCTAAATGATTTGTTAGGGGGGGTGGCATTGTATCACCTCTTTTCATGCTCAGGTCACTTTCCTGCTGACCACATTTTTGCTTAACTATTCTGCTTACAAAAAATAACAGGCGCTCATACAAAACCAGGCGCTTAATGATCTTAAGTTTCCTTGACCAAGGCGCTTATTCAAGACAGGCGCTCTTTCAAGACCAGGTGCTTTATCACTACAGTACGGTAGATAAGTTAATATCCATCTTTAAAACATGATAGGTAAAAATAAACGACATTCAATGCAGGGAAAAAAATCATAGAGGAAAATCTAAGCTGAGAAAAACAAATGAAGGAAGTTCTGAGGGAAGTTCAGCTTCCGTTCAGGTTCTATTGCACACGTGCCTCGCGTTACTTTTGTTTTATTTTATTTTCTTTCCTCAAAAGGGCTTTTTTTGATGAAGACAGGAAAGAGGATAAAGGCGATTTCATTATAACATGTTGAAGCACGATCATCAGTCCTAATTTTGATGGATGCCCTGCTCATTCTATTCATCAGAAATAAATCAAAAGCCAAATCCTTTTAATAAAAACAAATGAAAGGGACTAAAACCTCCTTTACTGCAACAAACCCTGCCTCTTACACCAAGTCATATCCCTGGTTGCTGAGATCTCAAATAAGCGACCCTTGTTTTTACAGATTTTGTTAAAATCTCCAAAAAGAGACTCTTGGTGAGGGTGGTTTTGGTGAAAAGTAGCCCTTGTGAGGGGGATTTCTTGGGAAAAGCAGACCCATGGTAAGGGGGATCTTGCTCAAAATATAGCCTTGCCAGTTGCACATCCATGTATACAGGATCTTGTGTTACCCTCTACAGTGATTGCATGGAACCAAGGTCAGTTAAGCAGATGGATGATGAAGGCTGACCTGTCTATAGTGGATGGGGCTGGTAGTTGTAGGTCTACTACAACCACCAGCATGTTTTTAGCCTGAAGATATCACTAATTATACAGCATTTATTTAATATATGGTTTTAAAAAAATCTGAAAGTGTGACGTCACATCATCCTATACACCCCCCCACCCCCTTGTCACACTTTGTCATAATGCATGAATGATGTCCTGAGGGCTGCCTTCAAGCATATTACTGTAGACTGATACTGAGATTGTGTAGGACCATCAAGCAAATTACGGCAAATCATATTCTGACATATCATAATCTAGAGCACACTAAATAGACATTCTTAATTGACAGGCCTTACACAAATTCTCAACTGTGGACTTTCAAATTATATCAATCCCTTTCTTAGCAGAAACACACATAGTTATTACTATCTGAATTCAAATAAAACTACCACCAATGACACATGATAAGGGAGGTAAAGAGGGTAATGTCAATGCCAATATGTCTGACAGAAACTAATAACACCCATCATACGAACAGGATGTATGTGACGTTTTAACGAAATGGGTCGGAAGTCTCAGATCTGACGAGTTCAGATATGAGCTGTTCAGGTAATATAGGATAGAAAAATATGTTTTTGACAATTTTTTACTAGTCTATGAGTCGTCATCTTTCGGCTTTAATACATAAAACTGTACACTAGACCTTCTTGTAATAAATTCTCAATGGGAAACTAGGACAATTTCAAAATGAAAGTGAAAGTGCCTGCATGGAATAGATTTTAATGAAACATAGATGAGAATCCATTGACCATAACAGGATGGTAAAATGAAATTGAAGCCATGACGGTTTAAGAATACTGTTGTCCCCTATGAAATGCATTTTGCCAGCAATCAGTAACATAGATAAGTTATGTACAGAGCGATGCCACTATCAAGCCTAGATTACCTTAATATCCATCTTTAAAACATGAGAGGTAAAAATAAACGACATATAATGCAGGGAAAAAAATGGTACAGGAAAATCTGAGCCGAGAAAGACAAATGAAGGACGTTCTGAGGGAAGTGCAGCTTCCGTTCAGGTTCTGTTGCACACGTGCCTCGCCTTACTTTTGTTTTATTCTTTTCTCTTTCCTCAAAAGATGGGGGCTTTTTTTGATGAAGACAGGAAGGAGGATAAAGGCGATTTCATTATAACATGTTGAAGCACGATCATCAGTCCTAATTTTGATGGATGCCCTGCTCATTTTATTCATCAGAAATAAATCAAAAGCCAAATCCTTTTAATAAAAACAAATGAAAGGGACTAAAACCTCCTTCACTGCAACAATACCTGCCTCTTAATCCAAGTCATATCCCTGGTTACCCATTAATGAATACCTTTAAGGATGTCATCATGCCTTGATGCATCAAGCCCTTGGTCTTCATGATGTATGAATGCAGCCTTGGCCAGTGACTTGACAGTGCTGCATTCAAACATGATGCCGACCCTACAGGGCTAGGACACACTAGAAGGGTCGCCATGATGCACCAATGCAGGACTGGTGAGTTACTCGTCGGGGCTGCATTGGTGCATCATGACAACCAATGTCATCTTTTAGCGACATTCATCCTTAAAGGTTTAAGTATCACACAGCATTATGTTTATAGTGGTCATTTTTTAACAACAGGGGGGGGGTCAGTGGATTTTCCGTGAGCAGGTCAAAATTCTTTTGGTCCCGCCCACCGGAGGGGTCAACATATTTTTGGTCCCCCCCTCAGGCAAGTTGAAATTGAGCGCAGCTGACCCTATTGAGCTATAGTAACGAGTGAGCTTTTTCGATAAAAAGGGGTGACATTTTTTGGGTCCCCCCCCCCTTCAAGGAGTCCAAATTTGTTTGGTCCCCCCCCCTTTCAAGGGGTCCACATTTTTTTGGTCCCCCCCAAATGCACCAACCACACCCTGTTATTAAAAAATGACCACTCCCTTAAATCACACAAAGCCATTAACCAGACATACTCACTCTCACATACACAGCTCTTACCCCTGTATTAAAACACTGATCTATTCTCTACATGCCAAGAGTTATGCCATTTGCTGTTTCCATGGCAACTGCCCTTTTATTTGATGTGTATCACAATATGTAGGATCCTATTGGCCTGCCAGGTGACATTACAGTCCAGCAGTTATGGTTATACTGTAGGTAGACGCTGTTAAAATGTGAATAAAACCCATGATGTATTGGGGAGAACAACATATCACTTGAACATGCAACTTATCTGAGATATAGTGGTTTAAGTAGCAGCATGATCGAGTGAAAGAAAAAGACTAGTGATGAAAGTGCAGCAAAGATGATGGCTTAAACCCCCAGTGCAATTATAAATAGGGCTGTGTACCTATCCCGGTTCCAGGCGGACTGTCGCTGGAGGGGTACTGAGATCTGCACCTTTAACACCAAACCAAATCATCTGAGATGGGACTATAAGAGAGAACTAATCAAGGATATAAGCCATATAAGTTGACAGTTACCATATTCTACAGAATTTAGCTCTAATTTGAATAATATCTAGAAGTTCCAATATTGTGCAAATGCCTATATTGCCATGCCATGTACACTGCACTGGCTGTGTGGGGCATGTTATTAGCACACATATAAGCTGCACCTGGGCACTGATGGCCTGTACAGACACCTGAGACACTGCCATGACTGAGAGTTCTCATAACTAATGCTTCATCCTGTCCCTTTAGCCCTTTGAGGGTAGCGTGATACCTTGATGCATCATGACCTCAGTTGTTATGAAGCATTAATGCAGCCCGGTGAGTAACTCGCCAGTGTGAATTCAAGCATAATGCAGACCCTGCAGGGTTGAAACACTCCCATAGGGAGGGCATGATGTACCAATACCTCACTGGCGAGTTACTCGGTGGGGTTGCATTGGTGCATCATGACAACAAATGTCATATGGCATAATGCACCTGAGACACGGCCATGTCCGAGAGCTTCCCATAACCAATGCATCATCCTACCCCTTTAGCCCTTTAAGGATGGATTCAGTGCATTAGGGAAATCTTTGTCATGAATGCAGCTCTGCCAAGTAGAGTAACCAAGGCTGACCGTGATAAAGCTCAAATTGTTTTTATACGCTGTACATCCTTACTATGTATCGTTGGTGTGTACAGCCCTGGCGAGTAACTCACCAGTGCTCGATTCAAGCATCATGCCGACCATTCATGGTTGAGACACTGTCAACGGGTTTGCATGATGCACAAATGCAACAGCAGAATCAGTGCATCATGAAGACACATGTCACGTCTTGCTGTCCTGTATGCATTAAAGCATTGACGGGTGATGTTTTTCACTCGAAGCCGTCGTTTGTGTGGAACAGTTGGGCCTATATATATACAAGTAGCCAAGTTGAACTGTCAAAGATGGCAGGCTCTCTTGTATACGGTGGCCGACAAGGCTCACGCCCAAAAAAACACTGTTATGAAAAAAAAAAAAAATTTCACCTGAAAAAACAGGCGAAAAAAAAAAATTTAATTTTTTTTCACAAATATTTTTTTTTTCATTTTTGAAAAACATGAAAAAAAGTTGCTGTCAACTGTCAACTACGAAAATTGGCGCTGTCAACTGTCAATTTCCGCCATACCGCCCTGCGGCAGAACAGCATGCCGCTGTGTCAAGAGAGCCGGCATTTCATTGGTTGTCGGCGGGGCGTAATGATATGATATACGCAGAACGTAGTTCGTAATTTCCTGCTGTTCGGATGCCCCTTCCCCCTTATTACCTTACTGCAACCTCGATTCATATGTCTTATAATACCGTGCACTTGATCTTACAATACAACTAATACACTTTCTCCAGCTATTTTTCAATTTATTTTGCCCGTGGCATGAAAGCGATGCGGGGCGTCCTGTTTATTATCAGCAGCGGCTGCACGGTCTCAGCTTAAACAAAGTATTCACTTCCGGCGTGAGTGGTGCGATTCCGCGTGGCGTGTACGAGGGACAAGCTTTTGGATCATAACTGCAATCCTTTTCTTGCTGTTCTACCAGCACCTGCAAGAGTTTAAAGTAAGTTTCATACACTGTGTTTCACGTAACGTGTGCAGTACTTTATTTTGTATTGAACTATGTGGTAGCCTGTAGCATTTCATGCTAATCCACCCATTATCGCCCGTTATGAAATGAACACGCCTGCTGTTTTCACGCACGTGGTAGTAGTATACACAACTAACACACTGGCACCCCCGTCAGTATTTTCAACACACAGCTTTGTATGGTAATGTGTATTGTTTATTTTTTCTCGGTATATAGACATCATACATCCTGTTTATTTTTCCCATTTCATATACACGGCACATCCCTTTCACTCGCCAGCACATGGCGCATCCTGTTTATTATCGGCAGAATGTACCCGCGATAAAAAATATATCTTTTTGCCTTTCCAGTGGACCACGAGGGAGTGACACGGGGGAAGTGTGTGGAAAGTGGGTGCTTCTGTACTCAATTCTCCTCGCAAAAAGGCACACATTACTGCAACAACTGCGCCCCTCACATGGCCCGTCGCCATGTAAGTATCATACATCTTTCCTATGTTACAAACAGAATAAAGTTTCAGTAATGCAAGTTCATACTGTCATACAGCTGTGTTAACACCTCAATGTACCTTTCCACTGCCACCAAAATATTATCACAATTTTACTACATGTAGTCCTGTTTATTATCGTATATAGTACACACTCAACATCCCTCCCAACAGCCACACTTTTTCCTACTTCCTGTTTCTTCTGTTACGGTAGAATAGATAAATTTGGCCCAGGTAGTACACACAGGATTTGCATAAACGGGTGCCGCGCTAGCGCTAGCGCTAGCACCAATATTGTGATCACACCAGTGCCACTGGTGACCCAGGCCTAATTTGAGTTTCTGACTATATAGTCAATATAGTCCATGTCATAGTACTGTATATCCCCTTCACCTACTTATACCATCTTATTTTGTAATATTTTTCGTATGTTGTTCTACTGTATTATTTGCCAGACATAATACGTGTATTTTTTTCTGCAGGAGAAAATGGGCCAGTGCAGTATGCCTGAATGTGAGTGCGGACTATTTACAGTTGTGGAAGGCTGTCACGACTGCATAGATTGTGGCCATGGTGCAGGTTTGCACAAGGTGCCCGATGTACCCAGTAAGTATACCGTATAACACATTATGACCTACATTATTTTCAGGCCTTTTGTCACCCCTCCTTTCCCCTTCTAACATGCCATTTGAAAATTTATTGTCCCATTCCTCTCCTTTTACCATCTGTTTGACACACGCAGTACAACAAAGTGAATCACATGTTACAGGAGCAAAATTGCTGAACGAGATGGAAAAGGTGGGGAAAAAAAGGAAAGTCCTATTGCGGAACATCCCTGCCACGCCTGTAGAGAAGAAGGTTCCGGTGCGCCGGGTTAGTATGAAGCCTACTTTGATACTATATAGGGCTATACAGTACCGTATATACATGCTTTTCATTTTTTCTGTATGTTATATGCCACTTCTATTTTCATGTTAGCATTCTGATACATGTAGACTATTTATAACCCATTTTTCGTATGTACTGTAACCAGGTCCTTTCTCTCATACTGCATTCTTACATTCTTTCTTTCTCATTCTCTGACAGCTTTTCGAAATAACGCGGGGGGAAAGAGTCAAGGTCCGGGGTGTCTGGGGTAACCGTGCCAAAAAGGACAGGCGTGGAATCCAGACTGTCAGTGTAAGTGTAGCAAACATACTATGACTATTCCCTTTACCATATTTCACATAAACTCATTATAAATAATAAGCTGATGAAATAAACACAACCAGCAACGAACAAAAGTTTTGTAGAATGAACAGAACTGTTCACTCGACCTTTAGCCCGCATCACTTTTTTTCCATGTTCATCCTTGTTACGCCCGTCGCCAGTGCTGTATATGGGGACAGCAGTCCTGTTGGTCGTCAGCATTTCATACAGACATGGCGCATCCTGTTTATTATTTCTCTTTATTTAGACATGATACATCCTGTTTATTATTGGCATGTGATAGACACGGCACATCCTTTAGCCTGCCCAGCGCATGGCGCGTCCTGTTTATTATTTCTCGGTATATAGACATGATACATCCTGTTTATTATTGGCATGTGGTAGACACGGCACTTCCTTTATCCTGCCCAGCGCATGGCGCGTCCTGTTTATTATTTCTAGGTATATAGACATGATACATCCTGTTTATTATTGGTCAGCTTGTAAATGAACTCTACATGCCCTCTGAGGATGGAGACACATCCAGTGATGAATGGCCCTTGTCCTACATCATCCCCATACAGCGTATGCTAGAGCTGAAAGAACCAAAAGAATAACTTTCCAACCAAACCCACACAATTGTAACCGTCCCTCGCAATCCCCTGAACAATGAACAAAACCAAGAAAAGCTTCCCCATACTAGTATTGTACTTTAAATAGGTATATTCTGTGTACAAAGGTGATCCAACCCGCTCTCCACATTGCCCAAAGCACAGATTTTAACAAGATATCAGCTTGGCGAGTGTGTAAACTGTATTGGGTAATATGGGAAGGTGTGCAACTAGAAGTCCACCCTGGTCTAAGGACGTGACAATTAGACTAGTACAGACCAGTAGTGTACACAACATGCATTAGTTAGGGCATGCATTAGCACCATATAGTGCATGTTGTGTACACTACTGGTCTGTACTAGTCTAAATGTCACGTCCTTAGACCAGGGTGGACTTCTAGTTGCACACCTTCCCATGTTACCCCATATGGGCTACTCACTCGCCAAGCTGACATCTAGTTAAAACCTGTGGCCCAAAGGGTGGCGGGAAGAAGGGAAGAAGGGCCGTACTGTGGCGCCATCTGTCTTGTAACGCCGGTATTAAGCGGCCGCAATAGGGTACGTTTATACAACGTACATGAACTCCTTGCCCCTGTTCTAATTTGTTCATATATATGCGTAAAGATGGGTGTAATACACCGAATGCCTAACATGAAAATGTAGTACTTTTTGACTTCTTATAACCTGTATCAAAAATAATGTAATATTGCATAGGAAACACCAAGCAAAACATGTAGTACAGTTTGACAGGCTCTTGCACACCTTTTCTGTGTACCAGCTAGATGACATACTATATAAACCGCTGCAATTCTAGGTCTCACAAGGGCTTCGCTGACTCCCATTGCCTTCCTCCTTACGGATTTCAATTTGACAGCCTGTTGTGTTCTCCAGCTAACTGGAGATGTGCATGTGGTGTATACAACATGAGGAACTAGGGCCGGACAGTCAGCGATCAACCCTTTTGTTATAAGGGTAAAAGAAATTGTAAAAAAGGTGGGATGTTTCTTGTCTACTGTGGGGTCTCTCTTGTCTACCGCATCAGACCTATAATGTTATAAGGCTGTCTCGTATGTAAAAAAGGTGGGATGTTTCTTGTCTACTGTGGGGTCTCTCTTGTCTACCGCATCAGACCTATAATGTTATAAGGCTGTCTCGTATGTAAAAAAGGTGGGATGTTTCTTGTCTACTGTGGGGTCTCTCTTGTCTACCGCATCAGACCTATAATGTTATAAGGCTGTCTCGTATCTAAAAAATGAATTTTGAGTAATAATAGTTGAAAAATTGATGAAATGGGCCTATTTCCATACATATGTGTGTTTGGCACATACAGACCACTTTAAGCACATACAGACCGGTTTAGTGAAATGGTCCCCAGTTGCCATAGTGAGGTATTTCCGTGATGTAAATGTTGATTTGAGTCACTTGAACTCGATTTTTGCACATTTTAGAAGGACCTGAGTGCATTAGTGATAGTTAATTGTGCAAAAATTGATCAGTGTGGCCGATGAAATAGTTGAAATTTGTGTTTTTGGGTTTGTATTGGCCCAAACGGGTAGAATAGTACTTGCCTTGTATGTGAAAAGTGGTTTGTGTGACGGGCCCCAGCCTTGTGTTACTATAAAAAATGAATTTTGAGTAATAATAGTTGAAAAATTGATGAAATGGGGCTATTTCCATACATATGTGTGTTTGGCACATACAGACCACTTTAAGCACATACAGACCGGTTTAGTGAAATGGTCCCCTGTTGCCATAGTGAGGTATTTCCGTGATGTAAATGTTGATTTGAGTCACTTGAACTCGATTTTTGCACATTTTAGAAGGACCTGAGTGAATTAGTGATAGTTAATTGTGCAAAAATTGATCAGTGTGGCTGAAAAAATAGTTGAAATTTGTGTTTTTGGGTTTGTATTGGCCCAAACGGGTAGAATAGTACTTGCCCTGTATGTGAAAAGTGGTTTGTGTGACGGGCCCGAGCCTTGCTTTACTATAAAAAATGAATTTTGAGTAATAATAGTTGAAAAATTGATGAAATGGGCCTATTTCCATACATATGTGTGTTTGGCACATACAGACCACTTTAAGCACATACAGACTGGTCTTAAAGAGGGGAGTCATTCTGGAGGCAACCTGGACTTCCTTTTGATGCTGTTTCTTCTTTCTGTTTTGATTTTATAAATGCTTCTGAAATGTATTTGATCCATAAAAGAAATAAGAGAAAACTGAAGGAAGACATGCCATATCCTGGACCTGGCTGCTGCTTAGTTTATCTGTGACACCGGGTCCGGCAGTGTTTATGAGGATCCCAATTCAGAAGTGGACACCTTCAAGTTGGCAGTCATTTTGCCAGATCTTGCTGGGAATGGGTCGTCAAAACATGGCAAAGACAATGAAGTAATGTCAATGCCCACAGCTGTCTATGGCTGGACCAGCTATGCTTTATGATCAGTAGCAGACATCTTCCAGGTTTCCTAAAAGTCAATACCTGAGGTACCACTTAGTATTTTGAACCCTGGGGATGGAGGGTTTTGTTTAAATGGAGACCCGTGTGGCTGGATGTTAAAATTGCCACTGTTTCCTATGTATAAAATGCGTGCTGTAAAATATGTTGTCAACTCGCAGTCTTTGGTTTTGCAAAAACGAAAAGCATGATTGGATTTCTCTTACACATACATTCTCAGCATAGCTGTTACAAGGTTTGTTTATTATTGGCATGTGGTAGACACGGCACATCCTTTATCCTGCCCAGCGCATGGCGCGTCCTGTTTATTATTTCTAGGTATATAGACATGATACATCCTGTTTATTATTGGCATGTGGTAGACACGGCACATCCGTTATCCTGCCCAGCACATGGCGCGTCCTGTTTATTATCGGCCGAATGTACACGCGATACATCCCCTAATTAGCCTACTCAACGTAGCACAACAAGTTATGTCATGTAACATAATGCAATGCCTGGTGTAATGTAGTACCATCTCACGTTCTTTCTGTGTTTATATTGTACCTGATGGTCACACCGGTGTTCTTCCAGATCGAATTCCAACCGGACGAAGAAGTCACGTTCAAGGGACTTCGTGACCGCTGTGCCCGCGTCTTCGCTATGGTGTCCTACGACACGCTGAGCAAATCTCACTCGGCCTTGCTCCTGGGCGGACTAAAAGGGCCGGAGGTCAACAACGATCGGGAGGTCCAAACGTTATTAAAGAACGGAAAGGGGTACTTTGTCCCCACCAAGAAGAACGAGGTGTCCTCTGTAAGCCACTTCTCCCTTCTTCTAATACATACAGCGTACATGAACTCTTCTCTTCGGCCTTAGCACATAGTACATAGTGGAAATATAATACATTACATCCTTCAATTTTTTGGGTGCTTTTACCATCCAGTCTTCTTACTTTCATCAAAAGTACTACCTGTGCTTTTAATGTAGTAGGAACTGCATTTTAATTGAACTACCCAAAAAATTTTACAGGAGGAGGAGGACTCTCTGTTGAGTGAGGTAAGAAGGACACACGAGTCGGACACCGAGCGTAGCTTTGATTTACCCCCAGTCAACATTCCGTCTCGCCGAAAGAAAACTGCCACAACGGGAAGTGCTGGAAAAGAAGACACAGAACGCTCTGCCAAGAGAAACACCAAAGTCCCTTCTTCCGCAGCAGGAAGTTCCTCCACCCCACCTCCACCTGATCCCACTCACTCGTCTGAAGGGAAAAAAAGGCCAGCAGGAAGTTCCTCCCCACCACCTCCACCTGATTCCACTCACTCGTATGAAGGGAAAAAAAGGCCCAGAACACAGGAGGAGGAGAAGGTGAGTACCCGCAAAAATCCTGTTTCTTTGTACCCTGTAAAATAAAAACAAAACAAAAAATATGTCCTCTTTCCTCATTCTGTATGAAACATATGACGTACTTGGACAGCAAAAATGAGTGTTTTTTCTGTTCCCAATCTGTGCAGGATTTACCCCAAGCGCCAGAAGGTGAGGTGATATAATATTTGGTTGTGTTCATGTTTTGTCACGTTCAACTGATTTTCCCTGTTATTTGTTGCAAGTTCCTTTCTCATTCTTCTTTTAATTTGGTAAAGAAACCCGAAAAATATTACAAAGAGACACATGAAATAAATTGCTATGTGATAAACTTTACGTCCTTTTTTCTTGTTCAGGCAGAGATATTATAGTACTACATAGCTTTGACTTCCTTTCACGTACATTCCTTACAATGTTACATGAGACAATTTTTCCTGTGTATATTTTGTTCACCTGTCACTTTGTAGCGAGAAGGAAGATTAGCACGATGGCCCCTCCAGACAACTATGCACAGGAAGAGATCGGGACTGCCGTCACCGCCTTTGCTCTACAATATTTCACAGACACAGACGAAGTGGTCGGGCCCTACATCCCGTGGAAGTCGAGAAACCCGGATCACAACTACCTGCTGGCCAAGCTGATGAAAGGTACCATAAATTTTATGTCTTTTTTTACCTTTTCCATGACATATCAAGGCCACTCCAAAAAAAAAGTCTGGTTTCTCATCCCAAAGCAGAGAAAAATTTCAGTAGGGCGTTTTTTTTTAAATTTTTAATTTTCTTAACGCAGGAGCCAAAATGTATAGGAAAAAAGTAGATTTTCTGCAACAAAATTTCACACTTAATTATTCAAGTGTCTATTTATTTGAAGCTGTTGGAAAATGTAACATATTCCTGCTGTCATACAGCATAACAGAAGTTTTATTTTGTATCAGGGGAAACGGAGATATATAAAATCGAGATGCACCTCGAAGATGGTGTTAGAGTCCCCCGGTCCGTCGCACAGGATAACGCGTGGCCGGATATGGCTGAGGACGAAGGTAGGAAGATTTACACCTCTACAGTGAAATCTCGATATGAGGAGGATGGTAATAAGGAGCAGACTGTTTTAAATAGCAGATTTGCTATGCCAACATTTTTTCTCTACATTTCTATAGTAATAATACCTGATTAGAAGGTGCTTTCTTACACAAAAATGGTTTAGAAGGAGCAGAATTTTTCGTACATGAATAAGTTGTTCGGCTGTTCATTCATTTGATTGAGAAAAAAGTTCCCATTCCGAGGAACTAGGTGATGGTGTGTGTGTAGAGGACCCCCACCCCCTGTATACACAGATGCAACCGGCATTGCTATCCTATGTTAAATACTTTATTTTACCCACAGCAACATGTGGGAATTCTCCCTTCTGTATGATGCCCTGTAACCCAGTGGGCACTGGTGGTTGAAGAAAGATGGATAAATGTTTACCAATCTTTATTCGATGTTGATTCAACAATTATTCAAACTTGCTAATATTTTTAAATGGCCCCTCTTTCTGTTGTTGTAGCACAATTTCTATTATTTTATTGTAACAGGTATGACCCTGTTATGGCAGTCGCCATATCAGGTATACACAACATTAGAGACGACCTACATAGGGGTGGTGGCGTATCCCTTCCTGAGCAAGGACCTGGTATACGAATGGTTTGCGTTGGAGGAGGGGGAGGAGCGCTTCCTGGGTTTGACGGACCCGTTCATATTGGTCCCCCCCGGACGCTACACGTGTAAGCTCAGCTATATGGGGGAGGATGAAGTTGTGTTGCAGGGGTACATCAGCCGGGTCAACGTGCTGAAGTGCTCAAATCTCTTCCAAGGTGAGACGCTGTCAGGTGTTTACAATGTAGCATAGTACTGTGTTATATGATATACATTTTATTTTTACTTGATACTAGGAGGGTAAAGTTAATCTTTTCCTTCTTTCTTTTAGTGGCCAAAATTAAAATAATGAAACCAACATGGAGATACAGTACACTTTATACCTATCATACAAGCTGTCTTCACTTTTTTTATTTTTCAGAGTCCGGACTCCAGTTCATAGAACCAAAAGACTACACGGTCCACTACGCGAGCAAAATTGGCGGAGGCAACTTTGGAGCGGTGTACCGAGGTGATTTTTTTGGACCAGTTGCTGTAAAAACCATTAAGACGAGTCACTCGGTCGACATATTCTTGGCAGAGATAAACATTGCAGGGTGAGTACGATAATAAACCACTTTGTTCACTGTTCTTTTCTCCCCGCTGTGTCATAGTAAACAAACTGAATAACAAATATATGCCCGTGCTTTCCATTGTGTTCCACCTTTAATACCATATGCATGTTACTAGTCCTTTAGAAAAATAACCCCTTTTCTTTACCATACAGAAAGATGCGTCACCGCAATCTTATTCGATTGCTGGCCGTATGCCAACTGGAAGATGAGATACATATCGTCATGGAATTGTGCAACGGCAGAAATCTGGCGCGCATCTACGAGAAAATGCGGAAAATGAAGACCATCAAGGCCAAAGTGAGTACCATATTTCAACTGACACTGCACTTTCCGCACTGTCGCCATGATATGGGTTGTCCCGCGTTATATGGTTCATTGCGCGTCCTGTTTATTATTTGTCGGCAACATGTAGTCACGATACATCCCTGTACGTACTAAGTACATGGGTCGTCCTGTTTATTATTTGTCGGCAACATGTAGTCACGATACATCCCTGTACATACTAAGTACATGGGTCGTCCTGTTTATTATTTGTCGGCAACATGTAGTCACGATACATCCCTGTAAGTACTAAGTACATGGGTCGTCCTGTTTATTATTTGTCGGCAAGATGTAGTCACGATACATCCCTGTACGTACTAAGTACATGGGTCGTCCTGTTTATTATTTGTCGGCAGCATGTAGTCACGATACATCCTTTGACGTACCAAGTACATGGCTCGTCCTGTTTATTATTTGTCGGCAGCATGTGGAGACCGAATCAGCGGTGTGCCAATTACATTACAACTCGTCTTGATTTGCGGCTGGATGTAGTACTCTGTGTAACCCTTATGACAGGAGCTGATTGTCTCTCATTCTGACAGGAGGAAGTGCTGAAACTAGACGACAGCATGTACGTAATGCAGCAGCTGTGCCTGGCTCTGAACTACCTGCACAGCATCCCCGTCGTTCACTCAGACGTCAAACCAGGGAATATTATGATATCGCCAAACTACGAGTTGAAGCTGCTAGATTTCAGTATCGCCCGCATAAAGGAGAGCGCTCGGGAGGAGCAAACCTATGCCACCAACTTCGGGGGCGGCCCGGGAGCGGGTACCTTCGCGTACATGGCCCCCGAAGTGTACAACGGGTCGAAACTGAAGAGGCAAACCTCTGTAGATGTGTACGCAACCGCCTTAATAATTGTAGAAAATGCGAACAACGGAGCACTGAACTATCCCATGAGGCAAGACGTGAAGAATGCCATGGCTGCTGAAGGCTTTCCGAAAGGAATTAAGAAGGTGGCCCCTGCCCTACTACCCGTCACACAGATGGCTCTCAGCTGGAAGCCAGAGGAGCGGCCGGAAGCCAAGGAATTGGGGAAAGTAATAGGTTCTCTCTTCGACGAGGAGGCCTACTACGGGCAGAAGCCAGCGTGGTGAAGCGTAAGATAGACTAGTGTATTCAGTGAGGGCAGGAAAAATTATGTGCATTTGTCTACTGTTCCATGACACTTTATTAGTTACACACAGAAGTGAACCATTTCATAAAAATAATATAGTCAAATCATGATACAATTGGGAAATTTTTTTTGTACAATATCACATGCTCGGTCTACTTTTATTTACATTGCATCGACATGTGCTACACGTTATATGATTATACCATCTGAAACTTTTTTTTTCTATTTCACATGCTCTCTGTACTTTTATTTACATTGCATCGACATGTTCTACACATTATATTTAACGATCACACAAAGCTAGAAAAATAGCTTGGGCATTCTGCATGCACAACACCATGTTGTTCTGGTTCAGGAATTCGTCTGCCTCTGCCCTAAACTGTGCCGGTACAATGTCTTCAAAGTGGTCTGCTATCTGATGGTACTCTGCCGCGAATTCCATGTCATCTGCCGCCTCAACACCGTAATGATACCCACACTGCTCGCCCCCTGTCAAATTTTAAATAAGAAAAAAAATTACATATATCACATGTCCAATTATTTGGTGACAAACAGTTCAACGGCCGAGCACATACAGAGGTCAAATAGCTTAACAACATGGGAAGGGAAACAGAGAAATTCATGTATACGGGCTTACCGAAAAGATCAGGATGGTTATACATGTCGTCTGGACATCCTCCACATGGCAGACTCACGCCTTTCTGTTGGCGAATCTTGTGAAGGTTCCAGTCACGAATGTAGTCGTCCACCTGACGCTTTACCAATGGGAGGTAGACGTAAATGAACGCGTCTCTGTGCAGGTGAAACAAAGCATGGGTGCGTTACACAAAATGAAATACATACACAAAGACACACTCATTTAAGTCTGTTGGCCGGGTTGTTTCACCATTTGACCTTGGGCCGTATTTCACGAGGCCATACGCCGAGCGAAATGTGGCACACCGGTCAACAGACTTGAAATGAGTGTGCCTTTGTGTTAATTTTTTATCATTTTCGATTTAAAATACGAAAATTGTGATGGGGGGAGGGCCTATGATAGCCTAATTATATCCCCTTCAAATGTAAATTAAGCACCATTTTGATGACGTCACAGGGCCGTATTACGGCCATTGGTTTTTTTACGGGTTCACGGGTGGGTGAAATACGGCGTTGTTTGGTTCAGTCAATGGGACTGCTGTTTTTCATTAAAAAATTAAACTCTTTTCTTTGATACATAAAAAACATGCTGTTTCATATTTTTTCGTGGTAATATACAAGTTTCATACCGGTTTTCTTGTACGTCGACAGGCAGCCCATCTCGCAACATTTGTGTGAACTGCTGGTGTAGGCCATACGTGACATGCCTGTACATGCCGGACCAAAAGCACTCGATTTTCTGTAGAAATAACACAAAATAGGCACAGTATAATAGTTAGGAAGGAACATGTTGTAGACATTGATATTATTTTTTTTCCTGCCCTTACGCTATATAAAGTGGGAAAAACAATTTACTTGGTTCAATTTGGACTTGTCCACCACTGCCGGTCGCTCCGACGCTACGTCTGTCCCATTACGCCTCAGGAACATCTGCAATTCTATGCTGAGCGTGTTCTCCGTACCCGGGTCGAACCTTGCTCTGTTCGGCACAACTGTTTAAAAGAAGAAAAATAAAACCTTGCATTAGGTTTCATCCGGTTTCCCATGTTTCCCTGTGTTACAGTATAACATGTATTTTGTGTGTACGGGTCAAGTGTTATGGCGGACACACAGTGAACATAATATTGTAAGGAAAAGTATACATACCTTCCAACTTCTGTATGGTGTCCGCAAATAGTTTGACCACGAAGTTTGGATTTTTGTTTGTGGTATATGTTGTGCACCAGAGCACCCTCCGTGAAAAGCAGTCTATCGCTCCGTGTATATAAATCCCATACGTAGCCAGTTTGTCATGGCCATCGATTGACCAGCAGTCATTGGGCCCCTGTATAAAAGGGATGGAACTTTGTATTGTAACGTACATTTACATGTCGTAGCAAATAATGGAACGTTCTATGTTATTCCCATGTCATATTATGTTAGCTATACTGTACATACCGGTGACTGAAAGATGCGCCGTACAAACTTCTTTCCCTTCCTCCTCTCCCCGGCTTCCGGGTCCAGCACCCTGGCCGCTGCCATGACATCGTCCCTATTTGGAAAGAATTTATTTTTTCACTCACTCTGTTATTTAGTATTCTGCGGTGTACAGTACACAGTATTGCACCAAGCATCCCGCGGTAGACACGATACAGTCCACCGATTTTATGATTCATACGGTATAACAAAGGGTTCTGGAGATGTAGGTTGGTATATGGACGAAAATAATATTTCGAAGCAGCACGCCAAAGTTGGGAGAAATACCTTTTTATTGCCACGTTGAATTTGTCTCTGATAATCCTTGTCACGCGTCTGTAGCCTGCTGTCTCCTGACACTTCTCCTGAGCATTCTATGGTTATACCGGAAACAATATTCATATACTTGGTTTAGTGTTAACAGTATTAATAAAACAGCATGACATAGTACTACATGACGTCATGACAAATTAATTTTGTGATATAAGTTTGCTCTGTTTATTTGTGCTATGCTCAGGTAGGAAAAGGATATGGATGAAAAGGAATACAGTTGACTGTAATGTTACACACCTGCACTAGATTTAGGACGGTTTCCGGCTCCAGCGGTACTGTCCTGGTGATGCCAAACTGTTTTAGCCGCCTTTTCAAAGTACTGAGGCTGCCAATTGGGAAAAAAAGAAATAAAGATTGACTGCTTGCCACTTGACTGTTTTTCCTTCAATTTTTAACAGAAATAAAGCTTGAATTGGTCACCAAATTGTTGAAAATATTTCCATCAATATGTCGTAATAGTAGATAATTCTGGAAATTATGTAAAGGCATAAGAGCATTTCTTTAGGTATAGGAGTATAAGCCTGCCCCGAGTATAAGCCTGCCCCGTGTATAAGCCGGGTCACTTTGCCACTTAGTACTTGTAGAAGCCCGGGCTTATACACGGGGAAATACGGTACTTGGAAAAGTGTAGAGGTGTGCAGAAGCCAGCTGTACATTTAATGAAAATGAATGGAGCAGTGTTCTCCTAATGCTATACCTGAAGGACAGCCCAAACTGTCTGAGGTATCGTAGGATCATCTCGTTGCTTTTCCCCAGCAGCACCAATTTGGACAGTATGTCTGGCAGTAGCTCTGTGCAATAATGGAAGGAGAAACAGTTGTATTATTGCACAGTAATGTAGGAAGTATATTTCAGGAAGTCATATGATGAAAAGGCAGGATAGTAGGCGGTGTAACTGTGATATACTACCTTGTGTCGTGTTGTGCTCTGTGTCAAGGTGGCCACACTCTACGCACTGCATTATCCCCACCACTATCTCCAGCCTTTTACACGGGCATCTTTTGCAACTTCTGTGGAACAATTCCTCGTACTCCATTTTGCTGGTAGTTCTGAAAAGGGAAACAAAAGATATTTGATTGCACCCGATATATCGATACATATGCAGCACACGATAATAAACAGGATCCTGTTTATTATCGTCCAAGCGTATATGAAATCCCGTTTATTATCATCCGGACATACAATTGAACGGGACGATAATAAACAGGATTCGGTCTGGTTATGTTGCCGGAAAGACGAGCGCGGCGGTGGAAACTACACACTGTGACATAGCAATCGCTGTAGACACGACATAACCTCATCGAACAGTGTGCCCGGTAGACACGAGACATACTGCAAAGTGCTGCCATCTAGCGGAGTGCTTCCGAACGAAGGGATGGGAGCGACCTCTACATCGTATAGCAATAATTACGCAGGAGCGCCATTCGGTCAACAATACGTTTCACGGTAACATTATGCCTTTCTTACACTTATTACCGAAAACATGAATGAATCAGGTAGGAAAGATGCTGTACAATGTGTATACATATGTCAGGAAGCAGAAATCCGGCATGCCATGCTGTGTTGAACGTATAGGGGGCTGGGTATGAGGTATGTCGACGGGATTAGCCTAATGTGCTGGTGCTTCTCGTGTCTACATTATACGGCTGTCTCGTATCTAAAAAAGGTGGGATGTTTCTTGTCTACAGTGGGGGTCTCTCTTGTCTACCGCTTCAGACCTATAATGTTATAAGGCTGTCTCGTATGTAAAAAAGGTGGGATGTTTCTTGTCTACTGTGGGGTCTCTCTTGTCTACCGCATCAGACCTATAATGTTATAAGGCTGTCTCGTATCTAAAAAAGGTGGGATGTTTCTTGTCTACTGTGGGGGTCTCTCTTGTCTACCGCATCAAACCTAGAAAGTAAACTATTATAAAACTGTCTGTCAGGGAGTGCTCATTTGGTATGGCCGGGGGGGGGGGGGGGGGAGCATGTGAGGGGGGGCATTTTTTTTAGGGGTATTGACAGGGGAGGGCCTTTTCTTTTTTACCCATTTTTTTTGGGGGGGGGGGGCCTTTTTTGCGGGGGTATTCCTACACACCAATATTGTTTCTCATGCACTACTTGGGGGGGGGAGGGGGTGCACCGTATTTCATACAGGAAGGATAACATGGTGTCTTTTTTTCTGTTTAACACAGATGCCCAGGAAAAACCCTCAGTTGGAAGAGGTGAAGCAGGCCAACCGGGCGGACCACAGGAAGTGGTTAGAAAAGAACAAGCAGGAGTGGCCAGAGTTGCACAAGGCCAACAGGGCGGCTGCAAATGCTGTGAGTATAAAGGGGCCGTGGAGGCGGATGGGGGGGGGGGGGAGTGAGGGTGGAAATGGCAAGACAAGTATGGAATGTAGGGTAAATGTGGGTGACGTGCTGAATGTTGAAAAATCCCCCCCCCCCCCCGCGAAGGCACAACGTTTTCCTTGTTACACATTTTTCATTGGGTGTGCTGTATATATTTTTTTTTCTCTGATTATTTTTTAAACTTATTTTTTTCAAACGCACACTAAGTAGTGGTAAAGGACAGAGCACTTGACATGTGAGGAACCTTTGGGTAACATGGTCGGTATGTCACCGATGTTACCCACGTTTACCATACTGGAAAGGGGGTGGGGGGAAAGTATGTTCAAAAAAAATAAACAGATGAGTGTATTGTATGATTTGTCTTTCTTTCTTAAGAAATACGAGGCTACACGCCCCTACTCAGAACTGAAGGGAGAGAAGAAAGCACGCGTGCTGCTCTCCAAAAAGCTGAGTGCGGCCAACGCAAGGGGGAAGCTCACCGAAGAAAAAGGTAAATTTCTTTGTTTTTCTCTATATATTTAGGGGCCGTGTACCCCTACACTGCATGTAAGGAGTGTGGTGTGCCCAAAAAAAAAGGATTTGTCCCATATGTGGGTTACACTGCCTTACGTCAGGATGAATGTTGTCTACAGTATGGGGTGGAGAAAGCATGTATCATGTGCTCCACTCACCGGGGAGTAAATGGCAGGAGTGGGGGACTGTATTAAATGAAGCCTCAAAAAAAAGTATCTGTGTCCTGTGGCGCAGGGCCAGTGTGATGTGAAGTTGGCATACAAAATTACACTGACTGGGTAAATGGGAAGATATATGTTGTTTCAGCTCGGGAGATGAAGGAACAGTTCCTGCGCGATTTCCCAGGGGCGGTGCTGAAAGGCTACAACGATGCAACGGAGGAACAGTCCGAGCAATCAACGGAACAGGAAGTCCAAGCAGAAGAGCTGACAGGAGAGGAACAGTCTGAGGAATCTACGGAAGTGGAAGTGCAAGCAGGAAACGTGACAGGACAGGAGGCTGTACCGGGTGCCACTGAGGCACAGAACACAGAGGGAGAGGAAGCAGAACAGCAGACAGGAGAGGGTTTGGGTCAGCGACACACCGAACAGGCCGTGAACTCTCCTCCCACTGTACCTCAGCCCGAGGAAGAGGATGCCCCAGCTTACCGTATGGGAAGCCAGGTCTCTAGTCGGTGAGTAATTGAACATTTAGCATACGCCTATTGAAAAGTTTTAAAATTATTTTTTGGGCAAATCAATTTTCACACTACACACCGCTGAGCGCTGGTCTTTTATAATTGATACATAGTAATATGCGCCATACTATATACATGATATTCCCACCTAATGGCATTCCTTTTTTTGTTTTAAAACCCTATGTCAGGTACCAAAACTGTATAGGAAAGATATGTACGAAATGGCCCGTCTCGTGTCTACATGTATATATTAAAAGGAAATTTAACCTGAGCCAAAATGTGCTGTCTCATTCCCTGTACTTATCCTACAACTACAAAAAATATTTTTACACTATAGCAAATAAGTACCATCAGCCAGTTTCCTGGATTAAAATGGAGAATACATGAAATTTATTTCCCACAGAACCCGCAGCAAGAAGAAAGAGAACAGCACTGGGTCCGCCTTCTGCACCCCCCCCCCGCACAGAAGATCAGACAGACTACAGAAGAAAAAATGTGTCAAATCCTTCCCCCTACCACTTAGTACAATGGCCCAAGTAGAGGAAAGAAATGCTGCAACACTGAAGAAGGCACCACGTTCACCCTCGCCCACTAAAAGCCCTGCCGCACGGTTCGCAAAAGGTCTCAAACTGTCCAAAATTTGAAGAAAGGGATTTTTTTTTTCTCTACCTTATGTAGATAAATACATAAAAGAGAGAGAGAGACAAGTTAAGAAATAAAACGCCTTACTTTTTTATTTGACAGCATTGTGATGATAAACAATCCGTTCAAGTCATGCGGCCTTATTTCAACGTTATACGGGTTAGGTATAAAATAATATACCGTGATGCCAAATTAAAAGACCAACTATGTCATAGCGTGAAGAATATGTTACTGTCCAAAACATTACCATGGTATCATACATTTGTTATAGCATAAAAACTAAGTACCGGTATCCTGTGTCCTGTTTATTACCCCTGTTCATTAAACTCGTATATCATGAAAACTAAGATCTTTCCTACTGTATGAAAACATACATGAACACACAATGATGTAAATACCATGCAAAAAGATAATACAAATAACAAGAATACACTTAACATCTAGGAAACTATATAGTACTCATTGCCAGTATACATATATGAGTGCATTTTTATGTAAAAGGGGGACCTAATGTGAAGACATTCGTACCATTCTTGGCGGGCTGACACTCAAGCGAAAAGGCTTTGTAGATAGGTCACTTTAGCATTTTTATGTATAATATTATACTCACAGCTATAGTACCAGATGTCCTAACTTTAAATAGTCACAGCGAGTGAAATACCCAGTAGAATACTACATGAGAATGGGAATGCATCACCCAAATACTGATGATATCATATAAAATCACAAACATGCTGTATATATTACCGCATTCAGACGCACAACATTAAAAAATATGACATATAGCCTCAAAGAGACCGCCTGTGTAGTGGTTACCCAAGCCCGTTGCTGCAGCTCCCGGTGGGTGAGGGTCAGTGAGGCCCCCCCCCCCCTGTGTTCTCTGCACCCCTGCGCCTTTTTGTACATGACACACCTGGGATAAAACCAAACCCCTCTGAAATACCACATAAAGTTCCCAATCGTATCTGAATTGTCATTGTCATTACTGTATATGCATGTCTGAATGATATTCTTTCATCAAAATCAATAATATATGGATATACAAAATGTTAGGTTTTTGGGCCGAGCTACTTAATAAAAGCGAACGCAAAAAATTAACAAATTCTTCTATTTCCCCTCATTCTGCCTCTGTATCTTCATCATGACCGTCAGTGCTGCTGTGCGCAGCATTTCCTCCTCCGCGTTCCGCGTTCTGTAAAGAAAATACACAAACGGTTTGCACTAAAAATAAATAGAAATAAAAGGACAGGAAGATACTAAAGGAAAAGGATGACATTACATGGAAACAGGACTTGGTACAGGACACCACTTGACATGTGCATCACGAATTACACTACATGTCTGCTACATTACATACTACATTTTCGGTATAGCAAAGCGTTAAAAAAATACATACCGTGTGCCCACTGCCCCCTCCTCCTCAGAGCTGGTTGAGTCCTGTTGACTTGGCACAAAGTCAGGGTCCGGGGTCCCCGGCTCTGAAACACAGGAAGAGGAGGACCCAGGACTGCTGGCTGTCATGGGGGTGTCGCGTTCCTCCTGCTCCGTGTCCCCCTCTTGCTGGTCGGTGTCACCCTGGCTCACAGGGCTGGTGGCAGTGGCCTGGGACCCGCCCCCCTCCTGCTCGCTGTCCTCCTGTTCCTCCTGACTGTCACCCTCCGTGACAGGGCTGGTGGCAGTGACCGGGGACCCGCCCACCTCCTGCTCGCTCTGCTCCTCGTCCTCCTGACAGTCACGCTGGGTGACAGGGCTGGTGGCAGTTGCCGGGGACCCGACCCCCTCCTGCTCGCTGTCCGGCTCTCCCTCTGTTTTGAAAAAGGAAAGATAAAAAGTGTTTAGCGGATAATAAACAGGACACTGGATACCGGTACTGAAGGATGTCTCCTGTCTACATTAAGCCCATTATATACCGTACTACTTGTACAGTTTGTGATGGGAGGCATGTGTTGTGTGTAACTAGCATCAATAATAAACAGGACGGGCCATGCTCCTGGTATATTGAAGGATTACTCTGGTCTACATACTACCGACAATAAACAGGACTACTGCTATACTGGGTGGAAAGAGGAATATATCGTGTCTATGCTTCCCCGAAAATAAACAGGACACGCCATGCCGACGGTACAGGGAAGGATACCTGCTGTATTATTCCCGCCAAAAATTAACAGGACTACGCTAAACAGCATGGCCAACAGTGATATGGTAGTACTAGTGAGTAGTGTACGTACCTTCAGCGCACTCCTGGCTAAAGAAGGTAGACAGGTCGGGACAGGGCCCGGGAAGAGGGGTGGAGTGAACAGCGGGGGAGTGCTGTTGTGCCACGTGTACCTCGGCTATAGATAAAATAAATTACATTGTAATGAGGGAAAGAAATTTTTTTTTGCTTTGTGAACAGGATGTGGGAGGTAGGGATTATATCTCATACACCATTCCTTTATCCAAAGCTGTTTCCCACCCCGTATGTAGAGCGTGCAGAGAATTTTTTATATGATACTGATATACATAGGGAATTTTGATTTTGTTCTGCCGTACTTACAGTGCAATGTGTGGAAAACCCCACCGTGTGAAGCTGATGGGATATCGTTGAAGGTGGGAGGGTTCTCCAGTGACCACCGAGTGACAGGGCTGGTGGCAGTGGCCGGGGACCCGCCCCCCTCCTGCTCGCTCTGCTGCTCGTCCTCCTGACAGTCACGCTGGGTGACAGGGCTGGTGGCAGTTGCCGTCGACCCGCCCCCCTCCTGCTCGCTGTCCGGCTCTCCCTCTGTTTTGAAAAAGGAAAGATAAAAAGTGTTAGATATGTGGTGTACATTTAGCCGATAATAAACAGGACACTGGATACCGGTACTGAAGGATGTCTCCTGTCTACATTAAGCCCATTATATACCGTAATACTTGTACAGTTTGTGATGGGAGGCATGTGTTGGGGGGACAACTGAACCATGTGATAAAGGTATAGCCCACCCGTGTTTAAATATGTATGCCTCCCTTGTTTACTCCTACCGTAAATCTACCGGTATGTCTCCTGTGTACAACGAAGTACATGGGTAAAGGATGCGTTACATGTGTACTGTATGATTTACTTTTCCCAACGTAGCGTGCACAGCGTAATGACTGGAATATAGTAGAAACAATAAGGCTTACCTTGCTCAAGATCTGACGGGGTGGAGGGTCCTGCAATGCTCTGGACTTGCTGCGCCGCAGCCTCTGCCCGGTACTGCCTATGAAGCCTGTTGTTCAGATCCTGGGCGTGAGCCCACTCATCGGTCCCTGGTAGCGGCCGGTATTTCTGTGGATAAATAATGTACCAAAAAATAGGGTTAAATTGAATATATTGTAAAGGGAGTTAATTTCTTCCACTGGCATGAAACAAAAAATTATATGTATGCATTTGAAGTTGTTTCTTTCCCAGTTTAAACGTCACCTAAAGTCACCCAGGATATTGGCTCATTTGGGTTTAAAAAATATTTGGATGGGGGGACAGCCCTACTGTGTGGGTATGAGGGATAGGATGCATAATTTACATATGAAAAAGCTTTGGTGAAAAAATGCTATAGCTTAAAAGGTTCCCCAAAGCGGGGTGTGTTTGGCACGTTTTAAACCTTTTGAATTTCTTCGTTGGCACACATTTTTTCATTTAATATCCCTCCATTCTCAAAATATGTTAAAAAATCATTATGATAAAGGATTGATATCAATAAAATTTGATTATAACAATCTGTGTTATTCAAGTGTAATAGAAAGTTGCAGGGTATATTGCAGCACATTTTTATATATCAGATAAAGTTGTCCACATTTTAAAACGAAAAGCCCCAAATAACAGATACAAACGCATTATAATAAGCATATATTTTTTTCTTCTTTCTTTAATATATTCCAAAAAGGAGTATAAATATCTTTAATTTTGTCGGAACATATTTTCCTCATATATTATGTTACTGAAATGCCCACATGGAAATTGCCATAATGGTTGTACGTACTGCTGCCTGCTTTCGGTGGTATTCTCTGGCTTCTGCCGCTGCCGCCGGACCCTTTTTGAACTTCTTTGAGTAATATCTTTTTGAATTGGCCCTATGCCTTGTATCATCATATATGATGCGGTCTGCGGGCAGAAGGTGCTGTGAGTGAGGTTTGACTCTGGCAACCCAGTCGTCCAGCTCTTGCTGGGTGCAGCCAGACTGCGGGGCAATCAACGGGGTTTCATATGGAAGAGACATCTGCAATATGAAAATATTTGCGTCACATTGTGGAATATTCACATGATTCGTATGAGTGTCCTGTTTAATATTGCCATCCTGTTTATTATCACCATCCTGTTTATTGTCGACGTCCTGTTTATTATCCACCAAGGCGTGCGCTCGGAAAGTGGCCACACGATTAATTTAGAGCTAAGACATGCTTTGTACTTAATACAGTAGATAGTAACGATGTAGTTGAGCCATATTCTACACTTTATCCGTTTTATTCTAGCTTATTTCATCTGTAATACAATAAAACAATGCAGAAAGACCGTACGTGAAGACTTACCTTGTTTTGACCGGAAGTAGAATAGGGATGTGTCGCCGCCTAGCGTGAAACGTTATGGTACGGAAATATACCGCCAGATGGCAGCAGGTCGGCGCGGTATCGGGCGGTATGCGTTATTGCACGTATAATGCCTGCTGACTATACCGTCATGTATATTCAACGTGACAGAACACCGTACAATACAGTAAACATGAGACATTTAACATAGTATTGTATTACATAGCGTACAGTACAAGAAGGAGTATGAACAAATTGTGACTTACCGCGTGCTCTACTGCAGAAGGAATGGCATACCCTGGGTATTGTTTAACTTGAGGACAGTGCGTTCGTTTAATATGAAGAAAAAGTAGTACCGCCCCCGGACCAATGGGAGGCTGTATAACAAAGTATACATGGCGCAGGGCGGTATGGCGGAAATTGACAGTTGACAGCGCCAATTTTCGTAGTTGACAGTTGACAGCAACTTTTTTTCATGTTTTTCAAAAATGAAAAAAAAAATATTTGTGAAAAAAAATTAAATTTTTTTTTTTCGCCTGTTTTTTCAGGTGAATTTTTTTTTTTTTTTCATAACAGTGTTTTTTTGGGCGTGAGCCTTGTCGGCCACCGTACTAGTATAATTTCCCCCCTGAAAAAATCCAATTTGCCCTTAGATGACTTCACGAGACTCAACAAATAGTGTGTTTCATATTTTAATTGCACATTGTTGTTGACAGTTGTGCAAAATAGTGTGAGGGATCTCCCTGGTGTACCATATGGCAATTATCTTATGACTGAGTCTCACAGTTTTTAGCTTTTTTTACCTACAGTACTGTTATTATATTCCATATTGCCTGTCATATGAAACAATAGCCTCCCCCATAAAGCCCTGCATACCCTAGCTTGTGGACTTTCATTAGAATAAAACGTTTTTTTCAGTGAAGTGACACTCTATTTACACCAAGGTAATTGCGTCTTTTCACCGCAGTAAATCAAGCAGAGGCTTCATTAACCACAGTTTGAACAAAACCTAAGCGGCATGAAATAGATGTAGGTCACACTCAAAAAGTAAACTTGTCTCCAGACTCTTCCAAGTGATGATCATTAAATAAACTAGTCAAAATCTTGTCTAAGTGACAAGGAAGCGGGTCTTCTAGCTGGAGATAGAAGACCCACTTGGCATGTGCCAGCTCCAGATTCTATTTGTGGGATGGTAACCTGATAGGTTAGACAATTTTTGACTCGTTTATTTTATGATAGTCACTTCGACCAGTCTGGAGACAAGTTTACTTTTTCAGTGCACTTGGTGAGGAGGTGATATGTACTGTATTGTCGGAAGAGCATTTTCTCTAAAATACCTATCTAAAGTCCTGTGTTATTGATTTACTGTATCTGCTATGGTCAATCAATTAACTGAGTCCAATTTTCATATTAGAACATGACAGATACTGAAACTTATATGACTGGTCTGAAAAGTGGAATGAGTTTAATAAGTTATAACCTAACTTAACAGTTATTCAGGGGTGACGTAGGGGTAGGTGTACCGCAATAACAAATGAGGATTTATGAAGTATTATACTGTCCTTAACCCCTCAACGACAGCATGTCACAAAAAGCGATGCATCAATGCAGGAACCAAACCTGCACTCAGCAATAACTGATCCTGTGAGGGGCTTGAGTGTAGTACAACTGGGATGTAAGGGAGTGGTCATTTTTTAACAACAGGGGGGGAGGGGGTTGGTGGATTTGAGGGGGGACCAAAAAAATTTGGACCCCTTGAAGGGGGGGGACCAAAAAATGTTGGACCCCTCTTGAGGGGGGGACCAAAAAAATTGCACCCCTTTTTAGCGAAAAAGCCAGCCCATTACTATAGCTCAAAGGGGTCGGCCGCGCTCAATTTCAACTTGCCTGAGGGGGGGACCAAAAATATTTCGACCCCTCCAACGGGGAGGACCAAAAATTTTTCGACCCGCTAACGCGAAAATCCACCGACCCCCCCCCTGTTGTTTAAAAATGACCACTCCCTAAGAAGGGCTGCTGTCATACTGCAAGCATTGTGTCTCCAGACAATGCACTGGGATGAAGTATGACGTAGAATACCGCAAACAATAGCTTGGGATCTGGTAACTCTATAAGAAACAGTTGGTTACCATGGAAACCTTGCTAACCTTGCAAAATTACCTAATTCCTCGCTTGTTCCCGATGTCTGGGAGCTTTTATTGCAACAAGAAACCTGTTGTATTGGACATTGTGTATGGTGAGTTAAGGTGACGGCGGGAATAGCCTAAGTGTAACTACGATTTTACAAGATTTCTGCCATATGACCCAAAGGGTATATAATTTCCAAAAATACAAAGAAAAAGGGGGGTCGCGAAGTAGATATAAGTTGAGATATTTTACCACAAAGTTTAAGTACCTAGTATAGCATTTTCTCACATATATTCACAAAATGACTGTTAAATGTAACTATGCAAATTTGCAAAAACATGAGCATGGTTAGAAGACCCTACCTTCTGGTAACGACATGCATGTAACACTAAGGCCAGCAAGACCCTGTCAACCTGCATGTCTATTTTTACTTGCATGTAGCACTGACTTGAAGTGTGTGAAAATCTGTGCAATAGGTGTGTTTTCAATCCCCGCGAGCCACCCTAAGAGGTGATGTATATACCTGCAGAGTACCAAAGTACATGCATGATCCATCTTAATGTCCTTGTTGAAAATAGCTATATGTGCCATGTGTGCCTATATTAAATGCAAATATTAAACCTGAAGAGTATTAAAGTAGATACACAACTGGGTTACTAAGGGTATATAAACTGCAAAGACAGTCAGAGAGTCTGCCTAGTTGGAACAATATGGTTAGATCATTCCAAGCAGTTGAAATAGGTTTACAGCAACTGGGATTTTACAGCATTAAACAGTGAAAGTTTCATTTCATTATTTGTCACGGAGGCTATTTATCCTAAATAGTTCTGTCCAATTGTGTAACAATGTTAAAGAGCACCAGGACACTGATTCCTGTGCCCTGCCGGGAATTTACAAGAAAATAGGTTTTAGGCTTGAAAAATCTATTTGAACAGAGTACTTTTCATGTAGGAGTGGGAGCACACAACTTAATCAATTGGATCAGATATTCAATATTGAAAGGCAAGGTGACAAGTGAGCACTCGCCAGTTTATTACTCAGCATTTTCATTTATTTTCACAGAGTCATTTTGTAACTTAGGATCCATCATTGAATAAAAGCACACAATGTTAAACTTATGGACTAACCTTGACAGGCAGAATTAGGGAGGCAAAATACACCCTTTAGGTTACCTGTACGTTTTCATGCAGCATAGATGAATTACATATGATAATAAATGAGAAAATAGGAGCATTAAGGACACAAAGATACAGACAGAGAGAGATAATAAGTGAGCGGTAAATGTTTACAAAGATAATAGACAAAGGAAAAGAGCATTATACATAACTCCTTAAGACTGTTGCTGTCTTCACAGGATTTCACTTTGTCTCAGGGGGACATATTTCCGTATTGAGCAGTGGCTGGTCACCTGATCCTCAAGTAAGATGACATTTGTTGTCATGAAACACCAATGCAGCCCCAGTATGTTACTCCTGTTTCGGGAATTTCTACGCCTTCGGGTTGGTATGATGCTTGAATGCAGCCTTTGGGAGGGCTGCATTGGTGCATCATGGAGATCAATGGAATCAAGCTTTGATGCATTATGTTGTCCTTAAAGGGACTCCATTATGAACCTGCTTTTGTGTATTATATGATTTTACCAAAGCCACTGCAATTTGCGTCATTGAGATTGCCTGGGGATTAGCATTGAATTGCTAATGTAAAAAATAGTCTAGGAAATTATAATATGTTCATGTCTCTTATGCTAGATGTTATCTAGGGTTTCATAATTTTAACAGTATGTCCATCCTATTCCAATTTTAAGTGCTGCATCTCGCTAATCTGATACACCTATTCATCTACCGTCAGTTCAGTATTTCATATTTCAAGATGGGTGAAATATCTAGTTTTCACCTCAATCTATTTGCATAGTCCTTCTTCTATATCTTGGTCTTTCTCCAAGAGCTGAGTGGAAATAACTGTGAAAGTGTTTTGAATAAGTATGTTTGAAGAAACACGGTACATTCTGTGTTCCACAATATCCTACATAGGGAAACTGCTTACAAAGAGGGACAGCAATCCGGGTTAAAGCAGATCTGGGAAAAGGAGTTGAGAGGGAAAAATGGGAACACAAGATACTGGCTGACTTACCCCAGTCTGTGCAGACGGTTGTATTTACCACGTTCCCGGTACACACAACAGATGAGACAGGCTACACTGATTGCTGGGGACGTTCGAAAAGTCTATTCTATAGACCAATGCGTCAAGAAATAAAGTTGGGGTTGTGTTGGTTTCAACAGAATGCACGTAATATTGTCTGTAATAGCTATATTTGCAGACATCTGATGTCAGGAGATTCACAGGACAATTATCCTTCAAATGATTAACATTAGAATGCAGGATTTTTTTAACTTAGATTCATTCACTTGTCAGTCAAACTTCAGAAATGTTAAAAAACTTTACCAACAACTTTTCTGAAAAGTCACCCTTTCTTGCTGCATTGGTCTATAGGTCCATGAAGGTTGGGAGTGACATGGCCATCCTATGGGTGGGTCTTCAACAATTCTTTTAAGTGAAGAGAGTTGAACAATATTGCTGAAATTAATTGGTCATAGCACTGACAAAAGATTGGAGCTACTTTTCACTTAAAGACTCATTGCACCATTATTAGAACTATCATGCTACGATTCTTATCGTTATTGCATAGAAAGATGCCAAAAGGTTTAGCATGAAAAAGGCCATTAGGACCTCAAAAATAAAGATTCCTCAAAAGTACTGCATGAATATTTGCATGTAGGTAAACTTTATTTGGTAATAGGAAAACTTTAGGCCCTTTTCATTAGAGTAAATGCCACTTAAATTCTGTGATATCCTCTCAAGGACATCTCTATGGCATAACTAAACTTACAATTAAAGCCGCTTGATATAAAGTGTTTCTTAAAAGTATATCAAATGTGGTTAAAAGCAAACATTTGTGTAGTGAATCTCATATTAAGAGCTGAAAAGGCAGAACCTATTTCACTCTCTCCATGATTCTTGTGATGATTTCTTGCAATTCATTGACCATAAAAAATCCTGATGCAGGGTTCTCTCGTCATCTCACCCTCCAGAGCTTTTACTAGTTTCCTAACGACCCTAGCTGGCAGCCTTCATTTACTGCTGGTTGCCGGGTGGTTCTTTGTGGAGTCAGTTTCTGTGTCTGACCGGCCGAGAACCAGAGACCACCGGAAACACTCCCGAGACATCAGGGACTGCTTTTACCTCCGACCTTGATCTTTTAGGTGATCTGATCTCTGGGGACAACATTGAGTGCAGTGCTAGAGTCTGGGTGCCATGGGGGGACGTCTGAAATAGATGCCTGATATATCCTAAAATGTAAAGAAGATATGCATCGATCAAGTATTAATAGATGCCTCATTTACATATTATAAGATCACAGGATTTCTCTCCCAAAGTTTAGCATTGCATCCATATTGGCATTTAACGCTCAGGGGATGCATGTCAATAAAATATTATATTTGTCTTCATGATGAACTATGCAGCCCTGGCGAGTAACCCGCCAATGTTGCATTGGTGCATCATTCCAATCTGCTGAGACTATCCCTACCTAATACTGTAGGCATGATGCTTGAATGCAGCACTGGCACGCTACTCGCAAGGGCTTCATAAGTGCATCATGACGACCAAAGGTCTGATGCATTGAGGCATTATGCCATCCTTATAGGATTTAAGAGGGACTTTAAGCAATAAAAGGTTTGCCTGAATGCCAATCTTAATGCAATGGGCTGAACAAAACAGATTATTTCAAAAATGAAACTGCCAAAGTTTCTTCATAACTCATAAAGATTCTGTCAACACTTCTGAAGGATGAATTTCAATAAGGCCGTAAAAAAAGGTGTGTTTCAGGTTACCCGACCCTACCTAGTAAAACAGGGCCAACCATAGAAATATTTATGCAATTTTGAAAAAAATTCTATATATAAGGTCATTTTGGGGTTATTTGATAGTTCACAAGTTCAGACGGTCGTCGCCGAGTCGGCATTGAAGTTTGTGAGTTGATTTCTGGGTACATTTCAGGCCAAAGTAAAAAGAAAAATCGAAAAAAAAAAGATCCGACCTACCTGCCCTAGATTTGCCGACCATGTAACCTGAAACGCAGGGAGATGGCAATGCTGATGAGAGACTTAAAAGTGACCTCTTCATTGGTTACTGCACAAGTGGTGCTTGGGTCGTATTGCACGCTGGCCGTAGCCTAGTGCTATACTACCCAAGCACCATGAGTGCAGTAACCAATGAAGTCAGTAACCACGGACTCAGTCACTTTAGCATGCAGCTCTGTCTATATATTTTGAGTGACATGTTTAATATAAAGTCCTGAAGGACAGCGACAAGAGACTTTACTTCAGCAGTTGATATACTGTCAGGAAATTCATGTTAATATAAAAAGGTCCTCTGCAGTAGTCTCTTGTGACTCATTTGTCCACTAGGCAGCTGTCTCTATATTATTTGAGATTTGAGAACAACAGGGGGGGGGATGGGTTGGTGGATTTTTTTGTGGAAAGGTTCAAAAGTTTTTCAACCACCCCTCGCGGGCGGGTTGAAATTTAGTGTAGCAGACCCCTTTCAGCTACAGGCAGGCTTTTACACTAAAAATTGGTTCAATTTTTTTGCCCCCTCCCCTCCTCTCAAGAGGAGTCTACATTTTTTTGGTTTCCCCCTTCAAAAGGTCCAACTCTTTTTGATTCCCTCCCCACAATCTACCGACCCCCATTTTTAGAAAATGACCACTTTTAAAGAAAGACAAATGAAGAACAATACAAGGGAAGTGCAGCTTCCTTTGATACAGAACCTTTTTATGCCTTGTCCTAAAACAAGACCTTTGTTCATTGAAGGATGGACAAAGAGTAACATTATCTTATTCTATCTGAGAGAGATGCCCTATCAACTCTTGGGATATTTTATTTGACCAAAGAAATTTGATCAAAGAAAAGAAGCGTTTTAATTAGTGAGGATGGAATATGAAAGGGAACGTGGGAAGTGAGAGATAAGGCCAAAAAAAAAAGGTTTGTTTCAGGTAACCCGACCGACCCTATCAAAACAGGGCAGACCCTACGTTTTTGTATGCAATTTTGAAGAAATTTCTGTATTCTTACCCTTTTTCGGTTAATTTTCGGGTTTTCCGACTGGCCGGCTGGTATTTTCATGTTAAAAATAAAAGTTGAAAAAAATAATAAAAATCCTGCCTACCGACCTGACATTTTCTGCCCATGTTACCTGAAACAAACCTTTTTTTTTGCCCAAGCTAGATAAATGTGGCCTTATGTCTGTATTAGTTGACTCTTTAACACATGTCTTATCGGACCATCGTCATCTAGCATTTAGCCACTATGATCTAGGACATGATATGCATGATAGTCAGTGACAAATACAGCTGGCAATTAGGTATGTAGTTTGGGTTCATTTATACATATATGCAGTGTAGATGTTGATGCTTCCGCAGTACAAACCCAGAGTGGTCAGTACCTGCAGTGTGGGTTCAATATATGCATGAGCGGTGGAACAGCGCCATGCAGTGGTGAATGGTGGCATTAGCTAACAAGGCTGTACATGTGTGATGGAAGATGATAGTCAGTGATTATGAACTAGTACAATATGTATTATGCTCAATATGTATATGTTAATTAATAGCAGTTAAGTCTTCATAACATCACACACTCAACAAATTCTTAAGGGAGTGGTGACTATCTATCTACTGCCAAGAAAGTCAAAAGGTTTAATACTCTTTTTCAGAAAGGTGTTGGGGCATAAAATATTGCTGCATTGAAAAATCACACCGACCCGATGGGTTGTCTAAAGGGACGGCATGACGCACCAATGCAACACCAGTGGGTAACTCTGACAATTGGATATGGGCGTTTTGTTAGTGCAAAAAGGGGTGGGGCTTTCATTGGTGCAATAAAGACTTGCCTTCTGCATGGAATGACATTCTGTTTAGACACTGGTAATGGCATCCTTGCACTGCAGCAAATCAGGCAGAGGCTTTTGTTGAACAGTTTGAGCAAAACCTAACTGGCATGAAATGGACACTAATCATGTGGCTGGCTAGTTACAAGTTGAACATCTCAGTAGGGCACCAAGACTGTCTGATGGTCAGTTTTCTGCCAGTTCTCTTTATTTAAACTGGAGTGGCTGTTTATGCTACTCAGGGCCTTAGTTGGGTGAGGTGAAATTCACAAATAGGTATTTATAGTCATGGTTAGACCAATTGATGGGTGGAATCCTTGCAGTAAAGGCTTCCTGCATGCACACACTACCCCTTCGGGGGGGGAATCAAAAAGATTTTGGCCAAGCTGGGGCAAAAATCAACCGACCCATGACAATCAACCGATCAATGACAATTCTCTTATCGTACACTTTCTACTTGATATAGATTGACATTTAGGACGCTTCTATAGACCGTTGTCTGTTTATCTATTGATGTGACTGTAAGCCACTGTATAAGATGATACAACACAATTAGAGAAATACCTCCATATATCATATGACATACCTAAACATATTTGTAGATAATCATTTCAACTACAGCCTCAATGGATATCCAATGTGCATAGACCTGTGACTGGAAACCACAGTATAAGATGCTATTACACAATTAAAAAATACCTCCATATATCTTATGACATATGCAGACATATCTCTAGATAAAAATTATTTCAACCAACACCTCAACAGATATCCAATGTGCATGGACCTACAACTGTAGATTTCTAATGGCCTCATTTTCTGCCTTCATTAAAACCAGTTCATGGAATGAGAAGATTGAGACACAGATAAGCTGGTGTTGTTCCATAGTGCAGTTATTCCTGGAGGAAGGAAGTTTCCGTTGTAATCATCTTCCTTTTATCTGAGGGCCTTGTGTTTTTCATCTGCATCTTATTCAGAACTACAGAAGACTTGATCCTGAGCCTGTATCAATTTGGTAAGACTGAGGCAGAAATTTCCTACTGATGGCATATAGAATAACATGGGCAGAACAACAGTAGGAGGCTTTAATGAGGAAATAGCTGTGATGTCATTGTTATGCACCTTAAAAGACAGCGCTGGGATATATCTTTTCTGTCAAACCAAATTTGCTGAGACAATGAGCAAGACATACCATATTCGACGTAATAAGCGCACATCCCCTAATAAGCGCACCCCCCCGCTTTTAGCCATTTTTTATACTACAATTAGCCAAAAATATCTCAATATTTGACCCCAATTAAACTCTTAACTATCAAACGGTGTCCATAAACGCTTTTTATGCGCACTGTGCGTTTATTACATCGAATAGGGTACTCCAAATGAGATAGAATCGATTTTTCATATGATATTACATGCAAAGGCTTTATCAGCAGTAAATCAAAATGAAATGAGTATAGTGATATGGTGTTGAAGTGGGGGCAGGTATTTTACGCTGATCCTTGTATTGTGGCTGGATGGATCTTAGCTTAGTCATATTAACTTGGGAAGTACATGTACTATGATGAATTGGGTTTTATCTCTTACTAAATACTAAATATGTCCCATTGATTTAACCAAGGGATCCCGTATTGCACACCCCCCCATGAAATAACCTACATCCGTATTTGAAGACCCTGTGACGTCATCAATATGGCGGTTTGTTTACATTTGAACGAGGTAGAAACGGGATGGAAATAAGCAATTTTAGGCTTCCCCTATCATAACTATGGTAGATTCAATCAAAAATAATAAAAGAATATACACAATGGTACACTTACTTCAGTCTGTTGACTGGGTTATTTCACCTGTTGACCCTTGGGTCGCATTTCACTTGACCTACAGCCTCGTGAAATACGGCCCAAGGTCAACTCATGAAATAACCCAGCCCACAGACTGAAACTAGTGCACCTTTGTCTATTTATTGTTTGTTTATATTTAGTTCAGATAGATTGCATCGTATTTTATTTTACTCTAATGAACTGGAGCTATCATTCGCTTAGGCAGAAACCTGTTCAATTTAGACACATAAAGAGTCGTATTTCATAAATGGTCCATGTTCTGTATTGAGCTCTATCTATATAAAAATCGCCAATTAAAGCTCACGATGACAGTCTTTGTAAAAAAAGCATGCATCAAGCAACACCCACTACAGTATCTTATCAAGAATCCTTCCTTAGCACACAGCTACCACGCAGTAAATATTCCCCAAGCAATCTGTGTCAAAGCTGAGGTGATGAAAGAAGATAAGGGAGAAAAACGGCAACATAGGAAATGGGCGGCTTACCATAGTCTCTGAAGATGGTGTAAGTTACCACATTCACAATGCCGCAGGCGACAGTTGAGACTGAGTGTTTACAAAGAAACCTGGCCATGCACTGATAATCTTCATGCTCTGTGCTTATTCTGTAGTGACCACCTAGGTTAGTCTTAGAGATATTTCCCAGAACTAATATTCATAAGTGACCTCAGCAAAACTAGATATCACTAATGCCTCAATAAAAAAAAGTGACAGTTGACAGGAAAACCAGCCTTATGAAACCCTGGTGTAAGGCTGGTTTTCCCGTGGATATTCATTGCTGGGTTGGTCAGTATTGACTAGCCTGTCAGTATTATCTTACCATAGTTGGTTGTATATGGAGCCAAAAAAATACTAGGAAGGTTAATCCCTAGAGACTGAGTTATCAGTACTATCTGAGGTCAGAATATCCAGCCCATTCACATCCTTTCACAGGAGATGAGGTCGTGTGAAAGAGTCATTCTTTCACCGTCATCAGTGTAATGGATTCTCATGAACATATATATTTGTGTGAAATATATACTATAAGCATAGAGACAGAGGTCAACAATAATTTGTCTCCACGATTGATGTATTTGATCGTATCGCATGAGGCGGAGCCGAATGTGATGCGATCCAATGCACCACGAGTGGAAAAACAGCATTTCAGTACTTAAGCACAATAATAATTTTGTTTCCCAACATGAAATAAAAAGTGTTGTTGGTATGACAATTGACTTTTGTCTGTTTATGTAAATACTACAGAATCAAGGCAATAGCTAAAGTAATTTAGGATGATTCTGAAGTTGTCATGAACCTATTTTTAGAGGCTGATGGTATTATTTGACTAATACATTGCAAACATGTCTTTGTTTTCTAGTTAGATAAATCAGGCTCATCATGGGCTGTGTGGTTATGACGTTTAATAGCTAATAGCTATTCCCTTTTCCGTGCTTCCTGGTAAAAGTTATCTCTTTGGTAAAAATAATGAATCTAATAGCACATGGTACTCTTGACTAAGGCCAAACTAAAAAAAAATTTGTGTCAGGTTACCCGACCGACCCTCTCTAAACAGGGCCGACCCTATGTTTTTTTATGCAATTTTGAAGAATTCTTTTTTATTTTTATACTCTTTTGGGGTCAATTTTAGGTTTCCAAAATTTTGGAAAAAGATCTCCCCATTTTTACACATTTTTGGGTCAATTTTAGAGGGAAAGTAAAAAAGAAAAATTACAAAAAAAAAAAAAATCCGACCTACCAACCCTAGACTTTCTTCCCATGTTACCTGAAACAAAACTTTTGTCCTCATCAAGGGTTGATACTCTCCACTCCCCTTTTTGAGTTGGTTTCTGTGTTTGACTAGTCAAGAACCAACAGCTACCAGAAACTCAAGAGATATCAGTGGTGACTCTTGGCTCCAGATTTGACCTTTAGACATGGCTTGCCTCTGGGATATGACATTGATGACGTTATGGGAGGCTGGCAATCTCCAGTCGGCAGATATTCCACATGACAACGTCTACTCCATCTCTGCAATATCCTTCCTCCGTGTAAGACTAGGGACCAAAATGGTCCCCTACGCCATGGTCATTGAAATATGCAATTTTGCTTGAACCATTCGATTCAAATATTTGCATTAGGCTCTAAAGAGTTAATTCTGAAAGTTATAGACAGATTGATCATGTTTTAATGGTTGCATTTGTTGAATTTCTGAGGGACTATTTTTGGTGTAGGCAGATGGGCAGTGTGTGATTTGGATAGAAGAGCAGGAAAGTGGTACTCCTTTCGGGTCTTTTCCCACAGGAGAGCGCCAGGTTGATCCAGAGACGAGGTTATATCGAGTCACTGGCAATCGAGAGTGGGAGGCTGGTTGCCATTGTGAGAATAGAGATGGAGGTTGTCAGAATGCGCTGGGTCCGGCGAAATAGGACAAGCCATGAGAAAGTCGGATCTAGATTGACTATCAAGGCGCAGACAGACACACAAGCCACACCATCTGTATATGACATAAAAATGGCTACACCAACCGTTATTTCTGTTTATCAAGTGCATTTTTGTTTTCATAAAGTGCATCTTCAAACTATTTGACCTCGGAATGTAACCTCAAAGAGTAGTCATAACTGGTAGCGAAATAAACATAATTACCCACACTTAAATATCTTGCTTTGATAAATGTAAAGGAAAATGCAAAGAAAAATGAATACATGTAAAATGTGGGCAGCTTAGCTGGGAAAGAAGGTCTGAGCGTCCGTCTTTTTTTTCAAATTGCATGCATGGTTACTTTTAGTTTCATGCAGCGTTTTCTTCAACTTTTTTCATTTAGTCAGGAAGGAGGGTAAAAATAATGTCATTATAGCAGGTTGAAGCACAACCACAAGCTCCCTTTTTGATCATTGACCTGTTTACTTTAGTGATGTTTTATTTGATGAAAATAAATCGAAAGAACAATAGCTTTTCTTATAGCAGATAGCAGATTAGCAGATAGCAGGACTGGCTGTCTATTTAACCCTTTGAGGATTGCATGATGCCTTAATGCATCACACCCTTGGTCTTCATGATGCATTAATGCAGCCCTGGTGAGTAACTCGCTGGTGCTGCATTCTTCCATCATGTCAACCTAATGAGGTTGAGACTCTCGAAGGGTCGGCATGATGCATCAATGCAGCACCAGCAAGTTAATTGCCTGGGCTGCATTGGTGCATCCTGACAACAAATGTCATTTCATAGTGAAATCCGTCCTTTATGGGTTTTCACCCTCTGAGGAAGAAAGCAAAGAATGTAGAAAAGTATGAACTGATTCTTTTGGCTTGCAGCTCCTTCTTGGTTATTTTCTTGTTCATATATATACCCCAGTTAGGATCAAGGTTGCATTGTTCACCATTCTGAAGTGGCTAGTAGGAAGTATAAGAAACATTGCAAATTGTAAACTTAGCATTGATTTGTTATGTTCTCAGAACAGAGAAAAAAGGAAATAAATTGAGAAGAGTGTTTTCTTTGAAGACAAATCAATTATCCATTCAGTGTTTCAATCAAGACCCTTTTGTTCAGAATCGTGTGACTGCATCTTCTTTTCAAAGTCTCTCATTTTGCTATCTGAATAAAAAGGGATCAAAAAGACAATTTTCAAAATCTAATTTTTAAAAATAAACTAAACCCAACAGCCACCAACAAAGGAATTAGATAACAGGTAGCAGGTGCACAAATATGGAAGTCCTTTAAAATGCTAATACTCTGATGAAATGCATTTCACCCCAATGGAATATTGCAGGTGTTTAATTTGCATGATGTTTACATTTGTATTGTGATAAATATGGACATTGTATGCAGTAAATATTACTCTGTGGAATCTATGAGATTGCTTTGCATATTGTCAAACAACAAACTTCAAAGTACACATTAGAAAGTTTTAGTAACTCACACAACTACTGTAAGTCTTTTGTGAGGGATGGTATTTAATAAAGCGGAGCAGGTGGGAAGTTGTAGACGCCAATTAAGTTGAAGATTCAGAAGACTGTCTGAAAGCTTATATTAGAATAGAAACGAAGCTTCTGAATATGGCAGATATGTCATTGAAGTATGGCTGTGCCTTTTTGTAATTTGCTTTGCTATATTGATGACGCCACTCATTGCAACCAGCTATCCCATTGGGCACAGAATATTGAATCAACATTGGCAAATGATGTTGTATTATTGTTGCCTCTGTGTTAATTAATCATTGATTCAATGATGACTGAATGTTGTGCCCACTGGGATACAACTAATCAGCACATTTTAAAAAGTAATATAAATGTTGTCATTATGCAGCCCTTTCAAGTTACTCCTGATGGTCCACAATAGTTATTGTGGCAGCTATTTTATGTGGCACTCCCCACTTTCCTGTTATGCCTGCAGCATAAACCTACATAGTATGAATTCCATTAATTGCCCTTTTAGTATAAGCCGGATGTATAGCAGCATTAAGGAGTGATAATGGGGAAGTTGACTATAAGGCTGATGAGGGGACAGGAAGCTGCGAGCAATACCGGTTTCCATGGTGACAATCTCCTTGCACAGTCTAGGTACTGATGACAATTCTTACAGCTGTATGTTAGATATGTACAAGCAAAATTTTAGAAGTGATCTAATTCTTAAACCAGACGCATCGTAAGATATCAGGTCTGTGATGGCAAATCATCCATTCAGATGACTGTTTCCCAGTCCCAGAGTAGTATTAAATGAACTCCAGGGTCAAGTGATGAGCCGTTCTCATTAGAGTACTAGGGCAGACAGTAAAGATAACAACACAGGGTACTCCTGTTTTATAATCAGGCTATTAATTATAATCATCTCCTGGTAATCTAGGGACTTCTGTTGTATTTATAAATTGTGACTTCACAGAAACACCCTAAGGAATCTATATAGAATAATACTGCAGAAATGACAATACAAGGCATTAACTAACAAAAGCTACAATATCATTACAATGTTACTTCAGAAGGTATAACAGAGCTTTTCTTTTTGAAGATGAGACAATATTTGAGGCATACTTGCAAAGAGCTCAATATGGGCAAAGCGAAATAGCATGAAAGATATCTGGTTGATTCTGTCATAATCACTTACATTGTGCCTGGATGTTGGCTGACTGATCAGTGTTTCTGCAGGTAAAGCAACGGCAGACATTGGAGATAGGTTTCATTATAGTGGTTAAGATAAATCGAGATCTACATACATTTCTGCCAGGATTTACCATAAAGCTATTACTTATTGGCCATTGTTACCCAATAAAGAGTCCAAAGGATCATTAACTCTATTAATTAGATATATATTACAACAGATTAAAGACTTCTGGAAAATGTATGAATACTTATTTGTGGTTATTTATTGCATTGTGTCTATATCATTTACTCCTCAAAAAAACTACTATTGCAGCCTCTGGGGCTTATCATATTTGCTAGGACAATAGATAGTTACATATGTTAGATGTATACATACGACTTCCCATACCCTCTGGCTATATTGGGCCTTATGGCTGTGTCACTGGTCAATGTCAGGCTCATTTTCCTATAAGGATGAATACTGCAAGAGTCGGAGGCTAATATAAATGAGAGAAATACTACAATGGTAAAAGGATTCTATGGAGAGGCATATCTGGAGAGCAATTTCAATCTGTGTATCTGATATGCACACTTTATATGTTTAAGAATTTAAGGATGGCTATTCTCCTGTGCATCAGGCCGCCCTAAAAGGGTTAAACATATAATGCATGCATATCAGATATTGGATAATAACAAAAAGTTACATATGTTATTCATATCTATAAGACTTCCCTTCCCCTCGGGCTATAGTTCATGCCTTATGGCTGTGTCCCTGGTCAATATCAGGTTCATCTTACTAAAAGGATGAACGTTGTGGCAGGCAGAGGGTAATAAAATAACAGGAATACCACACTGCTGATGTTATTGCTGTCTATGCATGGGAACATTGGCAGAAATTTCCCTGGCCAGATAGTTTCCCAGAATAACTAGAATATCAACCCGCTACACTTTTTTAAGTGGGGATGAAGGTTTTTCTTTCTTTGTTGCTTTTTACATACAGAATATACATGTAATAAAATATTCTCATCTCGTCATATGCTTAACTCTGGTGATTGATAAACCTCATGTGAAATGTATACCGCTAGGCAATTTGTTAAACTACCGGTAAACTGATATTGTATTGCTCGTCAGCGCAAACCAAATTGGTATCGATACAACAAGCCTGTCATGTATAATTATAAAGGATGAAATCAGCCAGCAAAAGTGATGAGAAAACTGTAACCGTATGTTAAACTGCAAATAAAGATATTTAAAACAAAAAAATATGAGATGGCGGAGTGGGTGGCTACTTGATCCACTGATCCACTGAGTAAAATGAGACCTCTTCTAGAGGGCTCATATTATATTAACACATTTCACACAAGGCCTCTTGTTTAGTGTAGTCCTGTGAGATCTAAATATCTCTCCTGGTAAAGATGTAGATCTATATTCATGCTAGTATGTATCTCAATATTCCAAGCGTGTCTATGTTGAAGTCAATATCAGAATAAAATCTCACAAATGTTTTATTTGAAGTATTGAAGTATTGAAAGGTTTATTGAACATTCACCTCAATGAGGAGTTCTTCCATGAACAAATTACAGAGATGGTTGCACAGGTTGATGACGTAAATGATGACAGTGAATTATTAATTGCCAAATAACCAGTCCACGAAGCATCTCGGGTTCAATACCACAAATAGAGGATGGAGTGACAATACAATTAAGTATTTAATAGAAATGAGTAAAATGAGGGGGTGTGGGGGTCATGTGAGTGTAGATGAGTCCAGGTGATTCATGTCGGTGGATTACTTCACGTTCAGGGTGGTTTATCATTCCATTTTTCTTTGACCTTGTTTTTGAATTCCTCTTTTTCAGCAATTATCTGGACTTCATGTTCCAATTCATTCCACAGACTAACCCCTCTGTAGTAAGGGCTTTTTTGATAGAAGGCCGTTTTTGGTATCTTTTCTCTGAATTTTAGTTTCCTATCGCCTCGCGTGCGTCCACGGGGATTCTGGGTGGCTTGTCCCATTCTGGCCAATTTCCACATGTGTTGGACTAGTTGTTGCTTGCGTCGAGTTTCTAGAATAGGGATCTTGTTGCTTGAGTGCAATTCCTGTACACTAGTACCTCTTATGGGTGTTCTGGTGCATATCCTTATTCCCCTATTCTGGAGACATTGGATTTTTGTCAATTCTTGCTGGTGGGCGCTACCCAGGTAAAAGCTACAGTAGTCTGGTACCGGCATGATCATGGTCTTATATATTGTGAGGCATATATCTTCGGGTAGATACCCTCGCATTTCTTTAAGTTTATGTCACTGCTTTGCTTGTATGTAGATACAGAACAGTTAATTTTTGCTAGATTCCTCATGGCCCCTGTCCGCATCGCGTAGGCCCCTAGATGTGTATTTTTCTCTCTGAGGCCTTTGGTAGTGGTTATTAGACAGGAACCATGTTCTTAAATGATAAAATTTCATTTTATTTATTTGGGCAGGAACTATTGTATATTGATACCCTTCTTATTAATATGAACAGACTTTCCTAAAGCAGGGTCTTGTATTGCTGCTCTGTGCAGAGTGATGGGGGGGGTTCGATTTGTCGGTTTCCTAATGAGAGCCACCCTGCCCTAATGTAGGATTCCCTTTTCCAGCTCTGTGTACAGTGGGCGGGAGCTCCCTTTTCCTAACGGCCCCGGACAGCAGCATCCATTTACTGCTGGTTGCTGGTGGTTCTTTGTGGAGTCAGTTTCTGTGTCTGACCGGCCGAGAACCAGAGACCACCGGAAACACTCCCAACACATCAGGTGCCTCATGTGACCTTGACCTTTGAGCATCCCTGACCTCTGGGGATGACATTGGGGACAGTATCTGGGTCTGGTGGCCATCTTGGGAAATGGAGAGCAGTTCTGGTGAACTAGCACAGACAGTGGTGTCAGGTGTGGGTAAACCGTCTAGGTATAGAGGGGTACCTGTTCATTCGTAGCATGCCCTGTGATGTCCTATCTAGCCGTTCTAGTCCTGCATGCAAACAGTATCTTAGATGTGGTCAGAGTGAGGGTAACAATACAACAAGCAGCAGAGACTTAGATCTAGGTATAGAAAGAGACCTGTGTTACTCTACCTAACCTGTCTAGTCATCCGTCCAGACAAAAGTTATCAGGTGAATACAGAAGGGTAAATATAACACAAGCAGTCACACTTTCAGAAGTAGCGAGACAGCATGACTATTAGACACAGGTAGGGTGAACTCAGACTCCTGTGAATCCTGTGCTCTTCATATTAAGTACATAATATGACGTGATTGAATACATGAAATGGAGTCCTTTAAAGTAAGAGGTATATGCCTCAATCAATCAATGTTCAGTATTGATTTGAAAAAAGAAGTGGGAATATAGAGAAGAAAAATCTCCTTACAATCATAACAGATTTGAAAATCATGATATACGTGCATAAATGGCAGGTGCATTGTATTTGGGATAGGTGGGAGAATTGGGATGGTAATCCAGTCACTAAACCTCTAAGCATTGTAAAGTCATAGGATACCTTTTACTTGGCAGTGGTGGACTCTTGAATCATGTCAACTGTACTAGGTTGACAACCTCTTGGAGGGGCTGACATGATGCAAGCAATGTATTTAAAATATGTTAGTGCTAAATTGTTGTGTCAAATTGCATTCAATCATCATTTTGTCCTTAAAGGGCAACCACATAGTTGATAGAAAGGAACAGAATGTACCAGATGTGTTTTTTCAGGGACATCATGAATTTTATGGTTATACCAGCTTCATAGGGGGAGTCAAGTTTAAATAGCAAACATAGAACAGTGTTCATTTGAATTGTGTAGCAAATGCCCACAGACTTTTTGTGTCGTTATGCTATTCAATATCTTTTTAAATTATTCAGTTTTACATTACCATGTGATCACAAAGGCTCTCATGATGGATCAGCAAAAACTGCCTAAAACATCTCTCATTTTGTGAACATGTATTCACAATGTCATGGCACTGCTGGGGATAAATGAGAACAGTATAAAAAGTAATGATTATACACACAAAGGATGGGAAGTAGCATTGAGCTGGTCCTGTTTTGCTAGGTAGAAGGGGTCTAACCTGAAATAACAGTTCATAATTTTCGACCTTAACATGACAGATATACAGAGAAGGTGAGTAGGCTTGTAAGGATTGCATTTATGTATAGGGTTAACAAAGGCCACAGCACTTTAAACACTCCCTTAACCATTTAAGGAAGGATGTCACTAAAATATGACATTTGTTGTCATGATGCACCAATACAGCTCCAAAGAGTAACTCACCAGGGCTGCATGATGCTTGAAGGCAGCCCTGGCCAGTTACTGGCCAGGGCTGCATTCATGCATCATGATGACCAAGGGCATGACGTATTAAGGCTTGATGCCGTCTTCAAAAGGTTAAAGGGTTAAATGGATTCAGCTGTTGGCACTGTCTCTATGAGCAGGCTTTCCTGCTACTCATGATAGCCACTCTCCTGACCTCTGCATTGTTTGGTGACGACCTCATCACCATAAACCCCTTTCCCCATGCAGTTAGTGAGTGATAATGGGGGACTTTACATTAGGGCTGATTACCCGAGATGAAGCTGTATCCATGTTACCATGGTTACAGCCAGTCTGGTTGATGGTAGTTGCTAGCAGTCAATAATAGTACCTGCTGATAATTCTGATGGCCGATCTGCTGAAATAGATTTTTAAAATCAATTTCTCAAAATGACTGTATTTGTCATTGTGAACCTTTTCAGTACTGCATAGAGCTACATATCACAGTCTCATCTGAAGTTGACACTGACCACTTATTATTGCTTGTTTGGACCTACATATTCTTATAGGGCTTGTTGAGGGAATATTTTACGTTTGGTGCAGATGGAGTCCTAGAATGGCCTACATGGATGTGCGATTTTCCAAAACAACTAGCACTATCAAGCAATACAGCCCCAAAGACATTTCTTTCACCTGGACTATTTGATGGGCCAACCTAAAACTGTTGATCGCATAGTGTAAACCTTGTTATTAATACAAGTTTTAGTTCCTCAGACATTTTGCAGTACCATTAAGAAATCATTACTTATCAACAGAAATAGTTTATCCACCAATCTGCATCTAATTTGGTTTTAATGACAGTCAAACTAACACACTTCTTATTTGCGATTAAATATCGCATGTTGCATGGAGCCATGAGGACTGGTTAGAAATATTTTACCCAGTCAATATTCACATTGCAGGGGAGGACCTTAACACAGTAACTATTTAGCACTCATTCACCCGCACACCACCGATGATGTATGCCCGGTGCATTGCGTAGTAATTACCTCATTACAATAGCCTCTACACCTCTTAAACTGTCTGATAACAACCTGATGGTAACAACCATTTGTGTACAGTTGTTCTACACTAAATTAAACCCGTTTTAGCTAAATGGGTCGAAAGTCACAATTGCCACATGCATTATTCAAAGTGCATTTGACCTGACAAGAATTCATTGTAGGTGAATGCAGAGAGAGATGTTGGCAGACTTTTATTTAAATGTAGAGAAGTTCTTTTACCTGCTCATGTACTTTGCTATTTCAATATTTGTATAACAGGTATTTAGCAAAGTGGTAAAATCTTCTATTTGACAAAAGCCACATTTTGTGACAAGATTTACATCAATTATTAATAACAATTCACACTGAGACAAAAATGTGGGGATGGCAACAACATCCAGTTACATTATAATTCTCTAATACTTGAAAGTAACTTTGGCAATTAGTATAATGATAACATGTTGTCACTTCATACATTGAATGTAAGGTGTTATTCTGATTGTTTTCTGGATAGATGCATCTTTATATAATATTGTATCAAATATCAGGCTATGTTGGTGATAACACTGCAGAGAGACGAACTAAATTTGCCAATATAACTCTGATACAGAAGTGATGGGGGTAACACACGTCATCATACATGTTATTAAACACAGTGTGCAGTAGTTGAAAACAGATAGTCTTGACATGAAGAAACACATCAGTTAAAAAACACTGCTAATATATTTTAACAAACGGGGTTGTGTTGGACTTTGAAGGGTTCATTATTCCAGAGCTTTTGAAGGGGAGAGGGGTGGGGGGGGGCATATAATTCCACTTTTTGCAACAAGACATGCAGTTAGGTTATGCAATTAAGAGGGTGCTTACAGGCCCAAATCTTCAACCTTCCTCAGAGGGGGGAAATTCAATCCTTTTGGAAAGACAAATATTCTGTTTGCCTACCTAAAATTTCAACACTCTCCCCTGGTGTTAGAAAATGAGCTCTCCTTTGAGTGAACAATTATCCTAGGCCTCAAGAAGAACAAAATCTATTTCTAGAACAGACTTTGATTCGAACAAAATATATTATCGGTTCATCTCTGTGAATTACTAGAAAAAACTCCCTCTGTCTCCCTATAGCCTCAAGGAATAATAAATTAAGTCTCACCTTTGTCCTTCTCTCTCTATTCCAGAAAATACATCGGATTACGCTTGTGACATCCAACTAGGTTCATTAATGGCCAGATAGGTAAGTTCTCTTTATTTTCCAACAAGCCTGTCTCATTGGTTTAATAAGAGAAGGAATATTTTGCCCACCAATTGAATAGTTTGGGCCTGTAACCAGCACCCTGTGGAGTCATTGAAGATGGCTGCACCTTACAGACCAAGAAGGACAGTGACATTTCAGATACACATAATCTTAACTAATCTTAATCGGGCCAAAATAATCCTGAATCTAGAAATGTGCATCAAACAAGCACTAGGCCACTCAAAAAAATAAAATGGTATCTCATCACCGCACGCATCATAAAAATCTCCTTTTGAGGCAAACTTTTTTTTTCTTGGCTAATTTTTCATGAAAAATTTGACAAAAATTTGACAAATATTGGGTTATCTGGTATCAAATCAAAGCTAATACTGCCAGTATTGCAGTAGGATAGAAATAACTTAAATTTTCCCTACTTTTAAAGATCCATAAATTCTTAACTACTAAAATGTGAATTTTGGTCATGAAAAAAGGTATATCATCCCATACATTTAACTTGCGAGTAAAAAAAAAAATTTAATTTAAAAAGCCTCCCTCGTCAAATTTTTCAGACCTTGGTGATGAGAAACCACCTTTTTTTTTTGAGTGGCCTTAATAAATGCCTCATTTATACATTGACTAGTAACATACCTCACATTCTATGTAAGCTTTACCCATACAGGATGTAGGACAGCAGAGTTCAGATTGTGGATGTGGGTATTTCATTAGTGAAAAACGGGTGTGCCTTATATATCGGCTTCCACTGAGGTTCCGCCACTGATAATACAGCACTTAAAACCTTACATCATTGACTTTTATGAGTATAAAAAGGTGTTTCTATATTACCTTCTATAATAAAAGCTTAAATTAGCTCTTTCCAAAGAAAAAAATATAGCACAGTAAACCCGATATTGTAGACATGGGCCTAGTTATGAGTGTAATAAGGGTATGGCTGCCATGTTTACTGACACTGTGTTTAGACTGTGGTAATTGCATCTTTTCACCGAAGGAAATCAGGTGGAGGCTTTTGTTGAACACAGTTTGAACAAAACCTAACTGGCATGAAATGTATGTTAATCTTTTGGTTAGCAGGTGCCACACGGGGCTTTAAATGGGAGTCCCCTCTAGTAAGGACATTTCCAGACTCAGAATTTCTAAATCTGTGGTTACAAAATGCTCACCATTCAACTAAAAATACAGATTGAAGGGATGACTTTATTGAATCTTTTAATTGGAGGAATTTCACTAGATCAAAAATGCTGCAAGTTAAAATCTAACCATTTGTCATGTCTGTGATTTGCCAGTATGAATTCATCTTCATACGTTAGAAAAGATCTAGGCACTGATATTATATGGATTAGCATTGACAGAACAACAGTAGGAAGTGTTAATGAGGAAAGAGCTGTGATGTCAACAGAATGTGTAATACTCTGTATAAAGGCATCTGGAGCTCATTATGGTTGAATCAAAATAACATGAAGGATGTTATGGGGTGCTGCAGAATTTGTGAATTTTTTCTTTTAATCATTTGTATTGTGCCTGGATGGTACCCGAGCCATATAAACTTGTGAGGGGAAAATAAACAAATATTTTAGCCCTTGGCAAGTTATGAAGAGCTTGATTCTGATCAAGCTAAAGTACTCGGCTAAATGGTTCATTGGATATCATATAGCATGCCGCACGGTTGTACATTAATTTACACATTATTGAACTAAAACCATAATATACTGAGGCAATAATGTGTGACATTTAAATGCATTGGGAGCCTCCTCAGCTTTCTTGGTTGACTGTAATTCAAAACCTTAGTCTTAACGAGCTTTAAATCAGGGAATTTCAGTTAATTAAACATTGGAAGTTTTCCTTTAAGCATATCTAAGTTACTTAAAAGCAACTACTCATGCAGTGCATTGTCACTATCCATCAGATACTTTCTATATGTATATGCTCTCATTCTACAGTCTGTGGTGATTCAAAGATGTATTGTTGAATGATTTAGAATACCTTGCCATGAGGCCATTACATTTTGTTAATAATGCATGTATCTATCTCTTAGTTCGTTTAAGTAATGAACAGGTTCATCTAAAAATGGACAAATCATTGTGAATGGATATTCCATTATCAAAAGAAAAAGTATCTCATTCATGTTATTTTCTATTCTGATTCTGTCATCAGCTTTTTCTATATATAAAGAGCTACTTGAATCTTAAATTGCAGTCCAGGTACAAAGGCATGCACAAAGAAACACCCACTGCGATGCGATATTAAGAATCCTTCCACAGAAAACAGCTATCACAGAGCATATTCCCCAAGCAATCTGGGTTAAAGCTTAGGTGATAAAGGAAGATCAGAAGGAGAAAAAAGGGAAGACAGGAAATAGGCGTCTCATGTTAGTCTCTCAAGACAGTCTTAAAAGCTACATTCCCTGGTAGACCTGATTCACAATAGTGAAGGCGACAGCTGGCACTGAGCACTGAGCACTTGGTGTGTTTGTGATGCCAATTGGCCATGCATTTAAAATCTCCATGCGCTATTGGCTATCTCAAGATAGTCAGAATTTGTTTTAAGAAGGACCGTGGAAAACAAAATATGATCAATGCCTTACACAACAAGACTTATACAAATACACTTGGTCATGAAAACACTAGGGTGGGTTGGTCAGTACTGACTAATCTAACCATATCAATCAACTGTCACTGAGTGTTCAGAGAGCCAAAAAATCCTTGTGTGCAGGTAGCTACAACTAAATTACCTAAAATAAAAACCTAAATCCCCACAAAACTGGGTTATTGGAATTGATGTGAATTAGCATTTCTAATCTAGGAAATCAGGCTTTACAGGGGCTGTGCTTTTAACACATCGGACATCTTATAAATATCATTCCAGACTTATGCCAGGTGGTTTACCTTATTTGCTTTCATGCGTACGTTTGATTAGCCTAGAACTACTGACCACTGGAGAGTCCTAAGATGTCAGTGACTACCACTTCCATGGATTTGACCTTCAGGTATCCCTTACCTCTGGGAGATGACATTGATGAGGTTATGGGAGTCTGGCAGCCATCTTGGTTATGATTGAAATAGAGGCAGGATTGTCAGAGTGAGGCTGGTTCTGGTGAACAGGCTAGGAAAATCCCGGGATTTCCCCTATACAGTTAGAAAACCCTTGCTGGGCATTTTAACCAGCATGGGGAGATCTCCCCTCACTTAGGATAGCCCCTATGTGGACTCTCAGCCCTTATCTCTGCAGAGATAAGAGATAAGGGCCGCCGCCGGGCCGCCACTGGGCCGTCACCGGTCCACACCTCCAAGGGAGATTTTGCCACCAAGGGGGATTCTCCCAGTGTGGTGATGAGGGAGGGGTGAGGGGGGGGGGGGGTGGGAAAGTACCTTATTTCGGTCAGATTTTGCATTTTAAATCCTTATAAATCACGGAATATATAACTGATATAAAAGCCCATCCACATATGCCTAGCCTACTGTATTGTCTACCTGTCTATGAAATAACCATTATCCGCAAATAATGGTTAGATATTAGCAAATTGAATTTCCTGATTGAACCAATATTACATGTATGTTGGCCCAGAATCAAGGGGGAAAAAGCCCTCGTTCTATTTTTCCCCTTCAAGGGAATAAAGGTAGGATTTGCCAGGCCTGGTGAAATAGGAGAAGCAAGGCCACTGTGGGATGTAGATTGACTGTCTGGTGCAAACAGATACCTGAGGAGCCCTACACTGATAACCATTGTGCTCCAGAGCTTAGGCAATAGTGACTATCTCAGGTTAGAAATATTTGTCAGAATGACAACTGCATTTCAAAAATTCTGAGGCAAAATCAGAGGTGATCAATGCTTTAGTCAAACTGGCTAGCCATAAAAAAAGGAATGGAAAGACTAAGGTGGTGGATAAGTATCAATTAGCCTGTCTGTATCAAAGGGGGCTTCCATAGTATGTACACACCAAGTGGGGTGGGGAGGTCTATTTTCTGGGAATTTCTGCTTAAATAAACCCTTTATTCTAATGCAAACAAGAACTTTGTTGGGGGTCAATATCTGCAGAAAATGTGTGTGCATACGTTATGGAATGGCCCAAACAAAGTTAGGGAGTGATAATTTTTTAACACCGGGGGGGGGGGTGTGGTGGGTTTCTGCGCGGAGCGCTCGAAATTTTTTTTTACCCCCCCCAGTCAAGGGGTCAAAATTTTTCACCCCCTCCCTTAGGGTCGAAAATCGGCTCGCGCGCGGGCCCTTTGACGCATAGTAACGCGCGGGCTTTTTGGCTCAAAGCAAGGTAAATTTTTTTGCCCCCCCAAGAGGGGTCCAAATTAGTTTGCCCCCCCCCGGTCAAGGGGTCCACATTTTTTTGCCCCCCCCCCTGTTGATAATAAATGAAGTTAGGTTAGTTGTATAGGGAGCTGTATAAGGAATCATTGAGCTGTTAGTCACTACTGACTTTGGTCAGATCATCAGGATAGTAGACCCTGTGTCTGGACATACATCTGAAGAACACTATCTTGACTCTCTGGGTCTCTGTCTGGACAACATCTAAGAAGTCACCATAGCAGGGTACAAATAGGACAATCAGTGACATTGTGAGCTGAACCTAGAGCACATTAACACTGCACCAGATAGAATACCAGCTCTGAGGCTGTTTTCATAGGTTTATTTCATAGCGACATGGTAAGACAAAATATGAAAAGAATAAATGCTTATGACTAGCTTATGACTAGCTTTCCTCATAAACAAGACCAAGTTCCATTTTTCACGCATAATAGATACCAATGTGTGATACTAAGAAACTAAGGCTTGGCACCCCTCTCTGATAATAAGATAAAGAATATATGATAAGCCCAGATTACTCATATTTTATTATCCAGCCTTGAAACATGAAAGAAAAAACAGAGGAAAACAAATATAATGAGGGTGGCTTAGCCAGAAGAGACGAATAAAAGAAGTTCAAAGCTCACATCTTGGTCCCACACACTCGCACACTCACTTCCTGTTTTAAGCAGCATCTTTTCTGTGCAAGACAAGGAATTTTTTGATAGAGGGAGGAAGAAGGGTAAAAATAATGTCATTATGGCATGTTGAAGCACAATCACAAGCTCCATATTTGTTCAGTGACCTTTTTACTTTCATGGTACATTTTATCTGATAAATATAAATGAAAAGAACTTTTATTTTGAATAGCAAAATGAAAGTGAAGGATAAGGTTGGTGAATGCAGGTTCAGGACTTCCTGTCTTTTTAAGTGAACCTTCTAGCCCCTTGAGGGTGCAACAAATAATGTAGAAAAATAAAGAGTTATTATTTTGGCTTGCAGCCCCTTTTTGGTGGGTCATTTTAAGTAAGATTTTTTCCCCTGGTCATCATCAAGATGAAGCACACAAATGGTATAGATAGCAAATTAAAAAAAAACACACTCTTATATAGGGACAAATCAGTTATCCATTCATTGTTTATGTTTAGTTCCTATTGGTCAGGACTATGAGATTGTAAGAAAATACCTTCTTTTAAAAGTCTGCTATATAGCCAGCAACAAAGAAATTCCATAATTGCTGGCAGATGCACACATATGGAAGTCCTTTGAAATGCTAATACTCTGATGAAATGCATTTCATCCTCATAGAATATTGCAGGTGTTTGATTTGCATGATGTTTACATTTGTATTGTGATACACATGGACATTGTATGCACTTCTTATTGCTCTCAAGAAGCTAGGAGATTTACTTTGCATATTGCCAAAAAATAAACTTCAAGTTTCATATTAGAAAAGTGTTCATAACTTAAAACGGTGCTGTCGGCAACTGTGAAGGATGGCTTTTAATTAAGTAGTGCAGGTGGAAATATGTAGACAACAATTCAGTTTTTGATGAGTCTCTGACAGAATATTAGAACTAAAATAAAGCTGTATAATATGGCAGATGTGTCATTAAAGAAAAGTTGTGCTTTCTTGTAATCTGCCTTTCACTATTAAAGCAAACAATGACAATACTAATATGTAGCCTTTGCTGTTGTTCCTGATGGTCCATTTATCCACGTATATATAAAGTTGCTGCCAATTCCTCATCACTTTTAGATTATACTCCTCAGCCATTGGTGAATTTCAAAAGGGTAGTATGTGATGCTGGGGCACTTTACAATGATGCTAAACGGCATACCAGAAGTAAACACCTAACCATGGTGATAACTGTTTGGTAACATAATGATCTGGCTTATAAGCTGTTTGAAACTAGCTTCACAATTGATTCAAAGTTCCTGATTTGAATAGTGGCAGTGATTGCAAATATTTAATCTGGCACTTTCCACATACTGGCTATAGCTGCTGCATAGTCCTGTATAATGTCTGGTGATTGCCTTTTTGATATAAGCTGGATGTCTAGCATCATTAGAGAGTGATGATGGGGCAGTTGACTATAAGGCTAATGACGAGACAGGAAACTATGAAGAATACTTGTTACCATGGTGATGATCACCTTGTACAGTCTGGGTAGTTATAGGAGTAAACACAATAATGTGCTGAAGTTATGATGGCAAACTTGACTTCAAAACATATCTAATTCTTAAATCAGAGGTATATAATATTGGATCTGTGTTGAGATGAGTCTTGAGGTAAAACTTCCAGATGTAACTCCCTGGTTAGGTTATGAGCTGCTTTTATTAGAATACTAAGACAGTATGTAAAGATTGATCCTCAACAAGGTGCTCCTGTTTCATAATCAGGCTACTCCTGGAGGAAGGCGGTAGTCTTTATAAGCATCTCTAGGTTATCTGAGGGACTGGTTGTTGTATTTTTAATTTGGGATTCCGTGGAGACTCCTAGGGATTCTAGATAGAATAACACCACAGAAATCATAATACAATGCATTAATTAAGAACACATTTTGATGTCTTCAGAATGTACCTTTAGAGACCATAGCAGAGTATCATGTTCCCTTCAATAAGGCATACTTGCATAGGGCTCAATATGGGTAAAGCAAAAAAAACATGAATGGTATGTGATGGATTACCTTTGAATCATTTGCAATGTGCCTGGATGTTGGCTGAGTGATCAGTATTTCTGGAGGTAAAGCAACCACAAACATTTGAGATATTCTTTCAGGATAATTGTTCGGATGCAGCTTGATTTCTGCTAGGATTTACAGTAATGTTACCCAATGAAGAGTCTAAGAGAATATTTACTCTTTTAGCAAGATGTCCCTTAAAGATGGGTTGTCACCTAAAGTTCGTCAAATTTCTATTGATGCCATAATACTATTGTATATCCAATGCTATAAATACTCCCTAAGTTTTAAAAGGATGAGATATATCTAAATCTATCAAATAAGCATATTTAGTGCAATCATTTTTACTGTAGGTCGACACTAACATTCCCTATGTTGTGGTACTGCATGGCTCAGTGCATTCTCTACCAGGCTAGTTTACCCTGTACTCACCTGGGGGAGTGACTGAGTCTGTGAGGTGAATAGGCTATATTGTTAACTATATAAACTCATGTATTTATAGACAAATATCTTGCAAATATTGGGTACTATGTATTAGCCTAAATAATAATGGCACCCATAGCATCCCTTTTAAGGAAAAAGTTTGGGAAGTGTAATTAGCTGATATACCATCTTTAACATGTGCCCATACATAGAATAAAATAATATTAGCAATATAGTATTCTACTTAGTTAGTGTTGATGGATGAAAAGAAAATGTATAACCACTTTATGTTTGGTTCCTAATTGTTTTGTATCTGGAGAGATCATTTTTCATAAGAACCACAATGGTTACCCCTTGGGGTGATTACATTGTATGAGACAACAAACAGTTACATATCTTGTAAAAATATGACTATATATACCCTCTGGCTACAACTATTGCCTTATAGGTTCATCTTACTAAAAGGATAAATGCTGAAGGGAGTTGGAGGCTAATATATAGATAAGAGAAAAAACTTCACTGCTCGTGTTATCTTATTATATGCATGGGTACACTGGGAGAGCAATACCAATCTGTGTATCTGATATTCATGCTGTTTCTTAAAGAGGTTTTATTGGGTAAAAGACAACAAATACAAAAGAAGATACATCACCCTGGCTTATGCACATTGAATTCCGCTTAGCCTTTAAGATGGTCAGACTGTTCTCTCTTGTGGACTGACTGACTCACTCATTAAGAGGAGTTGGATCCGCTGAGTCACCTGTAGAACTGGCGTGAATGACTGATACAGTATTAATGCATGTATGTAGGAAATGTTGCTATGCTGTTATTGCTTCTTTGCCACTTCCTGAGTGACTTTCATAACATGAGATTTGGGAGTGGGTGGATATCTGATCCACTGCTAGAGCAACCTTATATCTCTACCATAGGACTCATACAATATTAACACATTTCAGACAAGGCCTCTTGTTAGTGTTATATATACATGTTGCTCCTGGTAAAGTCCCTATTCTGATAATTACTGGGACCATTCGTATCGATGTTGTCTATGTTTCTAATTGTGTTTTTTTGAGAAGTTGGATCTGCCAATATTACACAGGATCTGATGATACATGTACATTGACTGTCTAGAAAGTTCGAAAGTTACCAGGTGTTTCCCCTCATATTGATTCGCAATTTGTATAGTATGCTTGTTTTCTCAAACAACACGTTATCATTCAAAATATATTAGAAGCCAGATAGTCCTTACTTTGTATCTAGGACTTTCAATAAAAAAAAATTAAAAAGCCTCTCCATGGCAGTGTATGTAAAAAGGCAAATATTTAGAAAAAAAAGACTAAAGTGTGTTACATAGGATTCTTATTCGGCATTATTATTATTCTTATTATTTATTTAAACGGCCATGGTCGGGTCGGTACTACCGGTAAATTGTTAACTGAGCAGCTGATTTATGATTTATTATGAAAGAACTACCGGTATTCGAACAAAAGTATAGACACACACTTGGGTTTAGAATTTTCGTTTGTCAAAGAAGTCTTTTATCTTTATTTATTTATCAGTTTATGTTGGCTACTTAGAGTCTGGTCATTCCACAAACAGACCTATATACTAACAATAGGCTTGTTGGCGAAGTGAACAAGTCTAACTATATGTGTGAGAAGCATGAAATGCCGTTCACCTGTTTTCTCTGCTCTATGAAATATATCTCATCTTCTCCTAGATGGCTTACAAGCTGAGGTCTAGCAGAAGAGACCAGGGAAAATGTAATATTAAAGGTCCTATAAGACCTAAACTGTATATTGATGTATTTTGTGATGAATTGTTGAAAACTATTACTGATATGTATATCCCTGTAAAAGGTACCCACCCCACAGCCAAAAACAGTACTCTGTACCACCACATTGATTATGGCTAGTGTACAATCGTTATTGGGTAAAAGAGGCCTCCAGGTTTTCCACATGAATGCCAGAAGCATTAAGGCAAACTATGCACGCCTACAAATTGAGCTTTTTCAAAACCCATTTGATATAATGAGCTTTACAGAATCGTGGTTTAAAGATCAACACAATTCCGCAAGCTATGGTTTTCCTGGTTTTGTAGTTCACCGGGTTGATAGAAGTTGGATAGACGATCAAGAAGAGCTTGATATTGATGGTAACCCAAAAACTGGAGGGGGCGTCTGCACATACATGAAGCACGATATTTATCATGATGCATATGATTTATCTATTTTAAATAAAAGCTGTAAGGATATAGAAATCCAAATTATACGTATTGAAAAGCCAAATAACAAGCGGATGGTTCTGGTAAACACCTACAGACGCCCTAGGGGATCCAAAATTGAATTTATAAAATTGCTCAAAGAAACCTTAACTGCTATTCCGGAAAGAAACAAAATTGAAATTATACTAACGGGGGATATAAATATAAATTTAGCAGCCAGGGATGAACGGGTAAAGGAGTTCAAAAAGTTAATGAAAGATTTCCGGCTACAAATTCTCATTAAAGATTATACACGCTGTGTTGGCAATTCAAAAGCAATTCTTGATGTGATTTGTACTAATGCAAAACATGTAAACGAATCAGGCACTATGATTCTTAATATTTCCGATCATTATGCTGTTTATATGATTAGAAAAAAGGAAGCAGACAAAAGACCCAAGGTTGAACATATGGGCAGGTCGTATAAAAAGTATGACGCTGCACGTCTTGGGATGGATATGAATACACATGACTGGACAAATTTTGATAATTCAAATGATGTCTCACAAAAATGGGATATTCTACACAATGTTATAGAGGCTTCTTTGGATAAAATGTGTCCTGTCAAGTCATTTAAAATCCCTGAAGAACGTGAAGAATGGGTAACAGACCACATGGTCAATGTCTTACGAGATAAAAATAATTTGTTAGCCAAAGCTAAGCGTACTGGTAATGCGAATGACATAGCAAATGCTGATAAAGCAAAAAGGGATGGTAATAAATTCTCTAGGACAGCAAAAAGAAGGTGCATACGTGAGGAGTTAAAAACCACTGATGGCAAGTCTACAGAATTTTGGAGAAAAATTCAGAAACTTATTCCTGGTGCACCAAAACACGCTACCATAGAACTTGTTGATAATTTGTCTGCTACACCAATTCCTGAATCTGATGTTCCAAATTATATCAATACTTTTTTCACCGATATAGGCCCTAATCTGTCACGTGACATGAATGATGTGTGGAGACCCTATGATGACAGAATTGTCGAAAATTTACTTGCCTTCAGTACCACACAAAATGAGGTTAAGGATGTAGTTAAAAATATTAATGTACATAAATCTTCCGCCATTGATAATATATCAAATATGGTGATAAAGGATGCCTTTGGCCATGAAATTGTAAGGGTAACAGAAATGTTCAACTGTTCTTTCAACACATGTATAGTTCCAGTTGCGTGGAAGATTGCAACAATTGTGCCTATATATAAGTCAGGTAACCCCAAACATGTTGGAAATTATCGCCCTATTGCATTAACACCAACACCCTGTAAATAAATAGAGAAACTTGCACACAAACACATTATGAATTTTTTTAACAAGATTCGATATTTTATCAAAACACCAAGGAGGGTTTAGAGCTGGAAGGTCAACTATTGCCACATTGGCTGACTTCACAGATATTATTGCTAGAAATTTGAATGTTGCAAAACCCACTGTGGCTGTATTTATTGATCTAAGCAAGGCCTTTGACACCGTAGACCACTCCATACTATCTAGTAAAATGGAAAATTATGGCATAAGAGGGGATAATCTAAAATGGTTAAATAGCTATTTAAGCAACAGGGTCCAAAAAACTAAGGTTAATAACATGATATCTGATACACTTGGAGTGGTCTGCGGTGTCCCACAAGGCTCCATATTGGGCCCCTTACTATTTTTGTTATATGTAAATGACTTGCCAAATTGTGTAAATAACTCGGGTATCAAACTGTATGCTGACGACACTGTTATTTTTGATTCAGATGTCAACCTTATCAATGTTCATAATAGATTACAATTAAGTCTGGATATATTTGGTCTACGGTGTCTACAAAACAAACTCACAGTAAATACGGGTAAAACTAAGGTTATGGCTTTTACTGCCTCCAAGATGAAGTTAAATGCTATGCATATAAACCTGTATCTAAACGATGTAAAGTTGATGGTGGTCCAGTCGTACAAATATTTAGGTGTAATGCTTGATAGTCATCTCAAATATGACCTCCATGTAAAGCAACAGCTAAAATCAATTAATTATAAGACATTTGTTTTGGCTAACCTCAGGACTTCCATGACAAAAAGTATAGCTTTAAAGATATTTTCTTCAAAGATACTACCATATTTTGATTACGGTGATCAATTGTTCTGCTCAGCCTCTCAATATATACTTGATGACCTACAATATGCCCAAAATAGATGCCTTAAGATATGTCTCAGGTTAGACCATCTTACGGACACAGACCTAGTTCATGCCCTAGCCAAGATACCATTGTTGAAAGACAGAAGAGTAACCCACTTGTTAAATTTCATGTATAAAAGAGCTCATGATAATGAATACACTGTTAATAGGTATGTACCGACAAGAGCCCACCAGGGTCCAATATTATTTAGAGTAACATCTCACTGTGAAGTTTATTTTAGAAGTGTAGAACATTATGGCTCAATGGTTTGGAATGCACTACCACCCCCTGTTCGCCTCTTACCCACCCATAATGCATTTAAATTGGATAGAAAATCGTGGCTGGCTGGAAGGGTACCAATATTGCTAAGGTGATACTGTTAATATTTCGTTAATCGAGAAACTAATTTCTCCTGTATATAAAACTCTTTATTTTTGTTTGGTATGGAACCACACTGAATGGGTCTAGGTCTAAACAGGACCTGACACTTATTATATGAATCTACTGCCTTCTTAAGAAGGAAAGGGTCTCCTGAGAAGATCCTCCAAGCGCTTATAATAAGTGGGAGGAGGGAGACCTTTCTGGCCTGAGTTAACCTGATAATATATTTTTCTGACTTTACAAGTAAAGGGATCTATTTCTATACATATGGGAGTGCACCCTACAGCACAATTATGATTAATATCTAGATGTAACCGTACACTAACTCAGGAATAAAGATAAATGTTTCAAAAAAAAAATAAATCCGTGAACAATATTCCCAGAGAGACCAGGGTTAAATCAGAGCTTAGAAAGAAGATTAAAAGCAGGAAAAAAGGTAACACTAAAGACTGCCGTATTTACCACATTCCGTGTGGTCTGTAGAATAGGTGAGATGACAGGCAGCACAGAGAGGTGGGGTGTTCGTAAACTCATAAATAGGTACACCAGGGGGGGGGACACTGCACCTTTAACTGATCCTAACATTTCTCATATCTGGACAAAGGCCAAAAAGTACTAATTATATGTATTCATCTTTCTTGATGAGATGGGCTTTGGGCCCTTCAGCAGCATAAGATCATCAAATGAGAGAAGATCAAGATTTACTGAAAGGAGTAGGTACAATTGCAAAGACAATTGCTTTATAATGATCCCTAATACGATAGTTCTCGATTGATATAGCTATAGGCTACAAGCCTATACATTGATGACCCTGGTAGTATGGGGTTAAACAGAAGTGAAATGTAGGGTCCTTTTTTGTTGCTCTGTGTAGAGTCAGGGGATGTTCCCATTTGCTGGTTTCCTAATGGGAGCCACCCTGCCCTAATGTAGGATTCCCCTTCCCGGCTCTGTGTAGAGTGAGGGGTAGGTCCCTTTTACTAGTTTCCTAACGACCCCGGCTGGCAGCCTCCATTTACTGCTGGGTGCTGGGTGGTTCTTTGTGGAGTCAGTTTCTGTGTCTGACTGGCTGAGAACCAGAGACACTGGCAACACTCCCGAGACATCAGTGACTTTTTTTTCAATTCTGAGGGGAAAATCTTACATCCAGTTGCTATTTCGGAATTCACTTAACAATATAACTCTCCTTGTTGTTTTTCTCTACTTCATTCACCTGGCTCTGAATCAGGAAATGATAAGTTTCATTTTAGTGTCTTATGTTTTCACAACTGCATTGCACTAGAGGATGCTGGAAGGAATGGATGCTTTCTTCATACCACAGACATTCCCATTAGAAACTCTCACAAAGTCTCAATCAAGAAGAGGAAGTGAACAGTATGAAAAGATGGAAGTGAAAGGAAATGGACTTACTTTGAGGTGATTTCTCTGCACAATGCTGAACGTCCCAGGCAGCCTAATGGTGGTGTTTTCTTACGTATAGTACTTCCATTTAGCACTTATTTCACATATGCCTCAAAGTGGTCCCATTTAAAAAAAATCTTTTGTGGCCAAGATGGCTGACTGTTCAATTGAAGTAGGACAGGAGGGGATTTCATTCTGGCATGTAGAGGCACGGTTATCAGTTTTTATCTGATAGATGTTTTGTCTACTTTACTCATATTTCATCAGATGAAAGGAAATCTAAAAATCAATCTTTTTAATAAGTAGGACAAATATGAAGCTGTAAAAGGAGACATGGTTGGTGAATATGCCTTTAAGACTCCCAGGCTCTTTACCACTTGAGTACTGTACACGTTTCCCCAGTTATACATTTCCTTCCTTACATCAGGGCTAGGGAATCTGTCTTTAAAGAAAAATGAATCACAAATAAACCTGTCCTCAGTGCTAGGTTTTACAGTACATCTAGTTATAGAAACATCACCAGACAGGGATCTGTAATGGCATAGCTACAGGTCATGTCCCTTGCTCTGAGATCTCAAAGATAAAGATCCACAACCAACCAATGTAAATGAGCCAGCAGTGAAAGATTACATTTGTCCATGACTTGAATAATATTTCTGGAATATGGGAAAGTATGGGAGGTCACCTAGGGTAAAATGGGAGCTGTAATTGTCTCTTCTGAGATATGTCTGAGACTTCCAATGACAAAAAGAAAGTTTTTCAGAAGATCAAAACCGTTCTTATTATGTTAGGGCAGGAATTCTGTCTTAAAGGCTACCTTTTACAGTACATCTGAATATAGACACAGCACATCCTAGGCAGGGATCTATGTAAGGGGTTTAGGTACAGGTCATGGTCCTGGTTCAGAGACCTCCGAGATAGGGATCCACCAACCAACCAATGTAAATGAGATCTCCCTTTACAAGCCAGATATCTTTTCCATGCAGGCAGTTGGTAATCCAAGCCTGATGAACCAAGCACTGCAAGGTTACATTTGTACCTGACTTGAATACTACTTCTGGAATACAGGAAAGTATGGGAGGTCAACTAGACTGAGATGGGAGATGGAACTGTCTCTTCTGAGCTGATTATTGTCTATTGTGGAACAATAATACACTTGGCCAATGAAATAAAAAACAACCATCTTTACCAACAGAAAAGGAATTTCTAGTCAAAGTATTCTAGGAATCCTTTAAAAGTTTGTTTAGATGGTATCCCATACCTGCAGTATCTAACAAGAGACGTATATAGGAGCCTTAGATATATCTCTATGCTGTGAATGATGGTGTATGGTTGTCTCTGTGTTCCATGTTCTAAACGTATGAATGAAAACATGAGCTACATCCCCTTGTCCTATCAGATAGACTGTGTCTCACGTTACTGGATCGGTATTGTCCAGAGGGGAGCGGGATTACCCGAGTGATACCCCGTTGTGGGTTTACCACCGAGGCACGGGGAAATCAACCTCTGCCAGCTTCCATCATGTCCTCTAGGTTCAGATTTTCCAGGGGTTACCGGACACTGATCCATCCTTCCTAGGGTATCTTAAGAATTTTGTCTATGGCGTTCGAAAAACATTTTGAGCTTTCTGCTTTTAATGCAGAAAAATGGGCAGATCGTTTAACACATTAGATTGGAAAATAGGCAATTCAGCATTCAGATTAAACTTTTTTTCTTTTTTTTTGATCTTGCAGTGTGTATTTATTTCATAAAATGATATTCGAAAATACAACAACAATCAAAAATGATATGTGAAAAGCATGGTATGAAGTATCCATAATAGTCACAATAAAAGATTTTATGACCAAATTCAAATTAAAGCTGATATAACATAGTTTTACATATTCTGACGCAGGTACATAAAGAAGACCATTACCACAATTACTATGCTGTGTCCAACAGCATATAACCAGACGCAGTAATTTGCCCAAGTGTAATTCATGAATTGATATACATGGTTTATGATAGATAGAAAAAGATTACCCTTGACCTGATTTTCTGTCTTCAGTAAAACATGGTGATGAAATAAAAAGATTGAGTCACAGATGAGGTGGTTTTATTCCATTGTCCAGCTTTTCGTGGAGGAAAGAAGCTGCCTATGTAATTATCTCCCTTTTATCTGAGGGACTGGTGTTTTGAGCTGCATATGATTCTAAAATAAGGGCACCATAATGCAAAAGAGTTTTCTCATCACTAACAACTGAAAAAACACCTGCATGCTTAAATATATTATAGGATAACATATGTATACATTGCATGACCAAAACTCACATTCTAGTACTGAAGAGTTTATCAATGCTTAGAAGTGGGTGGAGATGGGGGTCAATATACCAAGATTTTTCCATTTTTAATATGGTTTTCATGGAAAATGAGTAAAGAAAAGAACCTGATTCCTAACACTAGTGCAGTGATGAAAAAACATTTTTTTCTTTTGTATTGGCCTAATAGAAGTCTCCTACTGATGATATATAGAATAACATTGGCAGGAGGAGGCATTAATGAGAAAAGAGCTGTGGTGTCACTGCTATGTAACTTCAAATACAACAGTGGGATGTGTCTCTGTGGCCACCCAAGATGTGCTTGGACAATAATCAGAACATACTCGTAATGAATGGATGTCATACAATATCTCAGTGTAAAGGCTCCTTCATCTGTAGCTTATAATACGTAAAGCAGTTGCGCAATTCCCTTCTTATCATTGCTACAGATTACTCATATTTTGATAACCAGCCTTGAAACATGAGAAGACACGGCACAAGGACAGAGGATAACAGATATAATGAGAGTGGCTTATCCAATCGCACACACACTTACTGTCTGTTTTAAGCAGCATCATTTTTCTGCAAGACGAGGATTTTATGGTTAATGGAGGAAGGAGGATGAAAATGATGTCATTATGGCATGTTGAAGCACGATCACATGCTCCATATTTGTTCAATGACCTATTTACTTTAGTTGAAATGAATCAATGTTTTTTTGAATAGCAAAATGAAAGGGAAAAGGTAATGAGGATAAAGTTGGTGATTGCGGCTTCAGGACCATCTGTCTATTAACCCCTTTAGGAATGCAACAAATAATGTAGGAAAATATGTTTGGTGGGTCATTTTTAAGTGAGATTTTTCCCCCTGGTCATCATCAAGATTCAAGTGCTGACCGCCTTTACTTGAATATGAGATCCAATAGTACAAAAATTGTATAGATAATACAGTTTAAAAGAAATACTCGACCATTAATTAATATTTGTATGTAAAGCTTTTAGACCAGAGAATAAGAAAAAACATTTCCAGGAAAACATACACAGTTTAATGTAGGGACAAATCAGTTATCCATTCATTGTTCATGTTCATTTCAAGAATATACCTTCTTTTAAAAGTCTGCTATATTCCTGTCTGATGAAAATTGGAAAGGTTTCAAAAATTAATTTCCAAAAATGAAGTCAACCTAACACACACCAACGAAGAAATTCCATAATTTGCTGGCAGGTGCACAAATATGGAAGTCCTTTAAAATACTAATACTCTGATGAAATACATTTCAACCTCATCGAATGTTGCAGGTGTTTAATTTGCATGACGTTTACATTTGTATTGTGATAAACATGGACATTGTATGCAGTTCTTATTGCTCTCCAGAAGCTAGGAGATTTACTTTGCATATTGCCAAACAATAAACTTCAAACTTCATACTAGAAAAGTGTTCGTAACATGTGTTCATAGCAATTGTGAGGGATGGCTTTTAATAAAGTAGGGCAGGTGGAAATATGTAGACAACAATTCACTTTTTGATGAGTCCCTGACAGCATATTAGAATTAAAATGAAGTCATAGAATATGGCAGATGTGTCATTAAAGAAAAGTTGTGATGTTAAATGGCAGAGCAGAAGTAAACCTGATTGAAACTTGCTACACAAAATTTCAGACATTCTGTTTGGAATACTAGCAGTGATTGCAAGTGTTTGATCTCACACTTTCAACATGCCGGCTATGGCTGGTGTATAGACCTATATACTGTCTGGTGATTGTCTTATTAATACATGTCGGATATCTCGTATCATAGGTGAGTGATAATGGAGCAGTTGGCTATAAGGCTAATGATGAGACAGGAAAGTATGAAGAATACTCATTACCATGGAGATGATCATCTTGCACAGTCTAGGTAGTTATGGGAGTAAACACAATTCTGTGCTGAAATTATAATGGCAAACTTGATTTAAAAATGTATATACATTTTAAACCAGAGTTAGATAATACTAGATCTGTGATGTAACTCCCTGGTAAGGTGAGGAGCTGCTTTTATCAGAATACTAGAATAAAATCCATTCACACTAAGGTGCTTCTGTTTCATAACAATGCTATTCCTGGAGGAAGGCAGTAGCCTTTATAATCATCTCCAGATAATCTAAGTGACTTCTGTGGTATTTCTAATTTGTGATATCATATAACACTGCAGAAATGACAAAAGAAAGCGTTAATTAAAAACCAGCGTTGATGTCCTTACAATGTACCTTCAGAGACCAAAACTGGGTATCGTATTCCCTTTAAACCTGATACCATAATCAAAACATACTAGCAAAGTGCCCAATATTGGTAAAGCAAAGATAATTTGAGATATGGTTCAATGATAATGGTTCAGATAAAGCTGGATTGACATGAGTTTCTGCCAGGGCTCACCATGAACCTGTCTTTTTTTGCCAAAGCTTGCCTATGAAGAGTCTAAGGAAACGTTTACTCTTTTAGCGAGATTTCCCTGAGACATGTGCCCATACATAGCATATAACAATTCTAGGAGTGTAGTATTATTCTTAGTTAGTGTTGGTGGGTGACTAGAACATATATGATGCTTTATTTGTGCTTCTTAATTGTATTGTATCCAGAGAATTTACTCTATATAAGAACCACTATGGTTGACCCTTGGGGTGATTACATTGCATGAGACAACAACCAATTAAATATTTTGTACATAGATGGCTTCCACTACCCTCTGGCTACAACTTATGTCTTATGGGTCTGTCTCTGGTCAGTCTCAAGTTCATCTTACTAAAAGGATGAATGCTGTGGGAGTTGAGGGCTAATATAGATAAGAGGAAATGGTAGACTGTAGCTATCATTATATTCAATGCATGGGCTCATCTGGAGAGCATTGCCAATCTGTGTATCTGAATTGCATGATTTATATGTTTTGTTTAAATCGTTTAGGATGCTCCGACCATTAGCATAGCTTCGGTGGTCATGCTTAGTCTTAGTGAGTGTACATAGCATTTGAGTTTGCCCTAATTTTGATTCCTGATCCACTATAGGAGCAATGTGAGCCCTGTTACACAGGACTCAAAAAATATTAACACGTTTCACACAAGGCCTCCTGTTAGTGTCTTCCTGTGGGATTTTCTAATAAAATTTGCGTCAAGGGTGTCTGTTTATCTAATGAGGTTTTGTTGGATCTGCCCATGTTACACAGGACAATTGCACTGATGATGATGCAAACTAAAAGGTGTCCGAGTGGTTTCCCTTATACTGAGTTACATTTTCCACAGTAAGCTTGTTTTCATAAACAATAAGATATCCTTCAAATAAATATGAGAAGCCAGGTAGCCTGACATTGTATCTAGATATCTCAAGATAGAAAAGGCAAATTACCACTGACCATGGCAGTGTATGAAAAGAACTAGACATAAATGGAGAAACCTGACTACAGAATATTCTCAGAGAGACCTGGGATAAAGCAGAGCTGAGAGAGAAGATTAAACACAGGAAAAAGGGAACACTAAAGACTGCCGTATTTACCACATTCACTGTGGTTTGTAGAATAGGTGAGATGACAGCCAGCACAGAGAGGTAGGATGTTCGTAAACCCATAAATAGTTTCACCAGGCGAGGGACACTAAACCATTAAATGATCCTAACATTTCTCATATGTTGAGGAAGGCCAACAACTATTCATTCTATAATCATCTTTCTTGATAAGCTGGGCTTTGCAGCTTTCAGCAGCATTAGATCAAAAAGGGGAAGATCCAGACTTACTCAGTGCAGTAGGTCCAATTGTAAAAACAATCACTTTATAATGATCCCTAATACAATAGTTCTTGATTGATTTAGGCTGTAACTGCTAGGCTATATATTGATGATAGTAGGAGGTAAAACTGAAGTGAAATGGCGGGTCCCTTATTACTAATCTGTATAGAGGAAGGGGATGTTCCCATTTGCTGGCTTCCTAACAGCTCAATCTATCCTGATGCAGTGCTACTGCCTCATTTTACTCTGAAGAGCTTTTGCTGGTTTCCTAACAGCTGTAGTCAGCGGCCTCCATTTACTGCTGGTTGCCGGGTGGTTCTTTGTGGAGTCAGTTTCTGTGTCTGACCGGCCGAGAACTAGAGACCACCGGAAACACTCCTGAGACATCAGGGCCTGCTGCTTCCTGTGACCTTGACCTTTGAGCATCCCTGAACTCTGGGGATGACACAGGGGACAATATCTAGGTCTGGTTGCCATCTTGGGAATGTCTGAAATAGGGAGCAGTTCTAAACTAGCACACACAGTAGTACTGTCAGATGTAGGTAGACAATCTAGGTATTTGGGGATACCTGTGAAATCCTATCCAGCCATTCTAGTCCTGCATGTGAATAGTATGTAAGATGTGATCAGAGTGAGAGTGACAATACCACAAACAGTAAGAAACTCAGGTATAGCCGATGTAGGTTTAGAATGATACCTCTTTCGCATTTAAATACCTATACAGGTGAACGGAGTGGGGGAAAATAACGCAAGCAGTATCACCATCAGATGTAAATAGTTAACATGGCTATCAACACTGGTAGGGTAAACTGAAATTCTGAGATTTCTTTTTCTACTGAGAATTTCGTGTTTCTTGTAAGAGATGTCGAAGTGTATAAATGCTCTATTTACACTGGTGGCATCTTACTATTGGCTAGTTTTCATGAAACCTATATTCTAGAAGAGAAAGTGGTAAATTATTGGTCACACATTCTACAAAAGGGGAAAGACAGGGATATTCTCAGTTGCAAATACCAGTTTACATCATGCACAAGGGCTAGGTTTTCTTTAAGAAAAGTCAATCTACAGATATTGCGATGAGGTCTCAACCAGTTACTTCCAGATTGCTAGAATTAATTTAAGAGAAGAGTAAATAGTAATCAATAAATTCGCCCCCAATGTAGCATATTGAGGTATGGAAGAAAAAAATGCACTAGGGATGGGGAGGAGAGAGATGTTCATATAAAGGGAACTATGAAAATACTAGGATAGTGTCTCTTGGCTCCAAAAATGCTTCTTTATGACCATGTCCTCCCAACTCCTGATTCCCCCCTTGGTTGATGCTACTGCTTGATATAATACTGTCAGGGGAAGCTGGAATGAGTGATGTTGACATTTATGTCCTCACCTTGACCTGACGGGGGCAGAGATCTGATCTGTGGATGTGACAGGGTGCCGGGGGCATGGGGTCAGTTTAAAGGTCAACCCCAAGCTCAGGCCGAATAAAATAACATACCCTTAAATTGACCCCAAAAACGTTTTAAAATATAAAAACTACTTTAAATTGCATAGAAAAACGTATGGTCGGCCCTCTTTTGATAGGGTGGGCTGGGTGACCTGAAACAAACCTTTTTTTTAGCCTTACCTCATCCCAACCACTACTATGAGTCATTGCCAGATTGCTGGTATTCCTTGGGCATAAATCTGCTTAGCTGTAGTCATACTCCACTACCTTTGCACATTTCTGCAACTAAATACTGTTATAATACAACGTTATGTAGTAGTTATAGGACGAGTACCAAGCTGTACGTAAAATACTGTGAAGGGAGCCTTATAATACCCCTACAGCTTAGTACAAGGCCTATAAAATATTTAGGCCAATAACTGTATCCAGTAAACAAGAGGTGTGAAATGCTTTTTTCTCCGTCCCCGATAATAATATATTGAGCCTGCATTGCTAGAGTTGCTCTCAACTACTTACTTTGATTGTTGGCAGAAATCTCAGGTGCAAAGATGTAAAGCTATTTTGAATGTTGATAATATCATCATGCATCTATAAATGGAAGTGTTTCTTTTGATCAAGCTCTTCAATTGTATTGTACTGACTCAAGGCTGAGGGAATAATATTCGATATTGCAAACAATGAATACTATGCTTCTTAGAGTGGGAACATTTTGCTATGCTGTTAGCACCTTCCAATACACCGCAATCCAGTCACTAGCTCTTTAGAGATGATTGAGTAATTTGATAACTTTCACTTGTGTGTATCATGCCAACCTTACTGTGTTCATACCCTCCTGAAAGGTTGGTGTGATGCAGCAGTGCTTGGAATGTATTTGCAAGACTTTAGTGCTGAATCATGCACCTTTGATCACCATGGTGTTCTCAATTAGTTACCAAAGCCTTGATAGGATAAAACAGAATGAAACAGGTGCATCCTTTCAAGGATGCCATGAATGTTTTATTCACCTTTGCTTCATTGCATGAAGCTAGTTTCAATAGAAAATATTGAGTAAAGGTCATTTGAATGGCATAGCACAATACCAACAGACTTTTTGTGTTCTTATACTATTCAGTAACTGTTCGGTGTAATCACTTTTATGATCTGACCACAGGGGCGGTCATGCGGAATTGGCAATAAGAGCCTAAAACATCTCTCATTTTGTCAACATGTATTAACGATTTCATGGTAGTGCTGGGGATAAATGAGAACGGTATAAAAAGTAATGATTAAGTCAGGAAGTAGCATTGAGCTGGTCACAATCCAACTAATGCATTTCACAGCAGCCAGCCACAGAGCTATTCGCTACATCCTGAGTTAAATTGTATTGGCCGGTGGCAGTGTATCTATCAACCTTGAAGGGCTGCATACTGCTTCCCGATCATTATTCTCTGTAATGTCATCATTCTAAGCATAATCATAGCAGGTAATTCACCTGAGTTGCATTGAAGCATCATGCTGACCAAAGAGTGCTGACTTATTTCTGGAGAAAGGAGAAAGGAAGTCTAGGTGAGTAGGCTTGCCTTAGCTGCATTCATTCATTGCGGAAACAAATGGCACGGTACATTAGATCACTATGCTATCCTTAACCCTTTCAAAACGGATGTCGCTAAAAGATGACATTTGTCATCATGATGCACCGGCGAGTTACTCCCCAAGGCTGCATTGGTGCAACATGCCCACCCTTCGGGAGTGTCTCAATCCCATAGGGTTGGTATGATGCTTGAATGCAGTCCTGGTGAGTTACTCGCTAGGGCTGCATTCATGCATCATGATGACCAAGGCATTATGCATTAAGGCATTAGGCCGTCCTTAAAGGGTTAAAAGGGTTAAAAAGACCCAGCATATGGCGTTGTATCCTTAAGCAGGCTTTCCCTTTACACATGATGGCCACTGCATGGACCTCAGTATTGTACAGTAATTACCTCATTTGCGTGAACCCAATTCCTCATGCAGTAAGTGAGTGATAATAGGGGAGTTCACATTAGGGCTGTTTTCCAAACAGCAAGCTATATATTATGCATGTAACCACAGTTACAGATAGTCCTGTTTAGATAGTGGCTAGCGGTCAATAGTATGGGACGGTCAATCTGCTTGGGCATTATGGCTTTCCAAATAAAATCAATTTGTTAAACTGTCTATATTTGTCGCTGTGAATATCATCTATGCTATAATGCCTTGTTAAAATACCCCTGAACGCCAGCATTATGCAACAGGCATTTCTGCATCATGCCAAAAATGGCATAGCACACTATGAGGCGGCTGTTTAAAAAGGGTACTTGCTTGTTCAATCTATACAGGTGTAGCGGGCACATATCGCTCGGGGCAGCCGCAGCATGCGTGGAGAGCGCACTGCCCGCCTGTGGTAGCTCAAGTACAGTAGCAGAGCTGTGGAGAAGCAGCTAGCCCTGTGGGGTAGCAGTTAGCATTCTCAACTCTAGAACTGAGGCACCGGGGTTTGACTCGCCGTGGGGCTTGACCATTTTCCGCTGCCTGTTAGATACTAACCCAAAACGACACGGCTGTTGCATACGAGTAATTTTATTCAACGGTGGGTTGGTGGGGCCCACAAGTGGCCTCATAGGCCACGAGTGGGCCCCACCAGACCCACAAGTTGAATAAAATTACTCGTATGCAACAGGCGTGATGTTTTGGATTTATTATACCTAGAATTAGCTTTATTTGCACCAATTTATTTTCAACTTATTCCTAGTTACGGATAGAAGGGTCAGTTTGCTACTGGTTTTGCTTATCCTAACCAATCATGTAGATTTCTGCAGCCAATCAAGAGAAACCACGAGGGCCTGAATTGGGTGAGGTGAAATGTACAACTAGGTGATTATAACCATGTCTAGACCAAGCAATAGAAGTATTTATCTATTCATCAGTGTTTAATTTATCTCTAAATTCGCAGGATTACTATTTTAAAATAGCTGCCGAAAATGTGTCCCCTAACACTGTAGATAACTTAACCCCTTCACCACTGGGTTTCTTGTAACTCAATACAATTTTGTGCAATATATTGGCTTGCCGCGTGAATGGGGGTATCACCTCTCTCACGGGCTGCGCTCTCACTGGCTGCCGTTCGGGAGAGGATCGGACGAGTAGACAGGGCTGCTTATAGAGGCTACTAACACTGCCGCTATGGGAGCTATCCCTCATCCCAGACCTGCCTGGAGACTTGTACGCCACGCTCACGACGTGTACGCCACGCTCACGACGTGTACGCCACGCTCACGACGTGTACGCCACGCTCACGACGTTTACGCCACGCTCAGATGTTGTACGCCACTCTCAGAGCCTAGGAGTGGCGTACAACCAATTTTATGCCATAAATACGCCGTCGGCGGCCTCTATACTTAAGACATAGGGATCCTGTATGCTTTGTTGTCCTAGGTATAATAAATACAGTGCTATCATGCATTATGGACTTTGTCTAAAGTGATGCTGTATGTATTACCTCCTGTTGCAATACTTCACCAGTCATCCCTATGACCTCTCTTGAAATGATGCTAGAAGTCCCTGACACACAGAAATGACCTAGCTTGCAAGAGAAAATCAAGTCATCTTAAACCTCTCCCACACACGTCCTTATCCTTGATAATTTTTAGGCTAAATACAGATGTGTTTCTTAATTACTAGAATAATTACTCGATCTTGATCAACAGTTAAAGGTTCAGGCAACTACAAATTATGTCTTGAATTTCACCTTGGACCCATTTTTATTAAAATAATGCAGAGAAATTGCCAAGCTGCAAATGATTAAAATCCTGGTGAAATAAATAGGTAATTAAGGTGGTAAAAGTCAGACTGAGAACAGGTCAGCACCAATTCATGTTGCATTTAATGATAACTGAGACCTGTTTTGTAACGTTGATGAAATGATAGATTCAATATATTATGTATTTTAAATATAGCATCATACAATCCAAAAAGATATGTTCCAAAAATCTTCAGAATATTAGTATGTCTGAAGTTGTAGAATTCATATTAAAAGAATATGGTATGAAACTGGTATTGCTATATATAGAATAGATATATGGAAATAAACTTGCCATATTGAATTTGTTATATTTGGAGTCCCTTTTTTGAGTGGGAGAACAGACTGCCTAAGATTCACTGGGATATATTTATTTTGTATGGCAGCCAGTCCTGACATGAAGTTAGTCATCATCTATTCCACGAGCAATTTCTCAGGGCTCAATACGGAGACAAACAAAAGAAAACTGGAAAGGCTTTGATGCTAACCAAATCCATTGTCTGTTCTTTTCTGCTGCCAACCTCATTTAGTTAAGAATTCAAAACCTAAGAAAAACTCATTTTCCCATAACTCAGTCTTCCCATTATCCATTGTTAAAAACAGTCAGTTGGGAACAGGAATGATTTATTGGTTTCTAAATCCAACTAAATCCCAGCACCTGCCACAAATGAGATTTAAAAAATGCCAGTGCAAATCTTAGATGTGATTCTGGTCATCAATAGGCTTCAGACAAGAGATTAGCCCTGTAGCCACAGCATGATTACCAGGGCTTAAATCTACACACCATATACTGTAAGTACAGGGTTGCTGAGAGGGCTGCGCCCTGCACCATTTGACACATTCACATCTTTAATGGCACACTAAATTGCTCTACTGCGCGCCGATCTGCATATTGGTAGTGTACACATTTCTTTAATTGTAAAACTACCCTTGATCATCCAAAATGATGTATCGGTAAAAATCCAATCGATATCTCTGTAAGTATGGTACAGGACGTTACCTAGGTAATCAGTTAAGCGTGGCACAGCTAACAGTGTCACTTTTATTTGGCAGGTAATAATGAATCTTCTGTGCAATGTAATTGCATGTGGAAAGTAAAGTGGGAGTGAACAATGACTTATGAGAACATGTCCATTTCTGTCAAGCTCTTGTTCATGCCTGTCAGTATTTAACTCTTAACTTTTAAGGACGGCATACACTGTTAGATGTAAGTAGTGTTCCTGTGCATCAAATACTGGGGGCAACTATGGTTCCAGTAGATTGTGCTGTAGACCTATGTACTGTATAGGGACAGCAGAATCTTCTGTTACTGTACAGCAAAATTGATTGTAAATCATAGTCTGAAGGTCCTGGGTTCACCTCCCAGTGCTGGTGATATTTCTAACCATCCATCTGAGGGAAAAACGAATTTTAGGTGGATCTATGTAAAACAAGAGAAGTGACTCCACCATGGATTGAACTCACCACCTGTGGTGTTGGAGACAGGCCCTGATCCATTGCGCCACAGAGCCGGTGTTACAAATGATCATATTGGGATATAAGCTACCTCTGCCATGTCTGTATTAAATGAACTACATCCTTGTTGCTAAAGATCCCTGAGGAGAGGTAGCTAGACCTAGGATCGATCCCACGACCTCTCATGTACATATTACAGGGAAAAGTACTGTAGATCTACAAGTCACTACCGTAACCTGCATCTACAGTAACAGAATTGTACATGTACATTAGAATTTGCTGTATTATTATTTACAGCTAAAGTACTGTACATTTACAGCAAATTTTGCTGTTCACGAACAACAACTTTTTACAGTGTAATGCATTAATGTATGATGTCCTTGTTCGTAATGATGCATGAATGCAGCCCTGGTGAGTAACTTGCCCGTGCCAACCATATGGGTCAAGATACTCCCGAAGGGTTAGTATGATGCATCAATGCAGCCCTGGCAAGTGGCTCGTCAGGGCTGTATTGATGCATCATTATGACACTTCATATTTTAGCAACATTCATCCTTAAAGGGTCGAAGTCGGTCTGAGCTTCACTGTTATTTTGCTGGACATCTAAGCCTAGTACCATGACTTAACCCTTTGAGGGTTGTATCTTTCCTAAATGTGCAATTAGGTCATGATACAGAGCTAGTGAATAGCTAACACGGGCTATTTCAACGCATTATTAAATCTGTTTCAGTAGTATTTCTTTATTTAGCTATTATTGTAGAATGAACTACTCTTCTGTATTGGAGCCAAACAGCCCTTTTTGAGTCAATCGCTACATCTAAACCTCTACCTTGCGGCCCCTGGGCTTGCAAGCTCAACATGCCGTACAGAAATGTTCTGCAGGCTTGGATGGGATTTAAATAACTACTTTATAAAGAATTTGATTAAAAGCAAAATCAATTATCATTGTTCTTCAGTTCCGACTGGTCCTTTTGTAAAAATGGGACAAAAGACATTTTCTTCTCTGGGCATTTCTTGAGTAGAAAAAGTATTTACTTTCTAAAATCATCTACTTCTTAACAATAACCTCACACATATTTTCAAAAATGTGTGGCAGATCTGAGGAAGGATGAGAAACCAGTTTTCATAATTTAGATATTCTTGACATAATACTTAAGCTTCTAAGGACACCATAAATGCCTTAATGCACTGCATCAAAAGGTAGAAACATCATATGGCCAATCTTCCTTCATAATTATTATTATGTTCACATATTTCCCATCATAAGTTTGGATGAAAATGTCATTTTCCCTTTCATAATTATAAGAGCAGTTTAGCACAAGTCAAAGGAAATGCAGTTGGTTCTTTGTATTGCAAGAAGGTTCATAGGCAATTAGAACAGTGCGAGCCATATCTATTCATCGCTGATTCACTTGTATAGCACCAGGGCTGATGTATGGACCTGTGCATTGTCTGGTAGTTGCCTCATGACTGTAGCCTATAGCCTACACCTCACAGCACTACTGACTGATAACAAACAGGCGATGAGGGCAACAGCAACATATTTACATTTGGTCTCCACCATATGCAGCTCAGAGATATCCATGCTTTAACCATCTAGCTCGGTTGTGTTGATGGCAACAACCACATATTTACACTGTTAATTTCTGTCGCGTCCCTCGTGCCTGCATGTAGTTGCAGATGTGTTGATATGGTTAGTATGGAAACATGTCATTATTAACTACTGTAAAACCCCGCCGAGTATCCTCATTTATTGCAGACTTCTTTAGAAGCAGTAGGGCCTGCATGTACTTGCGGGTTTCCTAGATTGGGTAAGGGTAAAGCCACAGTGTCCGTGACTAAGCCCCACATAGAGAAGACAGCCCGGTGTCTAGTTTGCTGCTTTAGCTAGTGTCAACGAGGAAATAAGCGTTAAAACTTATTTGACCTGTTACATGTGGCAAGTGGTTTAACTTTTCACTGTTAATGTAGCTTAGAGATATCCAGGCTTGAATTCAGGCTACCTTCATACCAAATCATTTCCTTTGACCAGGAAAATGCAACTGCTGTAACAATTTTCACTTGTTTCAAACTAGGGGACCACAGTACCCTGACTACAGGGTAGGCATGATACTCACAAGGACACAGTGATGAGACTGACTCATCAATGTAGACTGGATGTTAGAGAGTTCAAAACAACAGTGTGCACTAATAAGGGAGTTTACAAAATGGATCCATACATCCTGAGTTAAATGATAAGCAAAAACATAACGAGTGAGCATATGCAAGCTGTATGCCTACGCATGACCCTTCATAAGGGTCACGCGTAGGCATACAGCTTGCATATGCTCGCGACTTGTGTTTTTGATTTATTATACCTAGCATATGATAGTCATACTGATTCAACTGTACTCCATCAAAAACATTGCGAAAATTGGGCAGATTGTTGATGGTTTTGATTTATAATTCAATCGTTGATCACTGGTAGGTGTCTCCTTCCAGACGATTTCTCTCTAAAATCCGTATTTCTAGTCCGATTTACATGCTGTAAAGTTTGATATGCATGCCCACCTATGCTACCTGCCAGTTTTTATCATTAAATTATAAGAAATATGATCCATGTTTGACCAAAATCGTGATAGAAATCGGCAATGTTGAATCGGACAGAAATCTTGTTTAGCTTAAATGTGCTGTGATTGACCAAGAGCTGGTCACGTGACCTTCCCCAATACGCCGTAATACTGCAGTAAGCATACAGGCTTCAGTGGTTAAAAGATAGGACTATCATATGCTAGGTATAATAATACTCAGGATGCCTGGATTCGTCACTCACTGCCTATCGATCCTCCAATTGATCAATTTAACTGCACTCTTGATCAGTGGGAGAGGGGTTGCACAATAGACCCAATGTCAACTATATGGGCATTGTGTCTATTGGATGGGCAGTGAGTGATAAAAGGGCACTTTACAATTGAAAAACCATACTGGAACAGCTTCCGACATTAGTGACTGGTAATGAGGGAGTGATTGATGAAACAGTACCGGACAAAGAGACTGGTCACCAGAAAGGAAGCTGTATAGTTTACCTGGAACCATGGTTACTAATATGTGCTACTGTCTGAATTACGTATGTCCTTGTTAGCATGGAATATTGAACTAATGTTTTATGACAAAAAAAAGACACTATAGCTGAATCTATAGGATTTGGAGTCAATATAACAGTGACGCAGTACAATTTATTTTTGCCTACCCCTTTTTAGGATGGTCTTTATTGTAATGTTTGAAATTTTTGAAATGTTGCTTGCCTTTGACAGCTCCCATGGACATTTTTTGTATTTGATGAGTAGATGAACTAAAAAAGGCATGTTTCCATCAAATTGCAATTAATTCATTATATATTGATGCAGATACAAATATTGCTAATGCAATCTCTGTAAACATGAGCAAAAGTTCTTTTTACATTTTCATACGCTTAGCAATTTCAAGATAGCCTATGAAATACAATAACTTTGCAAATGTCGATATACAACATTGTATTTGACAACGGCTATGTTACACGATCTACATCCATTTCTAATGACAAATCTCACTGAAACAAACATGTAGCGATGACACCATCGTCGAGTTACATTGTTATTCTCTAATACTTGAAAGTAACTTTTGCAATAAGTATAACGATGACATTTTGAGACCTCATATATCAACTAGTTGTCAACTGTACGGTTTCAGTCTGATTGCTTTGCTTATCAGTCCATATAATCTGGACACCTTTGGATATCAAAGTATTGGGTATTAGGGTATCACAGTGTTAACACTGCCAAGACATGAACTAAATGCAACAATATAACTCTGATATAGCCTTGAGGGGGAGAACACACTGTATCAAATATGTTATTAGATACAGTGTGCATTGTTGGACAATAAGCATTCATGACATGAAGGAAGTCATTAGTTAACCATTTAATGATGGAATAAAACATTGATCCATCATGCCCTTGGTCGTCATGATGCATGAATGCAGTCCTGATGATTAACACACCAGGGCTGAATTGAAGCATTGTCTCGACCCTGAATGACATCCCTGAATGGTCGGCATGGTGCACGAATGCAGCACTTGCAAGTTGCTGGCCAGGGCTGCATTAATGCATCATGACAACAATTGTAATCTTTGAGTGACATCCATCCTCAAGTTATGAGGCAGTTCTTGTATCATTTAACAACAAGAATGGTGGTAAGTTTGGAATTGGTTAACAATTTGTGCCATTCAACGGAGGACAACAAAATGAATACACCTGTTCTTAGCCGAGAATCCTGCATATTACTAGCTTTTAAATGATGCATACAGGCCCAGAAATTTGACCCACCTGGTAGATGACAAAAAAATTCTACCAAAACCAGTGGGGGTATGACAAAAATGTGTCCACCTACCCTTCCCTGCCATTAGCAAATGAGTACTTCCTTATGATAAATTTTCCAAGGCCTCAAAAAAAGAACAGACACAATGTCTAGAACAGACTTTGTTGTGGACAGATTCCATTATCTGTGCATCTCTGGTGCCAGCTCATTTTGTTGAGAATTCAAAGAAACGCCAGTTTTCCCATCTGCCATTGTTAGCTGTCAGATTAAAAATGATAAAGTAGTTTCTAAAATCCAACTAAATCCTACCAGCTGCCACAAATGAGATTTAAGTGGCGCAGGTGCAGAACTGTAAACGTGATTCCAGTTCTCAATGCACATTACACAGGACATTAAGCCTTTAACCACAGCATGATCATCAAGGTGTGCATTCTGAGCACTATACATGGTGACTAGTTATGGACAGGAGAGTTAAAAATGAAATACTTTACTCAGGAATTCATAAAAAAAAGCGGCTGCAATTTAATAGCAGGAAATTAACGAAACAAAAATTTGACTCAAGAATTCACTTATATATTGTTTTTCATGATTCTGGAAATGTGGGTTGACAATGAGAACGCCTTTAGATGGTTAAAGCTATTAGACACGCATGTCATAAGCCAGCTAGAAGCTAGTCTGAGCCCATACTTTGTCATTCTTTTTGTACTAGACGTCAGATTTGAGGGTCTAGTATGACGGTTTAACTTTCAAAGGGCTGTATAGAACTTCTATGCATCATGCTTACCCTTCAGAACTGCATCATATTGCACAAATGCTCAAATGCAGTCCTGGTGAGTTACTCACAATAGTATATGTCCTAAAAGGGCAAAACTCACCTCCTTATGAGGCTCTACTGGGACTGTGCTCGGTCTAATCCACCAATTGTTATATCACGAATAGGTGGGATGGGGCTGTTGCTTATCAATTGAATCAATTTTTCATGAGGTAAGTATTTGCATACAGCCCAGATCCAAGCAGATATGCTAATCTATGTAATCAAGATGCCAATTGCCCAGGTGCAAATAATATAGAAACACATAGTTTAACTTAAGCCATAGTCTTGAACGTTGAGATCGACTAACAATAGCCTTTGAATATTTCCCAGGCTTCAGTGAAAACCAAATCAATCATCATTGTTCTTTGAATTCCACCTGGTCCTTCTGTAAAGAATAGAAGAAAGGCAGTTTCTTGTGAAAGTAGACTAGCCTTTGGTCTGAAAGGCGAGGATTGAAGTGAAAAGATTCCCCTCTGAAATAACTATTTCCAAGCATGGATATTGGAAATGTATGACGCACCTGAGGAATCAATACAGTTCCTTAAACATTTTTTGCCTAGTTAAACGTTACTGTTAGAAGAGCAATTTTATTAGGCAGTTGATCCCCTGCTTTAGGGTTTGACACTATCATACTGCATCAGCACCAAACCATTGTTTCTCAATTGTCTACTGAAAACCATTAGCTTGATATTGTATTGGCCTATCCACATCTAATCAGGCATAGGAGACATCACACTGGAAATATTTTCTACGGGCATTGGATAGTGCTTGTATAACAAGCTAAATTCTGTTGATGCTATTCTTGTGATTCTTGATAATATTTCAAAATTGAAAATATCTCAGTTTTAAGGGAACATAAACTACAGTTGCCATTAATGCGTTATAGATGGCATAATGCCTTAACGCATCATGCCCTTGCTCATCATGATGCATAAAAGCAGCCTAGACTCCCAAATGCTGTATTCAGGCATCATGGGACTTCATGAGCTTGAGACGCTCCCTAAGGATTGGCATGATGCACCAATGCAGAACTAGCGAGTTATCCGCCGGGCTGCATTGGTGGATCATGCCAAAAATGTCATCTTTTAGCAACATGCCATCTTTGAACAGTTTAGATGGAACTTCACAAAGTAGATCCTGACATCCAGAGTCAAATAGCACTAGCTATTGACATGGTGTCTATTATCGCTTGAACTCATTCTGGCCATTGTATGGTCCAATGTTCCGCATGTACAACTTGTAATTACCTCATTAGTATTAGCTAGACGCCTCGGCCATTAGGGAGTACTGATAGGACAGTGAGTGATAATAGGGGACTTAACAATGATGCCGATAAAAAGCAGACCGGAAGCTGCAGTGTATCCCTGTTACCATGGTTACTATCAGGTGGTACAGTCTGGCCTGTATCTGTCCTTGTTAGCATAGACCACAACCAATACATTACCAATGCTGCTGCTATACAAAAGTATGAACAGCCCAATCAATATAGACTAAATGGATTTACAATGTTGTCAATCTTTTTTTATAAAAGCCATCAATAGAGAAGACAACAACAGATGCCATATAACCTATTAAAAAAATATCAAATGTTTTACATGTTGAAATATTGATGACAAGTAGATTTATTTCATGTGGAGAGAAACACAGTTATAATGCGTTATACAATTGCTGTTCTCCACACACCGATGAAAAAACAGTTTCTCCTTCTCCATGGACATGCTGTTTTAAAAACAATTAATCAATATTTACAGGAAATAGATACAGAGGTCTACCCTTTGCTTCTGCCTGTGCCTTCTGTGATACACTCTAAGGCACCAAGGGTGGAGAAACTAGGAGTTTGGATTTTTTTTAAGTTTTGAAATAGTTTTATTGAACTATTCACAATGTACAAAAAGTGGATTAGCGAAGTCAATATGTATCAAAAGTATCGTAACAATATCAAATCAATCTTATGCACATATTTGAATACAATGCAATGATGAAAAAAATTGTCAACAAGTACCTCTGTATATGACCTCAAAGAACAGGGGAACAAGAACCTGAGTGAGCTACTTTAGGAAATTGCTACTATGCAATGCTAACCACACATCTGTCAAAGTAACAAGTAATTTGAGTAACAATCTGTTTTCTCTGAAATGAACAGCAGTTGTCCGAACATTTCCCTTTTCAACTTTGATCATCAGTAAGGTAATGATACAACAAGGTCTGTCATATTTGACAGTTAAAGTGGGTTTATTTTAAAAGGCCGAACAGCCCCCCCCCCCCCCCCCCATTCTACACACAGAACTTGTCTGACAGCAAATTGTAATTGCCTTCAAAATACCGCCTGTCAAACCCCCTCAGCTGACAAGTTGTGCCAGTTTACATACAATATTATTGGAAAACCGAACGAGGTGTCGCGAAAATACTTCTGAGCAGAGTAGATATATATTTTACATCAGCAATCATTAGGATAGATTTTGAATGTCAGAATGCATCTGACATGAGCCATGTGTCATAAAAGGCTGGAATGTGGAGGTAAATAAGCTGCACTATTAGCACAAGCACAGATTTTCTTTTTTCATCATATAACATGTGTCAGATGGCCTCATACCGAGCGGACGTCTACTGAGAAGGTCTCCGGGAAAAGGTCCTTAATTAAGGGATGGAACCAAGTTAATGGTATGATAGTCCACTGACCTACAACTATTACCTCGGGACCACGCCATCAACTATAATTTACTGCCATACATTGGGAGATTTAGCAGTAATTACTACATTAAACTCCACACCGTCAGCATGGAGCCTCACCTGGGCGACAATACAGAGGAATCCTTTGTCTCACCTGGCAGGACACAGGTAGCCGGCCCTCTAGGCATACACGCGCCGCCAACAACACCCGGCCTGATCACCACCAAAGTCTCCAACATGTTTGGCTTGGGTAAGCTACTACCTATAGTGTCTACCCCCTCACTTAACATGGTACCCAAGATTGATATTAATGCCATCAAAGGGGATGCTGAGGAAGATAAGTCAATTGTAGCCATAGGTGCCAAAACCATACGAGAGTTGGAAACCTCACTCCTGATTAAGCTTAATAGCATGACCGAGGGTATTAATGCCCTAGTACTCAGTACTAATAACATGGTACAGGTCACGAACGACAATGTGACAAACATTAACCCGTATAACCAATGTGGAGGCTATAGCTACCACTAATAGTGACATCATCCAGTACCAGGGGGTACTCAGAGAGAAAGATGAACTGGAAAAAAAGGCGCCTCAACTTGATAATCCGCGGGTTAAGTGAAACCGATTTCCCTGACCTAAAAGTCGCTCTGGATGCCCTTTGGGCTGACCTAGGTACAACTCTGACCTGCAGAGATAGTGTCAATGATGCTCACAGGATGGGCAGACCCGGACAGGAGAAAACCAGAACAATAAAAATCACCTTCAAATCCACCTCGGCTAAAGGGCAGATTTATACCAATATTGCTAAACTCCCTACTATGCCTAAATGGTCCATGCTGTCCATCAGCGACGATATGACACCCCTGGAACAGGATAAAGTAAGGGATGTTAAGGTTGCGGTGGCCCATGCCAAGTCCCAGAACCAAAATGCTAAGGTAAAAGGGAAGGGACTGGTACTGAACGGGATTGCATACAATTATAACTCTCTTGATACTCTACCTGACGGCCTGAAATTATCTGACGCCAAAACCCTGTGGTCTGATAAAAGTGTCTGTTTCCAGAGTAAACACAGTATGCTAAGTAATATGTACCCCGCCACCCTGATCTATGAAGGCTACCGGTATACCAGCGTCGAGCAGGGCTTCAGCCACAAAAAGGCCCTGTTTCACAAAAAAGCTGACTTGGCAAAAAACATTCTCATATCCGCATGCCCCTATGAAGCCAAAAGGCTAGTGAATGACCTCCCAGCCAGCGACACATGGGACAAAGATAAGGCCTATACTACACTGGAGGGCCTTCAATTGGCCAAATTCACTCAAAATGATGACTGCAGAGCCCTTATCTCCAGCACAGGTGATAGGGAATTAATTGAGTGCGTCAAGAATAATGACTTCGGATCGGGGCTCACCCTACTAGATGGCTCTATTAAGAATGAAGATATCAATCTCCGCCCAGGTAATAACAGATGTGGCAAGTCCCTGGGGAGAGTCAGAACGGCGGTCAGTGATACAGGTTAGGTACACATGCACCAGTCAACCCGCGCTGTGGTCACTAGGTATATAGGACATAATTACATAAGTGCATTACGCATTGTAGCCTTGACCTCCTTCACTCCTCACCCCACCAGCTGACGTATACATGAACTGACCAGCCCCTGTGAACACCGACACCGCACGCTACAATAGGCTTAAAGCATTACAAGCCTGGATTAATATGTTTTCTATACTGATAGTAGCAGACAGCCGAGGTAGGGGTCTTGAAAAGAGGATCCAAACCATATTAAATCTGGCAGGTGAAAGTGACCGGTATTTCATACGAGTGCGAGCTGAATCAGGAGCCACCCTCACCTCCCTATTGCCAGTGGTTATGGAAGAGCTGAATGGATTACGATACACCCTGTTAATTGTTTGTGCTGGGATAAATGATTTGTCCCACAAACATACAAACAAAGCCATCACTCCCATATACACAGAGGTAGGGCACCTTACCCACTGCATGACTATCAAACTTGAAGCCTTCAAGCGCAGTGTAACTGACATTAAAGCACAAAGAATGGTGTATGCTCAGTTGGTTGGTGTTAACTTTAGAAAATACAATTCAGTCTATGCAGTGGATCAAAACGGGGTATGCTTAAACAATGACAGCTTCACCCTTCAGCAATCAGTCCTCAACATGGCCATGCCTAATGTCAATAGGGTGATCGTCAATCTCAATGAGGAAAATGCCTTAATTGGACCATGGCTTCAGAACACTATTCACAAGTGCAAAGGAAAAGGAAAGCTCAACCGAGAGAATAAGTATGGGAAAATGCCCGACGGCATACATGGAGACAGCACAACCAAGGATGAGTGGGCTGCCCTATACGTCAACTGTATCACCAATAACTGCGACAAGTTATCTGCTGCTGGCTTCTAGATCAAGGACACGTGAGATGCACTTTATACCCCCCCCTTACTAACAAATTTTATAAGATAAATACATAAATCCAAAATTATCCCCTTTTCATATACATGTTGATGGTAGTGACCGGGTGGGATATAGGTCCACTTGAGCGTATACACCCATCCGGTAACTATATTGACACCGGTAATTACCACCTTAAACTGCTCCTGTTGAATATGCACTCATATAAGGATACTTGACCATATACTGAAGTATACTATATACATGAGCAGTCAACTACAATCCTCCTTTATTTAGATAACCAACATATTATTACTTTCCTCTCATAACCACTGGCCCCAAGGGTATTGCTCGTGTGACCAACTTATGTCGAGATGCTATTCCAAACGCCCTGCACTTAGCCGATACCTATCATTAATTAAATTAATTAATAGTTACTATATTTCATATGTAATGCACCTCTGTACTGCTCTGACCATAGCGCGGAAAAACAAAAACACTGACAGCTGAACTCTCTTTCCGCCCCCCACCACGAGCTAATGAATACCGGCATATCTATCTTTATGAGTGGCATCTTAACTGATACATGTCACTTTATATATTGAACACTCTCTATGGACCCTGGCATTCGACATGGACACTATGTTGCATATATTACAATAACTGTAGCCTAATGAAAGTAACCATAATTTAGTATTATTACAAGTACCTTAAGGTGTCTCTTGACTACCGTATAGTATAACTTTGTAAACTTTGTAAACTTCATATAACATGTAATGACTATCGCCTGATGTTGTACTATGTGGCTATTAGAGAATAATAATTTCCAAAATATGATTTATGACTCTTGGTTCCATAATTCATATATTATACACTATCATAATTTTCTAACTTTTCGGACCCCTCATTTTTCCCTCCTTGACCTCACCACTAGACAAATCCGTCTCGTATAGGGTAGTAAATTTTCTTATATGGGTAAAACATATAGGGCTAGGGTAGCTAAATTAGCACAGACCCTGGCCCGGGATGGGACTTGGGGGTGTGTGTGTGGGGATGGAAAACCCTCCTGCCTAGAGGGGTTGGATAGGGGGGTGGGTGGAGGTGACCGGACCCATCATCTCTTCTCTTAGCCTGAAAGGTTCCTATGGCATTCATATAGCCCACCAGAACTGCAGAAGCCTATTTGGTGATAGAGACCAATTTTTTCTGGAAATAAGTAATATGGGTATAGATTGTCTGACGTTATCTGAAACCTGGTACCACAAGGACATCCGAGATGGGGACATCGCTGTCCCAGGATACCAATTCATACGGAATGATAGGCAGGCTCTAAACATCAAAGGGGAAATTAAAACTGGAGGTGGCCTTATGGTTTACTTAAGCAATGACGTCACCTACAGTAGATACTGCAAAGGCCTAATGGATCATAATGATAATGATCTCGAGTTGCAAATGCTCACTATTTCCAAAGGGAAATCTAAACCCCTTATGATCATGAATGTTTACAGACCGGACAAGGAAGGTGACTTACCCTCGGCCATTAGAATTTTGAAAGAAAAAATCCAGGCACTGGATAGGAATAAATATGCTGAAATTATTATGTTAGGGGACTTTAATGTAAATTGCAGGGTTACAAATCCTAAAAGGGACAAACTTTTGAGAATGACCACAGGGCTGGGCCTAAATCAGCTTATCACTGATATAACGAGATATAACCTCAATGGGGAGCATACAACAATAGACCTTATTTTTACTAACTCTATACACATTACCCAATCTGGTACGACTAGCACAGGGATAAGTGACCATGAACTTATTTATGTAAATAGAAGCCATATTTCTCCTCCTAAGATCCCGCTTTCCTTCACTGGTAGATCCTATTTAAGATATGTCAAGGATAATTTTGTCACTGGCCTCAAGAACACGGACTGGACTGAGTTCTGGAATACCAACTGTCCTGAACAAGCCTGGCTTATACTAGAAAAACAAATCAGTTATTTATTAGACTTTACTTGCCCTATAAAAACATTTGTTTGTAAGAAAACCAAGGAGCCATGGATTGACAATAGATTATTACAAATAATTAATGATAAAAATAGTGCCATGAGTAGATATAAAAGAACCCATAATGAGGATGATCAGAGAATATCTGAGTTTCAGAAAAAGAGATGTCGGGCTCTTTGTAGAAAGGCCAAAAGAGAATATCACCTCAACAAAATTGAAATGAACAGGCACAACCCAAAAGCATATTGGGCTAGCATTAATAAATTAATGAACCCCCTGGTCAGTGACCCTACTTTTTGCCTGGTGAATCAGGATACAGATGAAGCCATATCGTCTAAGGAGACCGCCGACTTTATCAATTCCTACTTTGCCACCATTGGTGACAAACTTGCTGAAAAACTGGATCTGCCATGGGCTCCTATGGGCAATAAAATTGATCTTCAATTTAACCTGGCCCCCGTCACAGCTGATGACATAATACCATTGATTAGAAAAATAAATACTAACAAGTCCTCTGGTCTAGAACATATTAACACTAATACACTTAAGGACACCCTGCTTGCACTGCCTAACCATTTTAAACATATAATTAACTTAGTAATTACAACCTCCACATTTCCCGACCCCTGGAAAGTTGCCTTAGTCAAACCCCTTCCCAAAGGTGGGGACACCACTGATGTCAACAACCTTAGACCAATATCTACCCTTCCCCTCCCTGCTAAACTAACTGAAAAGGTCATTCATAAACAAACAATTAACTATTTAAACAACAATAACCTCCTGTCCGAACAACAAGATGGATTTAGACCAGCGCGCTCTACTATTAACAGCCTTGAAAAATTTACAAACTCTGTCTATTCTAATCTAAATCAACTAAAAGTAACCACAGCCACCTTTCTGGATTTCAAAAAAGCCTTTGATACCTTAAACCATATAATACTGTATAAAAAATTAGACTTTCTTGGGTTTGGGGAAAATAGTGTTAAATTATTTAAAAGCTACCTCACTAATAGAATGCAGAGAACAAAAGCCAATAATACCATTTCTAATCCTCATCGTATCACATGTGGTGTCCCCCAGGGCTCCGTCCTCGGCCCATTACTATTTCTTACCTATATTAATGATCTTGGACAGTGCCTAGAGCATCTTCAGGTACAACACTATGCTGACGACACAGTCATACACCTGGCACACCCACCTGACTGTCCGCATGCTACCAAGCTCATCAATACTGACCTAGAAAATATAAGAATTTGGTGTGAAAAAAATTAACTATCTCTTAATGCTAAAAAAACAAAGCAGTTATATTTGCTAATAAAGCTCTTAGGAAACTACACAGAAAACCACAACTTAGTATAGGAAAGGATAGAATTGAAATTACCCCGTCATATAATTATTTAGGTATAACTTTAGACAACCAACTGAATCTCAAAAAGCAAATAGGCATTACTAGAAGAAATTCTGACCACAAACTCTATATCTTTCGCAGAAATTGCCAACACCTACCAGAAAAGGCAAAACTAGATGTAGTGAAGACAATGTTACTCCCAATTATGGATTATGGTGATGTAATCTACAGTGTGGCCCCAGCTACCCTATTGGACACTCTCCAACCCACTGTCAGTAATGCCTTGAGAGCAGTTTATTGGAAAAAAGGAACAAAAAATCATGAGAAGCTACACAAAATAGCTGAATTAAATCTTATGAAAGATAGGAGAGCCAAACACCTGCTGAAACATGCCTTTGATGCATCACTAGTAGATAGCAATATTGACAAAAGGCCATTGAGAACAAGAGCCCATGACGCTAGGCTCCTCAAAGTAACCAGGGTAAAAAACCCTATCTACAGGAAAAGTCTTGAACATAGAGATGAGTAGTATAGTATGTATCGGAACGGGACTATAGTTAAGTACTGTTTATTACTCAATCGACCTGCAGCCAATCAAAGGCCTCCCTTTTGGCGGGAAATTCAAAAGCAGCCAATGAGAGGCCTCCCTTTTGGCGGGAAATTCAAATAGGTCACGTGACCGGAAGTGACCTACTTCCGGTCACGTGACCTTTGGGCGGGAAATTCAAATAGGTCACGTGACCGGAAGTGACCTACTTAAGAGGGTCACGTGACCACCATGTTGGCGGGAAATTCAAATAGGTCACGTGACGGGAAGTGACCTACTTAAGGGGGTCACGTGACTACTAGGTTGGCTTTCAAAATAAGTCACTTGAGATTTTGATGGATAAATAAATTTAAAAAAAGAAAAAAAAAGCAAGCTGAAAAAGCTTGCTAAAAAATAATTTAAAAATGCGGCTCTTTTTTTCTAGGAGGGGGGGAGAGGGGCACTCTGGGGGGCACTCTTTAAGATGCATGGGGGGGGAGGGGGGGAGGGGGGGAGGGGCAGGGTTTTTTAAGAGTGAGACTCGCTTCTCTGCCCTCTCTAAAAGAGAGGGCAGAGAGGCGAGTCTACTTACAATGAAAGGTATCATGATCGCGTTTATGATGATGTGCATCATGATGTGACTATCTTACAACTTTATAGACAATAAGCAAGACATGGGCGTACTTACACGGGCTATTTGTAAACTAATGAATGTGACTTCCTCGTTAAAATCGGTATCTACAACTCTTTTAAGCTTAAGGCTTTTTCTTGAGTTTATTCTTTTGTTCAATTTCGGGCCCACCTCAAAAGAGGAATAGGCCCTCTGTAGCACTTGTCGCTTGCTCATCAATCAGAGCCGGGGTGTAGAAGGCCCCTGCCCTGTCGGGTACGAGATAGATCGACCTCTGGTACGTTTTTGGTTAGTTTGGAGCTCTCAGTCGACTGTCTTATCCACCTTAAAAAAAACAGACTTTCGGTGTCTCATGATAAAACTGGTGCCTTATACTAAGTGCTGGATTACTTTCTCATTTTTTTAGTGTTCTATCCGATGCTTATTTAATTTTTGCACTGATAAAAACGGTTAGCTTGTACAAACACGCGGTCTATTTAAGTGTTAAGTGTAGAAAATGAACAGAACAGTGCACAGAAAATAGAGCTACCGACTACATTTCGCCCAGTCACTCAGCGGAGAACAAAAGAACTAATGACGTAGTGTACCCGCTATTCCGACAGTTGGCGCCACCGTTATACTTTTCCCGCGTGCGACATGAAGCCTTGGGGTGGGTACTGGCTGTTTTGGTTGTAGGTACCGAAACATAAAAAACTACAGCCAGCCCAATGTCATGGTGAGACAGCTCTCTTATTTTTACCTTGAGTAGCGTCCGTAGGGCCTATGACAAAACCTAGTCCCGTACACTGAGCAGCTTGAGGTCTGAAGGCTCATACAGAAAAATGTGTGGGTGTGTGGGTGTGTGGGTGTGTGGGTTGCTTTACGCCTTAGTTAAGAGCTATGGTCATTTCAAGAGCGGTGATGGTGATCGAATCTATTGGCCCTTTTACCGAGACAAGGGTTCTTTTACATCCCACACTACATAGCAGAGAGACGTCTAGCAGCCCCTAGAGGCCCCGCAGGGGGCTCGAGAGGTGCCGTGGAGAAGAACAGATATCCACGAGAGGCCACACCAACAACCAAATTGTATCTTTATCCCGCGAGAAAAGGAGATAAGGGTCAAGGTTATGAACCATCAGAAGATTTTAGAGTAAATTAAGTTATGAGATATTAATATAATGTACATATCTAGGGCCCGATATAGGGCCTCTGCAGATCCCCCTTCAGGGCCCCGATCCATGAGGCCTTAGAAACGGAGCTGGGTCATGTAACCAAGGGAGATCAGCAGTTGTTGATGTCGGCGCTGCCGATAACGCTGGTTAAATGACCGTTTTACTCATGTTTAGAGTCAGAATAGCTTGAGTATTACTTGAATATCGAAGAGTAGAGGTCAAATTACCCCAGACAAGATGTTTCCATCTAGAAATTCTCGACAGTATTTCCGAAAATTGCAAATATTGGTCCCAGTCCCACGGGGCCCCATACCGAGTATTAAAAGTTTGAGATGCAACTTTCATTCATGCTGTTGACCAATCAGGGCGCCCTGTTTTTACGACCTTGACTACATAGTAAAAGTGATTGACAACGTCAGATATCACTTGACGACGTCAAATATCGATCTGATATTTGATCCCTTGATATTTGATTCAAAACCCACATCGAGTGGGATAAAGCCTTTTATCATCTTTTGATTGTGAGGCATACACTTTTCTTACACACAACAGCTGTCATCTATCAAGGGGCTCTGGATAGGGGGTCCCCATGTCGAATGTCGATCTTAGAAAATGACCATGTCACATGGCAATGTCACTTAATAATGTTCATATCCCATGTCGATTTTAAGAAATGTTCATGTCACCTGTCACTAGGATTTTTTGGGCCTCATGTCACTTGTCATTAGACCTCATGTCGTTTGTCGATTATAAGAAATGGTCATGTCACCATATCGAATTTAGCGGTCCACACCCATTATCAAGTGTCAGGACATGTCGGCTGCTTGAACACGTAGTCTGTCATCACCCTTTGTTTCTGTGCCTTATCTAAACAGGCAATTAGTGGCCGCTAGCCGAGAGTACCTCCCTGGTCCCCTCTCCCGAATCTGCTAGATGTCTCACTGATAGGAGTGTGTGGGTGTGTGGGTCTGTGTGTGTCTGTTCGGTCTGTGTGTGCACGCGTCTTGCACTCTAGTCTTGCGGACCACTGTTAAGCCTGTGGTTGGAGAGCGCGACATAGCCGCCCGCTACACTCTCCAAACAGAGGTCCGCAAGACTGGGCCGGATCGCGCTCTTGCTTAAAGGTGCACCTCAACTCAGTGCGCCTTTAACAGCCGCCCCTAATAGGTGAAGTTCTTGACGCGGCACAGCGCCTCCCACCAGTAGCCAATCAGCGCGCCGAACGCCGGACACACCTCCACCGTGTGAGCCTCTAAGTAGGTCACACGAATCATACTAAGATGCCGAGGTCTTCTGTCGGTTCGTCGCGGTGGCCGTGAGTGATCGCACGGTCGCCAAAATTCACTGCCTAGATTGGCAGAGGGGGGGGCTGATTACCCCCCGTCGGATGAATTGCGGCGAAACCATAATCAATTTTTCGCTGTTTTAGATAAAAGAGATCCAGAGCCATCCGCTCGTCCAAGAATTATTTTTCTATCAGCCCGGGATCACCCTCAAATTAAGGCCTAAAGTCCAAAAACCCAAAATTTTTGTCTAAGCGTTTTTTGCGGCCCCAAGGAGCAGCTCACAAGTTCGAACCCTGTAAACGCTTTGACGCGCTTTCGTCGCCTTAGGCGACGTGGCTAGACGTCTTGACTAAAACTTAGTGAGGGTTCGAACCCGGAACGTCCGTATTAGACGCCTAATTTCTACTAGCCCCGAAAACGAGAGTATCATATCTATATAGGTCAACCATGTTAGCCTTGGTTTAAGTGTGTGCAGAACCGTGTATTGTGCATTTATGCAGCATACAGATATGGAGACAGGCTGCTACAGTGTCAAATTGATCGGCATTGAATGTAACTGGACATGAAGAAGGATATTTTTACTTAGTTTTCTAAAAAAAAAAAAAGAGGATAGTTCTCGGTACTACTATAATACTAATAGTGTCACTAAGGGAGAAAATGTAGGGGCACCGTAATTGAGAATTCATGTCGCATGTCGATTTTTAAGAATGCTAGTGTCACATGTCACTTAAATGGTCTAATGACACAGATAGCACTAAACCTATAGACCTACCCCCCGTCCCCTTAGTCTTTCTATACTGAATCCGGGACTTGCCGGCGAGGTCGACAAAGGACTTACCTAAGGCCAAACAAAAAAAAAGTTGTGTTCAGGTAACCCGACCGACCCTATCATTTTGCACCGACCCTAATCTTTTTTTTAAGATTTTTTTTAGATTTTTTTTTAGACTTTTCCTGATCTAGGTTATCACCAAAGGGGAAAGGAGTACCTAATGACCTTCAACTAGCCTATTTGTCATCATTTGAAAGATAAGAAGGGAGGAAATCCTTTCTATGACCAAAACAGTGCTGATAATGGCTTAATTAGACAGATATTGGTCCTACATTATCAAATAACAACTCTATACAATTGTGATTCTCCCATACAACTCATCTCAAAACCCTAAAAAAAAATCCTAAAAAAAAATCGACTGACCTACCCTATTTTTTTTTGGACCATGTTACCTGAACACGGATTATTTTTTTGTTTGGCCCAATGAGCTCACAGCTAGACTAGATACCTCATGTTTTGGATTGGAGAAATCAGCAGAGCAATAAAAAGCGCGGTGAGGCTAGTGTGGCCCCTGTGAGTTGTAAAATTGGTGCTAAATGTGGTAACCAGGCGGATGCTGAGTTCATTGATATTGTCCGTTAATGATACTTAAGGTGGGTGTTGTCTAAAGTTTTAATTGATATTACCAATGTGGCCAATAATGACTTCACAGTTGGGGCCCTCGCCCGCAGGTCCCAGATTCAGGGTATTCTTTGTTTATTGTGTGGCCCCTAAAGAGGGGCCGACTAACTCTTTAGAGTTAGTTAGATGCTGCCACTGTGCTATGCAACAGCAGCTATTAATTACGCTTCATGTTGGGCGGCATGGATCACTTGATGGGTGATACCTCAAAGCTCAAACACGGCAGAGCCGTGTGTGGCATGCGAGGACCAGTGGGTCAGGGGTGATCCGTTGCAAACAGAATGCTGATCCGTGTGAGGTTCTGACTTTCTATAGTTTTTTATAAAGCCTTAGATATGGTGTGGTATTTTTCATCTCGCTATAGTTTAGTTGGTATTTAAGGAAACCGCCTCATTTCTATCAGAAATACACAATATTGAATTGTTTTTTATATTTTAATATATTAGAAGCGCGCTTTGTTGCCTATGTAGCTCATTATGCGTTGAAATGTTCGTGAGCATCGTAGGAATGTGCAAAACCCCTATTGTGGCACCATCTGACGAAAGAGCGGAGAACTATACTAGCGCGTTTCGTTATTCACATCTTTTGACAGGGACTTGGTTGGTGGCTTTACGCCCTAATTAACAGCTGAAGTCATTTCAAGGGGGGTGATAGTGATCGAATCTATGGATACCTGAAGGTGGAAAGCACACACCCTACACTTTTACCGAGGCAATGGTGGTGCTGCTCAAAGGGTGTGGCGAGCTAGACTGGAGGATGTAATAACTAAGCAGCAGAAGGACCAAAAAGACAATCTCGTAGTAGTAGGTCTACTTAGATCTTGAGTAGCCGCCCTTGTGGTTATAATTACCTAGACTAGTTGGCTCTGCCAGCCTGGTCAAGTGAAAATTGGTAAGGAGACTATGAACTAAGCTAACATCTCATAAGTATTAGTTACCACCCCCTCACACCCGTTTAACAACGGATTCAGGGTCTAATTATGGAGACCCTAGAGTAAGATTAACAATATATCCCAATGTCTGTAGTAGACATTTACGACATGCAACCTGCCCCCTAGAAGGGATAGATCTGACCACAAGTCCGCAATATGGGACTCCCCCTCTGAGAGTATCAAGGTTTGCGTATAGTCTCTTGCAGGTTAATCTGTTATCTACCCCTTTGTCGACTTCGCCAAAATCCTGGGAGATTCACTTTAAACCTAAGGTCTACCCTTTTTATTCTTTGTTTATTGTGTGGCCCCTAAAGAGGGGCCGCGGTGTTGATTAATTACACCACATGTTAAGCAACATGAGATCAAACCTTCCTCAAAAGCGACAAGGCTCAGAGTCCTGTTGGACGGGAACCCTGTGTGGCATTTCAAGACGAATGGTTGAGTGATCTGTTGCAGATGCCGTTCCGTGAGAAGTTCTGACTTTATATAGCTTTTATATCGCTTTAGATATGGTGTAGTATTTTCAATCTCACTATAGTTTAGTTGATATTTCAAAGAATCTGCCTCATTCTATCAGAAATACACAGCGTTGACATGTTTCTTATATTCAATATATTAGAAGTGTGCTTTGTTGCTTATTATAGGTCATTATGCGTTTAAAATGTTCGCGAGTATCGTGGAAATGTACAAAAACCCTATTGTGGCGTCATCTGACGAAAAGAGCGGAGAACTACACTAGAGCATGTAATGGCCAGACCAGCAGGCGGCAGCAGAGTGGTCAAAAGACAATCTCGTAGTAGTAGGTCTACTTGCATGTTGAGTAGCCACCCTTGTGGTTGTAATTACCTAGCCTAGTTAACCCTGCTGGCCTGGTCAAGTGAAATTAGTAAGGAGGCCCCCCCATTAACGCGCTCCACAGTCTTTAGACAGTTAAGACTATAGTCAAGACTGGAGAATTTAGCGAGACGTCCCTCTGGGAGGTCATAATCCTCAATGTTAGGTGTTAGCTCATTAACATCAGATACCATATCAACAAACCATTTAAAATGTTCATTTTAATAGCAACTCACCCTATTCTGACAAAATCCTATTAGCAGGTAACCTCTGTGTAAACCATACTGCAAACATCTGCTACTTCCAGCGTCTGCCTCGTGACTGATAGTGTACAACAAGACGAAGTGGGCAGAGATTAGAAAAATGAGGCTCTTTATATAGCCGAGAGAGCAGCTAATCTGGATGTTCAAAGCTTGTTTTCACCTAGAGCTCCAACCCTCTTCCAGAGAGAGTCAAATCGCTTTTCACCTGAACCCTTCCACCCCTAATCCATCAGCATGAAAAGAGAATTAACGAGTGTAACGTGCGCTACATGTATATGAGATTATAGCTGGTGAAGAGATAAAGCCGAGTCACCTGTGTATACAAAGACTACAGGGGGTGATTAACGACAGGTGTGACGCGCCAGCCCGTGAACGGATTAAGCTAAAAAAAAGAAAAAAAAAGGTATGTTTCAGGTAACATGGGCAGAAAGACTGGGGTCGGTAGGTCGGATTTTTATTTTATTTTATTTTATTTTTTTAACATGAAAGTACTAGCCATCCTCCGTGGAAATTCTAAAAATGACCCAAAAAGTATAAAAATATGAAATTTTCTTCAAACTTGCTTAAAAAAAAAACGTAGGGTCGACCCTGTTTTGCTAGGGTCGGTCAGGTGACCTGAAACAATCCTTTTTTTTTATTTGGCCTTATCTTTCAAGCTGACGCTTAAATTCAACTAGCCACCCGCCGTCCACACCACTCACTGCGACAAGAGGAGGTGCTGTTGTTTTACACTTGAGTCGCTTACCACATGGACTCTACCTCACAGACAGACACGCGCCCCCTGTAGCTTTTTTTTTTGTTTTTTTTTGTATACACACGCTAATCTCATAACCCCCTTATCCGTTATACAGGTAACCAGTATTCTCTTTTAAAATAGCTGCCAGTCAGCTTAGCTCTAGAAGCAAGAAGGCGTGTATAGGTGCCTTATAAGTCGGCAGGGGGTAAATACTAGTGAAAAAAGGAAGGCAGGTGTGCAGGTAGCTTTTCTAACAGACACGTGCGTGCACTAAGCTGCTTAAGTCTAAACCCTCCCGCAGTAGTCAGGTGGCATGTGAAAACTTACTTAACTGATCTCTTACATTGAGTAGAGTCTCTGTGCTGAGAGAGCCTTTTCAGCCGTTTAAGAGGATTAACTAGGACAGGGTACATAAGGAGTGAAACGCCGAATAGCGGCTACTCAGTCTCGTGCAGCACAAGCAGCAGCATCTAGCAGCGGCTTCAGCAGCAGCTGCACGTGCAGCACAAGCAGCTGGCAGCGACTTCAGCAGCACAAGCAGCACGAGCAGCACAAGCTGTAGCATTTGTCAGCAGCATCCGTGACATCGTCAGCAGCAGCCCCCATGACCTTGTCAGCAGCACAAGCAGCCAGCAGCTGCCAGCAGCTGCTTCAGCAGCTGCTGGCAGCTGCTGCACGAGCAGTAGCACAAGCAGTAGCATCTGTCAGCAGCAGCAGCAGCAGCACAAGCAGCCAGCAGCTGCTGCATGAGCAGCACAAGCAGCACAAGCAGCAGCACCGACAGCAGCAGCAGCAGCAGCGGTGGTGTGGACCACTGAAGCCTAGTGACATTTGACATGAAGCTTGAAAAACACAGTGACAGGTGACATGAGCAATTCTTAAAATCGACATGAGATATGAGCATAATTAAGCAACATCGACATGTGCCATGGCTATTTTTTAAGACAAATATCATATGTCATAGTCGCCTCATCCAAACCTCCACTAGTAGTGCTCTATAAGCGCAAGCTGTAAACCCTCTCCTCCCCCCGTGCACACAGGCGAATTATCAGAGTCAGCCAATGGTGTCAATACCCCTCTCATACAGGGGTCGGGCGCTGCTGGACTATAATAGATGAGTCAAGGACCATTCTACTGAGGGTCAGGCAGGCTAAGTCGGACATTCAATGACAGGTAGGTCTTTGACAACCTTGCTTGAAAGTCTGGACAGCATTGACAGACTGGGGCATAAGGATCTCGCATGGTCAGACTTTCAAGCAAGTTTTGCTAAAGTCGCGTTATTGAATGTCAGACCTAGCCTGACCCACAGTAGAACGGTCCTTGACCCGTCTATTATAGTCCAGCAGTGCCCGACCCTTGGCTGAGAGCAGTTTAAGCGCCATTGGGTGTCTCTGATATTTGCCTCTGTGTAAGATGAGAAAAAAAGTCTGTTGAAAGACTATATTTCAAGCCAGAAAACTGTAATTAGCTTTCCAAGTTGTTTATTTAACAATATCTTAGCCTAGCAAGCAGCTGTCAGATGTCATCTAAGAAAAAAATGTGAGCTGTTAATAGATTCAAGAGAAATTAGTTTACAAATAGCCCGTGTAAGTACGCCCATGTCTTGCTTATTGTCTATAAAGTTGTAAGATAGTCACATCATGATGCACATCATCATAAACGCGATCATGATACCTTTCATTGTAAGTAGACTCGCCTCTCTGCCCTCTCTTTTAGAGAGGGCAGAGAAGCGAGTCTCACTCTTAAAAAACCCTGCCCCTCCCCCCCTCCCCCCTCCCCCCCCATGCATCTTAAAGAGTGCCCCCAAGAGTGCCCCTCTCCCCCCCTCCTAGAAAAAAAGAGCCGCATTTTTAAATTATTTTTTAGCAAGCTTTTTCAGCTTGCTTTTTTTTTCTTTTTTTAAATTTATTTATCCATCAAAATCTCAAGTGACTTATTTTGAAAGCCAACCTAGTAGTCACGTGACCCCCTTAAGTAGGTCACTTCCCGTCACGTGACCTATTTGAATTTCCCGCCAACATGGTGGTCACGTGACCCTCTTAAGTAGGTCACTTCCGGTCACGTGACCTATTTGAATTTCCCGCCCAAAGGTCACGTGACCGGAAGTAGGTCACTTCCGGTCACGTGACCTATTTGAATTTCCCGCCAAAAGGGAGGCCTCTCATTGGCTGCTTTTGAATTTCCCGCCAAAAGGGAGGCCTCTGATTGGCTGCAGGTCGATTGAGTAATAAACAGTACTTAACTATAGTCCCGTTCCGATACATACTATACTACTGAGATGCCATACTATGGAACCAACGACTTGTTTCAACTAGAATGAATAGGACTACCTTAGGGTTCAACTCTTGGTTGAAAAAAGAATATGATAAGAAAATTAAGTCCTTACCTGATGTATGACCGGTCCCCTCCCACCCACTCGACCCCTTCCCCGGGCACTAGGGGGGTGAGTATATTCCCACACACACACAAAAGATTTTCCCCCATTTATTGTAAACTTGATTACTACCTTATAATACAACATCCGAGGCTCTTGCATAAATGATGGATGGGCGCCACTTATGTGGCCCCCATTCATCTAAAAATTTTTCTTTTTTTTTCTCCTATGTCTCACCCTAATACTTTTTTTCTACTCTACACTATTCTCTTTTACCTCTTCTATCCATCTTATCTTTAACATCTCAGGAGGCCGTCAGTACCCTATGTACCATTGACAATGAACTTTAAGTATATGCCTCTATATGGGCTCATAGCCCATTATCAAACTTTTCCAAATTATTGCTTACCCATTACTTAAAAACTAACAAATGGAAGGGGGGCTGATCAATATACCTTGGTCAGCACCCCCAACCCATGACCATGCCCTAAAGAGGCACCCTATAGAACCTCGCTTAACGAGATATTATTATATCATAATGCTGTGGAATGCAAAAAAAACAATCTATAATGGTTATGTACTTCCTCAGGATAAAAATAAATGAATTAACAACAACAACATTTTTAACCATACAAACTTCCCCTGGTGAGCACAATGTGCACGTTCATTGTAAAGAGTAGGTGTAGGTACACAGTATAATCTACTCTAGGTTTACAGTAGAATCTACACTAGAATTGATTTACAGTAACATCTACTCTAGATTTACACTAGATTTTCCTGTTTAACTACAAGCAACTGTACACCTGCAGTAGAATATATTGTAAACCTACAAAAATGGCAACTTTTTACAATGTTGTTTAGCTACAAACTTGCAGGCTGTGCATGCTGTTCCATTTACCGTTGCAAATTCTAAGCTGCCTGATCAAAAAAACAACTGGAAAAAAGATTTAGTTTCTGAAATCAAACTTAATCTCAGCACCTGTCATCAATGAAATTCAATAATGTGGACCAGCTGTAGGTAATTCCAGTTCTAAATGGCTATCAGACAGGGTATTAGCATTTCAACATCAGCATTATCCTTGAGGATTGCAATGAATTATTTAACTGCTGGCCTTGAAAAATGTAATTTGGGCCATAATCACCGGTCCTATGAGAAATCAAAATTGGCACATAGGTCTTGCCCCTGGATGGTGGCTTAGGAGTGAAACATTAGATCAGGATTTTTCAATTTTGGAAATATTAGATCCGGATTTTTCAATTTTGGGACAGGGAGACATAGCATCTATGTAGAAATATTTTTGGATCGCTTTAAAAATATTTAATATTTGTTTCATAGGGGTAGCAGCAATTTGGTTGTTTTGCTGCATAGGCAGCACTTGCCATACGTATCTACTAAAAGACTATCAGACATAAAACGGCAGTGAATTAAAAAGAAGAATTGATTAATTTCTGAAATTATCTATTTCTGAACACCTGCAAGAAATTCAATAATATGTGGCAGGTGGAAATGACAGAACTGAATCTAGGCCTGAAAGAGTGTTTGATAGGAAGTGTTAATATAGATAAGGCCATACACTATGAAATACTTACATTACTACAAACCTTTCTATCAGGTCTCTTTTCACAGATCATGTATGAATATATCCGTGCTTAACTAAGCAACCCATTTGCAAAAGGTTACATGTTGTGATATTTGCCTCTGCCAAGTGTAAACAATGTTTTTGAATCTTCAAGTAAGATCTCCTTTTTTAAATTTGGAGGTACCAATTTTTATGTGGTATTTTTTCCCGAACTTGACTTCAAAACAATGTTGCCATTTCAATTCATCAAGAAGGAAAACCAATCTGCTGTTAATCACCAGCATCATCTTTTATTGACAAGAATGCATCAATTTAAGAGCAGATGAGCGACAAAAACAAATGTTTTCCTTTTGTTATAGATGATGTGTTTGATCATTAATGCTGCATTGCATGTCTGGTAGCTGCAGTACTCAATCTCAACTTTTAATAAATCTCTCACTCGTTTGTTGACAAATGATAAAACAGCGTTTCAGTGGATAATCTCCCATGTAGTTTCCTTTGTTAATACAACCAAAATAATTAAGCATAATACAGCATTGCCGGTACTCTGTCTGTTGTTGCGTTGGTACATCACAGTGACCAAGTATACTTCTGCAAATGAGGTAGAATGAAGCTAGAAATAACAAATGAGTCATAATCCAAGAGTCACAATGGCGTATACGCAAGAGATAATAGAGCTAAAATTAAGGCAATTCTTCTATATTGGTGCAAGGTGCCTAGGAAACCGGCACACAGCTAGTTAGCCCAAGTCTGGTAAAAACAAGGTATGTCCATAATGGCTAATTAGAAATAACACTCACCTCATTGGCCAAAATCATTAGTTCAATTTGACATTAGACATGCCCAAAAAAGTGCTAGGCGATGTTGCCAGTGTCGCTGGAGTTTATTGAAGCTAATTCAATATGAATTAATGATTTACCAGTGATGAGGTAAAAGGACACACAACATTAGGATATTTAGGTCATATCTATCAAGCTGCACTATTTGAGGATAGTCTACATTGATAATACTCTACTATTGCTGCAATAGCTGCCTAGCAACATACCTTCTTTGTGTTTCTTTCCCTAGCATGCTGACCCTTCTGCAGTGTACCAACCCCAAAGGGACTGCATGGTGCTTTAATGCATCACTTAAAAGTTACTTGCTAGGGCTGAATCCATGCATGAAACCAACCAAGGCCATAATCTATTAAGGTATCATGCCATACTAAAGGGTTGAGGGTAGTAAACTGCAAATTAAGATAGTGAAAGGACAATTGCCTCACAAATAGTGTATCTAAAAATGCACTATTATTAGCACTGAGATCATATTGATGTACCTTTGGGTCGATCCTAGGCCATGTTCAAACCTTTGTCAAATATTTTCCTGAAAGGTCATCTATTCTTGCTGCATTTATTATATCTCTCTGTCGACCAATGGGTTATTAAGAATCATTTCTATGTAGCAACTGACATAACTGTTTTAGTAAGGCGCAATATTTAAATATCTCATGTTCTCTCCAGTGCTACATTCAAGAATCAAGTTCACCTTCATGTTTAACCCTTTAAGGACGGCATAATACCTCAATGTATCACGTCCTTGGTTGTCATGATGCATGAATGCAGCATGCACTAGGGCTGCATTCAAGCATCATGCTGACCTTATAAGTTTGAGACACTCCCGAAGGGTCAGCATGATGCACCAATGTAGCATCAGCGAGTTACTTGCTGAGGCCGCACTTGTGCATCTTGACAACAAAAGTGATCTTTTAGTGACATGGGATCCTTAAAGGTTAATACTCACACGAAGTGGTCACAGGATGCACTACACAAGTGCTACTGTTTTATAAGGGAATATTCCACTGACGTCAGTTGGTCTTGAGTACATGAGCGGTTATAATGTTAAACTTATAGACAAATTTTGTCTGACTTGAATACTTTTTACCTCTTAATTCATCCATTGAAAGGGCCAGAAAAAGGGAACATTTATCAGCTCAAGGTCATTTCTGACATTCAATGCTCTCTTTACTTTGCCTTATCAGGAAATAATTCAGCTAAGATGTCATTATGGGCAAAGGCTAAAATCCTTAAGTAACGAAAAATGAAAAATGAAAAATGAAAAGTTAATTACCTTTGTGAAACTTGGAAAAGAGCAAGGTAGCGACAAAAGATTTATCAGACACAAGAAATTTAGTTATTTTATTTGTTCTTTTCGTGGGGCGGCCTGTGTGTCAGGATTTAGTCCAAAGCTCGAAAATATTCTCATATGTTAGAATACCGTCTAGACTAACTAATACAGCTGCAAGTCGTGCACTATAATCATGATGATCGACTATAAACTAAATTTTGAGGGACCGTCATATGTTGTTCATGCAGTAAAAGCTCAGACAGGCGGTCAAATTAAGTCTGTTACAGTCTGTTACAGTATATTTCAACAGGTTTCAACATTGTCTCTCTAAATAAAGAAAATTTTCTCAGACATACAATGAATCAAACCCAAGGCCTCCTACTCCAAGATGAGTGCTCTACCATATAGCTTCATCTCCTGTCACATCATATAGAATATCTCTCACATTACTGGATTTGTATGGAACAGAGGGAAGCCAGATTACCAAAGTGATAAGTCCTTGCAGATTTTTCACCAAGGTACGAGTAATCACAGCCCCTACAGTGTACCATTATACCCATATGCGGCTAATACAGTTCTTAAGGGGAGACTTGGCAATTAGAATCACTAGACATAACCTTTTTTTTTCAGGATTAAAAACATGCTGCCAGGTGCGAATTGAATTTTCCTCAGTTCTCAGATTAGATGCATGTGGTATGAAGGTTAGCCTTAATCTTATTAGAGACATAGTGCACAATGCAGAGGTAGACACTAACACTGGCCAGGGAGCCAATGTCCCCTAGTTTTGGGTCTGGGCCTGGGGATTTCTACAAGATAAGCTTCCTATGGCCCGGGTAGCCCACAGGGAATTTAGCAAGATTTTGAGGGGAATTTAGCTGACAAGTATAGACATGTGATATGTTGTTGGAAAGAGGAAAATGCGATTGAATGAGGCATTTTAATTTCATTTCAACATAGCTATGACAAGAATTTATATGACTTTTCATTCTTGAAAAAAGTAAAATTTGTTCCCTGGCCCACAGGTTAAGGCCCAGACCCATATGTGGACACTCAAGGAAAAGGGGTCCTCCAAGGTAAAAACTCAATCATAAAGTTAATGTCATCAGCTTTCCATTAATGTATTTTATCATCAGGTACTATTCCTATTTTTTTAGTACTGGCTCTCTGAACATGTGTGGTCACTGTCAAATCTCAAATGCCAATAAGCTATATCCTACTTTGTTTTAGAGATATTCCTATCTAATTATCATAATTATGCTAATTACCAAATATCCAAACCTTTTCAAACATTTAGTCGCAGCTTTTGATCTAAAATGATATTTACATTCTGTTTTCAGCATAGAAATCTCTGTGGGGCCTCCTAACAAAAAACTTTTTTTTAATTCTCAATTTAGAATGAAAACCATGTTTTTATGGCAACCAAAATGTGCAAAAACTCGAATTTAGGCCCAAAAACGTTTTTTTCCATTCCAAATATGGAATGTTTTCACCAAAGATGGAATCTGTTTTACGTGGCCTATCATATTCTACATTAAAAAAGTAGTACAGATAAGTTTTTACTATATTTTGGTCCTTTTTGGCTATATGGGGCCCCTGGTGGCCAAACTTAGTATAAAAGATCCCCCACGGAGGGCCCTTTTCCCTTCTTGATCCACTTATTTTTCTGGAGCTATGAACCTGTGTGGCCCAGGGCTGCGGAAGTTAGTGTCTACCCTTGCAATGTGAAGATGAGACATCTGCATTTTTCTGATATCCTGTTGGTGACAGTGTCTAATATTGCTCCTACATTTGTCCACCTGCTATCAGATTCTATCTCTAGCAAGTAGTGAAAAGACCTTCATTGTGAGCACTGCAAGGATTTGTCATTTGAAATGAGGTGAGTATTTCCTATCCTAACCTTTTCTCTTGCACTACAAAATCACAACTTCTTTACAAAATGTACAGGAACATATTAAAGAAGTATATATTTTAATATCCGGTTGGATTTAAAACCATCTAGTTCTGCTTTATTAACAATCATCCCTGAAAAATGCAGACAGAGTAGTTTGTTATGCAGTATTTGACTTGAGAAGTTTGCAGAAGTTTTGTTTGATTCAGCACAGATGTATACCTTTTATAACAGTGCTCCCCTCTGTACCATACCAATCCAGTAACCGATCAAGTTGTCAGTGTTAAAGAAGCTGTTCCATGGATCTAAAGGTCATGGGTTTGAGTCCCACTTTCTCCAGATGATTTTTCTCTGCCGGCTACACATGGAAATACTTACAAAGTTGCACAATGCAGCTTGAAGCTTTATTTCAGTCGCTGCAGAGAGATTCATTCAATATATATAGGGTTACCCTATTATCATCCACAGAGAGTCCTACCCCTACCCTCCCACTAGCATGGTAACCTGCTTTAACCCCTAATCTCTCCAAACCTTCTATCCTCATACAGTTGTCCGGTTTTTGCCCACTGGAGACTGCCCCACGGCCACCCCCTGACTAACAGCCCCCCCCCCAAATACATAATCCACAGCCTCTGTAGCCTCCTGAGTATAGATATAGGAAATACTATGCTATAAATGTTATAAATAGCCTTCCTGGCCCTATTCATGAGGTAATTATCATTGATATGAATGTGAACCATCATCAGCTCAATGTTTTTCGTTGGTACTGTTTAACTCATGCTGTCCTGATCTGCTATGAAGCTTGTAGTCGACTGCTTCCTGTAATTCATTTCCATCACTGCGACACTGACTTTTTGTTATTGTTATTTAAATTCAGCAATATCAACAATGAGCAAAACAATCCTCTTACAGTTGTAAAGTGCCCCCTTTAAGTAACTGCCTTCCAAAACCTATTTAATATCGGCCATGGCCATGGCCTTCCGTTGCTATCAAGGCTTGTGAACTGTGAAGAGTGAACATCATACCATCTCCGGCCCAGACGGTCCTCTTAAAACATGCAATCTTGGCATCTCAAAAAAAGGAAATGACAAATCACCGACTCTGAGAAACGGAAAGACGAGCTTTGGACTAAAACCTGACACACAGGCTGCCCGCAAAAAGAACAAATAAAAAAACTAAATTTCTTGTGTCTGATAGATCTTTTGTCGCTGCCTTGCTCTTTTCCAAGTTTCACAAAGGTAATTAACTTTTTCATTACTTGAGGATTTTAGCCTTTGCCAATAACGATATCTGAGCTGATTTATTTCCTGATAAGGCAAAGTAAAGCGAGCATTGAATGTCGGAAATGACCTTGAGCTAATAGATTATTCGCTTTCGCAGCCCTTTCAATGGATGAATTGAAGCATTCAACTGACGGGATCATCTGTGATTCTCAGAGTCAGACAAAACTTGCCCATAAGTTTAACATTCATGCAATCAAGACCAACTGAAGTGAGTGGAATTTTCCCTTAAAAGGGTGAATTAACTGATGGGATTCCGTTGGATCCGATGAGATTCGTCCATAGGTTTAGCATTGTGAATGTTCATCTGATCAGATAGATTTACATCAATGGATTCACCTTTTTAGTTGTTCATCTTTTTCAACCTTTAAGACAGTAGCACTTGTTTAGCCCATCATGTTAACGTATTCTGTGAGTCGACTTGATGCTTTCAAGAATGTAACATGAGAGCTGTTTAGATATTACATCTTACTAAAACAGGTATGTTAGTTGCTACATGGAACTGATTTTCATTGGCCTATTAGTTGACAGAGAGATATGATATATGCAGCAAGAAAGGATGACGTTTTGGCAAAAACCTGATAAAGCTTTTGAACATGGCTTAGGAGTGACCCACAGGAACATCAATAAAATCTCAAAAATAGTGCATCTATTTCAGAGGCAATTGTCCTGTTAATATCCTTATTGGAGATATTGCCAAATGTTAACCTGTTTCAACAGTGTCTGTTTTTTTTGTGTTCAACCCCCAATGAAGCTTGTCAAAAAATACCTAGAGCAATAACACCTGACTCTGGGAGGAGCAAGACAACTAGTGACATGAGCAATCCCTAAAAGAATAACAGTTTTCCATTTTACTCCCATCAGACCCATGACCACCCCCCCCCAACTTACATGTCCCCCCTCCCATCCCCCAAAGAAGAGAGACTTCCCAAAACACCAGCCGCCCCCTCGGAAAACAATCCACCCGATTGGCTATCACCTTATCCTGCCATTTACAACTTAGACTTTTCAGATTTTGGAAAATACATACTCCCTAAGTGGAGCCTCTTTAGCCTACTCAGTATGAATAAAGGAATACTTTAAATGCTTTAAATAGGCTTTCAGGCCTTAATGATAATTAGCATTGATTTAAATGTAAACTATCGTAAACACAATGTTTTTTTGTTGGTACTGTTTAACTGAGAATGTCCTGATCTACTATAAAGCTTGCTGCTTGTGCCTGCATGAACTTAATTGTAGTCAACTGCTTCCTGTAATTTGTTTCCATCACTGTGACACTGACTGTTATTTAATCTAAGCAATATCAACAATGAGCAGAACAATCCTCTTACAGTTGTAAAGTGCCCCCTCTTAGTAACTGCCTTTCAAAACCCCTTCAGTATTGGCCATGTCCATGGCATTCGGCTGATATCAACGCTTGTAAACTGTGAAGAGTGAATGCCCTGCCATCCCAAGCCCAGACAGTCCTCTCAAAATGTGCAATCTTGACATCTCACAAAAAGGAAATGACAAATCACGTGCTCCGAGAGACTGAAAGACGAGCTTTGGGCTAAAACCTGACACACAGGCTGCCCTGCAAAAAGAAAAAGTAAAAAAATGAATTCTTGTGTTTGATAAATCTTTTGTCGCTGCCTTGCTCTTTTCCAAGTTTCACAAAGGTAATTAACTTTTTCATTACTTGAGGATTTTAGCCTTTGCCCATAACGACATCTGACCTGATTTATTTCCTGATAAGGCAAAGTAAAGTGATCATTGAATGTCGGAAATGACCTTGAGCTAATAAATTGTTCCCTTTTTCTGGCCCTTTCAATGGATGGATTGAGAGGTAAGAAGTATTCAAGCCAGACGAGATTTGTCCATAAGTTACTCAGGGGCAAGTTACATCAGTGGAATATTCCCTTATAAAACAGTAGCACTTGTTAGGTGCATTCTGCTAACCCTTAATGTGAGTCTTTACCCTTGAAGGAAGATATGTCAATGAAACATGATATTTGTCATAATGATGCACCAATGCAGCCTCAGCAAGTTACTCGTCGATGCAACATTGGTGCATTATGCCGACCCTTCTGGAGTGTCTAAACCCCATAAGTTCAACGTCAGCATGATGCTTGAATGCAGTCCTGGCAAGTTACCCACCAGACCTGCATTGATGCATCATGACAACTAAGGACATGATGCATTGAGGCATAATTCCATCCTTAAAGGGTTCAACATGATGGGTAGACTTGATTTTTGAATGTAGCACTGGAGAGAACATGAGATATCTAAATATTGCACCTTACTAAGACAATTATGTTAGTTGCTACATAGCACTGATTTTTCATGACTTATTGGTCGAAAGAGGGATATGATAAATGCAGCAAGAAAGGATGACGTTTTTGGTAAGAAGAGAAAGCTTTTTTAATATGAGTTAGGAGCTACATAAATATAATCTCAAAATAGTGCATTTATTTCAGAGGCAATTGTCCTATTAGTATCCTTATTGGAGATATTTGCAAACGTTACCCTATTCAACTGTGTCTGTTTTTCTGTGTTCAACCCACAATGAAGCATGTCAAAAAATACCCGAAGCAATAGCACCTGACACTGGGATGAGCAAGACAACAAGTGACGTGAGCAAGCCAAAGAAAATAGCAGTTTTCCATTTTACTCCCATCAGACACATGTCTTGTAATAATAAACAGAAAATTGGGCAGCAAAGTATAGCTTAAAGGCTTATCTGGATGCCAATGAGCTATTTACGAAACAAGCCAACTGTAAATAATTTGGTCGTTACCATCAGAAAGCTTTCTATTATCAGTCACTAGAGGCATTATAGTCTGTGTTGTATTAACCCTTTCAGAAAAGGTTTCTATCAAAATGCACCAATATAATCAAAGCGGATAAAAGCCAGCACTGCATTATTTCAAGTCTGTATAAAAGCTATAGGGCTAGCATGATGCAAGAATGCAGCATGGTGAGTTACTCACGGGGAAGCATTCATGCTCCACAATTAAAAAAACAGACAATGAAAACAAAACAAAGAGCTATGTCCTCCTTAAAGAACACCTCGAGAATGGCATAATGCATTAATGCATCATGCAATTGGTTCTCAGGATGCATGAAGACAGCCCTGGCAAAAAACTCACCAGGGCTGCATTTAATCATCACGCCTACCAAAGGTTTAGAGACTCACGAAGGAACGGCATAGTTAACCAATGCACTTCTCACTAGTTTCTTTTAGCATCATGCCGTCCTTAAAGGGTTAATGAGGCAATTACCAGGCAACACATTAGCCTATACAGTAGGGGGCTAGAGTATAAGGAGAATGACTGCTAGATAGATTGATTGCTATTGCCAGTCACCATTCAGCTCCTGCCGCAAAGAGTGGCTAAGAACCAGTAGAAACTATGATTTTATTCAAAATGTCCACCAAAACTCTTTCAAGAAGAAATGCAAAGTAAATGCAATTAGCCTTTATGAGATAATTTAGTGTGTTAACTAAAGAGATAACTAGACGTCCATGGACATTGAGAAGATATCCAATCCTCAGGTCTAGCCTTAACACTGTAGGCCTCTTGTGAGGATCAGTGAAAACAATGGACATTATGTCCTGCATAATAGGTTAATTACTACTAAATGGCCTTCAATTCACTTCCAACACCAACAGGCAACGTAATTGAACATGTTTAATGTCAAGTTTAACTAATGATTGTGGTTATTGCAGTGACATTTTCACGAGTGGTATTCTTCCAAGCCACTAAGTAATCCTCAGACTGGAAGAGCTAAGTTTTTATAAGTGGACACTTCCAGTCTGACCAGCCATCTGTTGTTGCCAACTTTCATGGAACCTTGTACCAGAATAGAAAGCTTGGCAGGTTAGATTAAATCTTACTTGTGGATTCATTTCCTTTGTCTGGAGACTTAATTGACATGTTGGATTATGATTTATTTCTTTATACTTTACTTCACTTCCTCATTGGGAACTGATACACTCAGCGAGCTTCAACAGGAAGAGTTTGCTTAATTCATGTTTCAGGAAGTATCAATTTAACCTTCAAAGTATGGCATGTCACCTCAGAGGTTCATTGTCAATTGTCAATTAGATACCTCTATTTTGCAATGGTCATTAACTAAGCAGTGTTGCATTTATCTATCATGCTTGAAATTCTATAGATCAGGGCATGCTGTTTTGGTATGTTATGTTGTGAAACAAGCATGGTTGTTGAAAGTCATATGATTTTAAACGGCAAGGTTTTATAGCGAATTTGATGAAAGATTCCTATGCTAAAATGATGTATTAGCTAAGAGGGGGCACTTTACAACAATAAGAGGATTATTTTACTCATTGTTGATATTGCTGAGATTAAAAAAACAATAACAAAAAGTCAGTGTCACAGTGACAGTAACGAATTACAGGAAGCAGTCGACTACAATTACGTCCATGCAGACCCGAGCAACAAGCTTCATAGTAGATCAGGACATCCTGAGTTAAACAGTTCCAACGAAAAACATTGTGCCGATGATGGTTAACATTTATATCAATGATAATTACCTCATCAATTATGGCCAAGAAGGCTATTTATAACATTTAGAGTAGAGTATTTCCTATATCTATACTAAGTAGGCTTCAGAGGCTGTGGATTATGTATTTTCCAAAATCCAAAAAATCTAAGTTGTAAGTAACAGGATGAGGTGCTATTCTATTATGGACATGAAGTGGATTTTTTTTAGAGGGGAAGGTGTTTTGGGGTATTTTCGTTTTGGAGAATTGGGGGGGGGGGGGTGTGGACATGTTAGTTGGGGGGTGGGGTTGCTGAGGCAGTCTCCAGTGGGCAAAAAGTGGACAATGGTATGAGGATAGAAGGTTTGGAGTGACATAAGAGATTGGGCGGAAGCAGGTCTCTATATTGGTGGGTGGGTAGGGGTAGGGCTCTCTGTGGCTGATAATAGGGTAACCCTATATTGCAAGAATCTTCTTGCAGCGACTGAAATAAAGCTTCAAGCTGCATTGTACAACTTCGAAGGTATTTCCATGTGTAGTGGTCACAGAAAAGCCATCTGGAGAAGGGGGGACTTAAACCCACAACCTTCAGATGCATGAAACAGCTGCTCTACCACTGACAACTTGATCGATTACTGGATTGGTATGATACAGAGGGAGCACGATTATCGAAGTGATACCCCCTTGCGGGTTTACTACCAAGGCATAGGGAATCTGACCCCTACGCATGTAATAACACAATGTTTTAAAATACATGTTGTATCCATCCCTTTCAGTATATGAACACTGATATTGACATTTCTGTCAAACACAACGACTATTGCATCTTGAATGTGGTAATATTATACTTTCTTGAGCTATGCGCTATATTTATTGCAATAGTAGTTTTTGTACCAAGTGACAAATATTACGCTGCATGATTAGTAAAACACTAAAGTTATATCTGAGAGTTTTGCATGGACATTTGCATTTAAGCAAATGCTTTTTGTTGCAATAAGTAACCAATCCCTCTTCACTAAGGCTACACTGAGTTATCATGAAAAATTATACAAGACTTAAGTCAGATCAGAATCTGAACAAACAGGTATAAGAGATTCAAGATGCTCCTGATTGAGAAAAGATGAAGCTGGTGAAGGTGAAAAAAAACATGCTAGCCCTATTAAGGCTGCTGGTATATCAAAGTTACATCCCTGGCTACAACTTTTTTCATTTAGACATGATTTCCATATCTTCTTGGACAAAGGAATCTGACCTTGCTTAGAAAGGAATGTGATGAAAACTAAAATCAATCATCCTTATTCTTCACTTCAAACCTGTTCCCTTTGTAAAGAATTCATGTGAGCGAAAGAAGAAAGCCTTTTCCTCCAAAACCCCTGCCTACACTGTTGAATAAAAAATCAATTAATTCTCAACACATGTGGATGATTCAATAATGCCTGGCAGGTGGCAATATCAGAACTGATTATTATTCTGAACAATAAGATACTGGAATAAAGACGCAACAGTATAATAAAACAGATTTCCATTGTTATGAAGTGCTATATCTGTGTTGAATGGAACAATACTTCTGCAAACTTCTCCTGTCAAACTCCTCCGTCTGCATTTTTCAGGGATGATTGTTAATAAAGATTGTCTAGATGGTTTTAAATCCAGCCGGATATTAAATAAACTTCTCTCATATGTTTGTACATTTTGTAAGAAGAAGTTATTTTGTAGTGCAAGGCAGAAGGTAAGGAAGGGAAATGCTCACCTCATTTCAAAAGAAAAATCCTTGCAGTGCTTATAATGAAACTTTTTTCACCACTTGTCAGAAATAAATTCCAATAGCAGGTGAACATAAAAATAATATTAGACATTTTCAACAACAGGATATTAGAAAAATTCAGGCATCTCATCTTGGCTATGTGTATCACAACTGTTTTATAATTGAGGCTAATATTTAGACAAGGTTATTTTAATGTCGCAGAACACCCTGTTAATATGAGACAAATTCATACTTTTTTTCAATTTGCACAAGACAGCATATTTTTAATTCTGAAAAAGGGTTCTGTCTAGTAATTCTAGTTGCCCCTCTAGAAGTGTATGAACCTCGAACGGATGTATAACGGTACACTGTAGGGTTCGGATCACTCGTGCCTTCGGTGAAAAACCTGCAAGTGGATATAACTCTGGTTATCCAGCTCCCCTACAGATCCAGTAATGTGAGAGATGGATAAATGATGTAGCTCAGTAGTAGAGCACTGACTTTGGATTGGGAGGCCCTGGGTTTGAGTCTTAATATCTCTGAGAAACCTTTAGGAGAAAACGTGTTGAATCCTGTTGAAAATATTCTTAACAGACTTAATGGGACCAGCTGTCTCAGCTTTTGCTGTATGAGCAAGATTTGACTGTCCCTCAAAATGTTGTTTATATACAAACAATAACATTGTAGTTCATGTTTTGCATGCATAATGAATAAATGCAACACTGTTTAGTTTATGACCCTGGCGATATAGATGTATTAACAGATGGCAATTAACCTCTCTGGTAGCATGCCATACCTTGAAGGTTAGATTGATACTTGCTGAAACATGAATGGACAGACTCTTCCCGATGAAGTTCCCTGAGTGTATCAGTTCCCAGTGAGGAAGTAAAGTGAAGTAACAAGAAAAAATCCAGCTTGTCAATTCAGTGTCCAGACAAAGGGAATTAATCCGAGAATAAGATTTAATCTAATCTGCCAAGCTTTCTATTCTGGTTCAAGGTTCCATTACAATTATCAATAACACATGGCTGGTCAGACTGAAAGTGTCTACTCACAAAAATAGTGGCTTGTCCTGTCTGAGGATTACTTAGTAGCTTGGCAGAATACCACTTGTGAAAATGTCACCACAATGACCACATTTATTAGTTAAACTTGACATTAAACATGCTCAATTACGTTGCTTGTTGTTGGTGGAAGCAAATTGAAGGCACTTCAGTAGTAATTAACCTCTGATGTTGAAGATGCACTGATGATAACTCACTAGCACCATATCTTTGGATCAGACTGATCCTCATAAAAGGCTCACAGTGTTTAAGCTAGACCAGAGCATTGAATATTAGCTCAATTTTCATGGGCGTCTAGTTGTCTCTTTAGTTAACACACTAAATTATCTCATAGTCGCTATTCACATATATGCATTACCTTTCTTCTTGGAGCAGTTTTGGCGGATATTTTGAATGAAAATCCTATCTACTATCATCCCAAAAATGCACTGTTGTCACTGGTTCTGAGCCACACTTGGCGGCAGGAGCTGAATGGTGACTGGCGCTGGCAATCAATCTATTTAGCAGTCATTCTCCTAATACCCTGGCCTGTAGACTAATGTGTTGCCTGGTAATTGCCTCATTAACCCTTTAAGGGCGGCATGACGCTAAAAGGGACTAGCGAGAACTGCATTAGTTCACCACACTGTTCCTTCAGGACTCTCTAAACCTTTGGGTAGGCATGATGATTAAATGCAGTCATGGTGAGTTTTTGCCAGGGCTGTATTCATGCATCATGAGAACCAATTGCATGATGCATTGATGCATCATGCCATTCTTGAGGTGTTCTTTACGGAAGATGTAGCGCTTTGTTTTGTTTTCGTTGTCCTTTTTTTCTGCGGAGAACAAATGCTTCCCCGTGAGTAACTTACTAGTGCTGCATTCTTGCATATTGCTAGCCTTTTATCTTTGATACAGACTCAAAGTGAGATATGAAATCAGGGAGTGCTAGCCTTTAATACACTTTAACTTTATTGGTGCATTTGATCGAAACTTTTGTTATGAGGGTTAATACAACACATACTATAATGCCTCTAGTGACTGATAACAGAAAGCTTTGTGTTGGTAACAACCAAATTATTTACAGTTGGCTCGTTTCGCGAATAGCTCATTGGTATCCAGATAAGGCTTTAGGCTGGACTATGATGCCCATGTTTCTGTTCATTATCGATAGACATGTGTCTAGTTGGAGTCTAATGGAAAACTGTTATATTTTTGGGCTAGCTCATGTCACTAGTTGAGTTGTTCACGAAATATAATAGTGACATTGACTTAACCAAAGAACAGTGTATTGAATACCCTCAGTGAAATAACCCATGCTCAAATTTTATGGCCCTGTGACATCATCAAAATGGCGGTTTGTTTACATTTAAAAGAAGTAGAAAGAAGCTGTTCCAGTCAAACTAGGCTCTCCCCCCTTTAATAATCTAATTTGAATAAAAAAAAAGGGTGAAAAATAAATACAAAGGAACACTCCTTTAAGTCTGTAGCCTCGGTTATTTTACTTGTTGAAGGTAGGGCCTGCATCCTCGTGAAATATGGCCTGACTTTCATCTCATAAAATAACCTAGCGTACAAATGAAAAATTGTAAACCTTTGTCTTTGGTTTGGCCATGCCAGTGTCAGGTGTTAATGCTCTAAGTATCTTTTGACATGATTCTGAAGCTCACAGTCACTTTGTTTGTGGCCCAAATGTTGTCTCCAAATGGTAAACATAAGTACAGAAAAGTTCAAAATATTCAACTTTGTAAGCCCAACTTATATGTATTTTTTCCTTACCCTTTGACCTGAGTATAAAGACAAGGATGGAATAATCAATTACATTCTATAGATAGGATGGGTTATGATAGAGGGTTATAAATGCGGCACCACAGACACATGAATTTGAAGCTTTACCCAGATACATTGGAAATCCAAGGGAACAAGAGTTGATAAAGTGTACAGCATAGGAAGTACAGTCCGAGGGATGAGAGCTTCACCGTCAACGAGAATTACCACTTCTAGATTGCATAGATTATATGAATTGGAAATAAAGCGAATGAACATTGTGGACTCAACAATGTTGATGATAACCAGACAGATAAATTTACATGCAATCTCCGGTAATAGTCAATGGTAATGTGCTTCACTCATAGCCTTGCTACCCCCAACCAACCCCAACTGTTCAATGCCTGCGTCAGTATGCTGTCTGTGCTATAGGCAGAGCCTTGAAGGCTGATATACTCCCTTATTTCATGTATGATGTGCAGCACCATAGTGTAAGAATTACTCACTTACACTGCAGATTACCTTTGTCTTTATAAACTTGGGTATCCATGAAATATATAATATCAGGATCAACACAGACATGTAATGAAAGCTTTACAACTCTGATCAGGAAATGAAGCTTTAGAGGTCAAATACCTAGGCCTTCGAAATGATGAAAAAGTTGATTAACATTTCGAAGACTGTTGGACAAAGTACAAGTCAGCAACAAACGTTTTACTGCTTAAAAAATACTGTCATTGTTTTGCTCTTTCTTTGTGTTGAGGGTCCTGCATGTCAGGATTCAAAGCAAAGCTCAGCTTTCAGTAGTCAGAGCCCATGCTTTGTCATTCTCTTTTTACAAGATGTCAAGATTGCATGTTTTAAAACAACTGTGTGGTCTTGGATGTCACCAGAGTCACTGTCATTGCAAATATCATTACTGCATCAGTTGGGGATTTATACCAGGAACATTCCCTATCCTTCGAATTAGTACTACTATGAGGAAGAAAGACACCCAAACGTTGGCCTTAAGGGATAAAGATATTTATGAGATAAATACATCAAAATATCTGGGAAATGGAAAATGTCGTTTTGAAATTGCCATGACATATGATAAAACTTAAATTTGCTGGAAATGTCAAAAGACTTTTCCAGGAAATAGAAGCCATGGTAATAGCCTTCAGTACCAGCTGCAGAGCAGTACTTAGCAGTAATATAGCCCAGTAAATAAGGTGAAGGGTTGGGTACAATACAGCGACTAATCACCACGTATACATGTTTACATGGTATCGGGGATAAGTTGTAGGGTAAGTTGATTGTTATGGTGTTAGGGGGAGGGGGTAGGCCAAAGAATCTATGCGTGTACAAACACCACTAGCGATAAGCTACCCACAATGCAAAGAATGAATAGTCAGTGAGAAATGCAATGTAATGTCTCACTGGTCAGTATGGGAAAGACAAAAGTGCTGAGTGAAAGCAGGTTTCTCCTTGCATTTAAATATTAAAAGAACAACGAGAGACTTTGATGAAAACTAAAATCAATTATCTATTCATTATCTTTTACAACAGTCCTTTTGTGAAATAATTCAGGTGAACAGAAGAAATGTCCTTTCTTATTCAACCCATTCCTGTAACCGGATTGTAAAGAAAAATCAATTAATTTCTGAAATCAACTTATCATGAGAAGCTGCCTGGAATTCAATCCAATCACAAGTAACAGCTGGTAAGGTGCAAAAGTGATTTCAGTTCTTAACAAATTCTCAACAGGATATTAGAGTAAAGGGCTGCCAAGGCATATATAACAGCTGTCTCTTTATATGAGGATATAAATAAATCTATGATTGAAGTGGAATTGGAAAAGTATATTAGCTATAGGAACTGTTGAGGTAGATGCCAAGTACAATTACAGGGACATGCAGTCGGAAATGACATTACTCTTCATATCTTACAAAAAGGTCCACTACACTGATGCAATTCAAAAGTTGAAGCAGATTGACATGGGAGGCATTCTCAAAAAGTTTGATAACATAAGTTTACATTGAAAAAAAACAAGCTGATTGCAGCAAGTGTCTTGTGTGAGATTGCACATTGGTGATAAAGTATAAGGTGAGGAATTAGTCAATGCTTTTATTTTAGAGTGACCATGTATTAGGCAATAATTACAGCAAAATCGGAGGAAATTAGGGGGAATCAATCAAATAGGAAGTAAAATATATTATTTGTGAACATGCATTTTAGGGAATTCCATTTTTTAGCCTACACATCAGATATACTAACTTTAAGAAACTACCCAGAAATATACAAATTTGTTTGAGAAAAGCCATTAGTGATAATGGAACGCTTTACAACTATGAGATTTTTGTTATTCAATAGCAGCTATTGACTCTGTGTATGGAATAGGCTCTTTGCTCGCGCCCCCAATTGGCACCATATTGATCTATGTGTTGTCTGTTAATTGTCTCATTAATATAAGATAGACGCCTAGCGCAGTTGGTGAGTGATAATGGGGCAGTTTACACATAGCCTTATTAGCTGACTGGAAGTCCCATAGACTACATATCTCCATGGTACCTATCATATGGTAAAGTCTTGTTAAATGGAAAGGAACAACGTAGACTGTATAATTACAATCTCAGTCCATGTAGAAGCCAGTTGTTAAAGATAACCTTCTCTTTTATGTACACCCTCTACGAAATGATAACAAATATGTGGATGAAAGTAGCCTACCCACCAGGCGAGGTCAGGGTAAGAGGTTGCTCCTACGTAGGTCTCTGAAATACATAGTGATGAGGGGTGTGCCATACAGTGGCATTCAAAGATGGAACCAACTGAAGCCTGAGAATACTGTTATAGCAGATCTTACCAAATTTAAATTATCTATTAGGAGGAAACACCCAACCTGTTCTATGAATGTAAATTAATCCTTTTATTTCACATCTCATCTCATCTCATTGTTCCCCTTTGTGTAATATAAGTGGTCAGGTGCCACAACAAACCGCATAATTATGTGAATGTATCCTCGATGATTGTGGATGTCAAGCATACCTGATATACATGTATTTAAGTCTGAAAATGATCATGAGAGGTCCTAGCGGGAGAAGGGCAATGAGCGTGTGCTTGGTTTACCTATATATATACTTTTGTTTTGGTGTATCTGTATTTTTTTAACCGAATAAAACATTACAAAAAAGCTTTATGTCCACAATTATGTGCATGTTCTATTCAGTCTCTGCTATACTCTGCTATTTCCTGTTGCTATGGAATCAGTTTAAATATCTCCTTCACTCTTATATGAAACGACCAACAATTGTAATGGAAACACAGAACAAAATAATACCTGAAGACAATAAGACAAGTGAATATACATTTACAGTCTGCAATAAGGAACCCAATACTCTCATTATTATAAGTTCAGTATATATTCGATTTACTTGTGACATGTAATTGTATTCAGTACAATACAATTTGTATGTGACGTATATACCCTGATAACTTGTATCATTATCGCTGCGTCATATACATTGAATGCTGACTGTATTTAGAAAATCATTTTATGAAATAAATACACGTTTACAATTCAAAAGGGATGATACTTTGGAGTGAAACACTAAACAATGTTAGATCTTAGAGATCAAAGACAGACTGCATGTTACATTAATCAACATGAAGCACTAGTTATATTCTTAAATATGAAAGAATGTGATGCTTTGAAGTGATATCCCTTGCAAATATATGTATTCTAGAATTATATAGGTCTACAAGTTTGGAATTATATTTCCTCAATAATTTTCCCATATGATATCAAAACTTCTGTAGCTTTACTTTATATTCCGTGATATTTAGACATGTCTTTCTCCATTCATTACATGTCATCAGATCCTAATACATATATATTTGGTTCAAACACAGCAACTATGTAGACAATGAATACTGTGTCACTCTTCTTTCATGAGTGGTTTTGCAAACTCAGCAAAACTTCTTAAATGTAAAAATTTGAATGACAATAAACCATATTTTCTACTCCCCTTTCTGAGGCCCTGGTTAATGGACCTCATCATAAGGAAATGTCTTTTTACTTCTGTAGAGGTATAATACAGTGCAGGAAATAATTTGATGACAACCAAAATCAATCGTCTTTATTCTTCCATTCCCACCTGATGGCTTTGTAAGGCGTTTTAGAGAAATCAAGAAGAAGGTCACTTTTTGTGCTATCAGATTAAGAAATGATTTGAAAAGAAGAGAAAAGAACTTTCCAGAAAATCAAAAATGCTCTTGCAAGTGGAAAAACCAGAACATATTGCAGTTGTCAACAGGTTTTTGATAAAATATGTAAATAAGAATGAAACCGTGTGGTATGACAACTGTACCATTGCTATGTACAACAAATGTACGTCCATATCTGTGCTGAATTGAAAGAAAAAACTGCTGCAAACTTTTCCGATACCCTGTATAAAACAACTCAGTCTTTATTCATTTCTGCCAGAGATGAATGAATGAAAAAGCAGAAGCATATGGAAGTAATTTTAATCCAGGATTGGACATGGAAAAGTATTTCTTTTGATATTTATAAATGTATTGTTTAAATAAGTGGGGATTGTAAAGTGCAGTGCTGCAGTTCAAAATAGGACAAATACTACTTTAAAATTGCATATTTCTTCAGTACTCACTCATGTTGTTAGGCAATGCAACAGGCAATTTGAAAAGAGTATACCTGATGTTGCCTATCATTAAGTATCCTGGAGGATATGATAATAAGGATACATCCAGATGAGGAATCAAAGTGCTGGATTATATTAATTGAAGTGTTGAACAGTTACACTATGGAGGGTGAGGAACTAGCCAATGCTTTTCAGAGGGTGGGGGACAGTAGGAGCTCAAACGGTTGGTCTGACGAAGGCAGGCCTTTATCATTGTAATGCATTCATGCAGCTGTGCAGAACTTCAGTCAACCTCTTAAACTACATGTTCCAATCACAATGCATCAGTTCCAATAACATCAATAATGAATCAGCGATCATCTGCAGCAACCACGATAAACATTATATTTCATTAATGAAGCCTTGTCAATTTAAACGACGACTGGCAAACCAAAAGTGTTTCTATCCTTCATCAGCGACCATTTGCTGAAATCCTTTGCATTTGTGGCAGCTGTCGCTAGTATTTAAAAAAAATTCACATCTTTTGATTTTCTTTCATAGCTATTTCTCGGCTGGCTCATCCAGAAATGGCCAATGGCACATGACTGTTGTGTGGCTTGTCAGACAGTGTTTATTGTTTTCCATGAACAGTGTCCAATCTAAAGGGAGAGCTAGGAATAAGTGGCTTGGCAGAATGCCTCTTGTGGAAATGTCACATAACTGGCCACAGGCTTGAATTGAAACTGACATTTTATATGGGCAATAAAGTAATTGGGTGGTGTTGTGACTGCTTAAAAGCAGTTAACCCTTTAATCTAAGCCGGGTATTCATTTTCATGACGATGCCCCGGTGCAATTCCCAGCATTCTGCATCGATGCATAATCACATTTATAAATGCATGAATGCAAACCATCACCCGAAGTCAGTTCCTTGATGGTAGCATGGCCATAAAGAATTAATATAGTTTGTGTAATGAAAAGGAAATTCAACAGTTTATGAAAACACTATGATGCATTCTCGATGTTGACTAAAATTACAGGCATAAAGAAAACTTACCTTACAGACATTGAGTCTGATCCAGCTTAACCCTTTGAGGACTGCATGTCAGTTGGAGGTGACATTAATCGTGATGATGCACTAGTTCATTCAAGGCAAGTAACTCACTAGGGCTATATTGGTGCACAATGCTGATCCTTCAGGAGTGTCTCACACCCATAGGGCCATTCTTAAACGGATAAACATGTCTCCTACTAATACAGCCTGTGACGCTAATCTTCTAGACCTGCTGTGGGATCTGACAAACTTTGTGTGGACATTACATCTACGCTTGTCTAGCCAGCATAGCTAAGAGATAGACCTCTGAAACCAGCTACTAGGTAATCGGATTATGCGGAGCTAGACGGCGCTGTATCTACTTAATGGTCAAACTGTTTATACATAATGTGTTGTCAATTAATTACGTCATCAATAATCATTATAACCCTGGCATTCATGATAGTGGGAGTGGTCATTTCTTATCAACAGGGGGTCGGTGGATTTGGGGAGGGGACCAACAAAATTACACCTCTTTTTAGCAGAAAAAGCCAGCAGGTTACTATAGGTCAAAGGGGTCAGCCACACTCAAGGTCAGATGCCTGCCTGGGGGGGTCCAAAAACTATTTGACCCATCCAATGGGGGGAACAAACAATCCCTGACCGGCCTGTTGTTAAAAGATGACAACTCCCCAAAGCATATAGCTCATTGGTATCAAGATAAGTAGACCTGCAATGTGTACATTTGATAACATGTCAAAAAAAGGCTGATTACCCATTAATTATACACATTACCATGGTGACATTGATTCTGGACTGTCTACGCTCGGTTGGTCGATGCCGAAAAACACTACAAACCCTATGTCATTCTTCAAGCCAATGATTCAATAAAAAACAATATATTTTGTAGAGCAACTATATTCTAATAATGGTACTATGAATTTTAATTGTTATGAATGAGCTTGTAGCATTAGAATCAGGTAAATGTACAGAGCTGACCATTTGAAGTTCTTAAAGTCGGTTTGATGCACTTAATCACTGACTATATAATAAAGGTTTATCGATTAGGATTAGAAATTCTGACGAGGTCAATTCAGACATTTACTTTTGCTCACCAGAATCAAATCAGCTCTGATTTCAACACACCAATAGCTAAATTCCTGAAATGATGAAAAAGTTAATTAACATTGCGAAGAAGGAGGGCTAAGAACATGTCAGCAACAATGATTTATTGAAGTCATTTTCTTTTGCTTGATCATTTTGCAGGGCATCTACTGTGTCGTGATTTGATACAAAGCTTGTCTTTTAAACTGTCCAAGCCCTCCTTCATCCTCATCTTATTGTCAGATGTCAGGATTTAAAACTTCTAAATGACTGCCTTGTCTTTGGATGGTACCACTATTAATTAGTCCTCCAGGTTTACACTATTTCTGAGGTCCACGGGGGAGGAGAATTTCAAATATCTTTTGGCAATAGCTATAGGTCCATATGGGCCAGGTTATGACAGATTGGGCTACTTTCAAAGATCCAACTGAAGAAAATATACACTGATTATCTATCATCATCCTAAAAATGCTTATATGTCTTCTAGGATAGGTTGATAGCTGATATAGCACTCAGCCTCATAACTCTGCAATTAGTAATAGCAGAGTTATGAGGCATTCGTCACAACTGTATATGACGTAATGGTCAGTATTTCCATTCATCAGGTAAAAGGACAAAGAATATTGATGAGTAACAGTAGCTCTAATGGCCATATGTTATTTCAAAGGGACGACCTAGAAATAAGGGGAATGTTTCTGGGCTAGGAGCACTTTACCTATCATGTTATTTAAGTATACCTATGACATCTTACATTTAGAGGTTTATATAAAGAACCACTAGATAAAATAAATGTATGATTAAAAGCTATGGTGATGAAAACAAAGTACAGGAAGCCCCATGGCACAATCAACCTAATGCGAATCCCAGCAACTGACTCTATAGTAGATCCGGACATTCAGGGTCAAACAGTCCCAGTATTTCTGGGAAAATTTTACCTCTATTTCAAACAGTCCCAGCCAACAACAATTGTGCAATTTTCTCTTTGCTGTACGTCCGCTGAACAAACTGATGTATCGTCTGTTAATTGCCTCGTTAATGAAAACTGGCTGCAGTTAGTGGGTGATAATAGGGCACTTTATATTCAGGTTGTTTAGCAGACAGGATAGGTCTTGGACTACCTATTACCATGGTTAAAGTATTTGTAAACAGCCTGACTGTTGTAAGCAGAAATACCCTAATGGCCTGTTAAAGCCCCAGCTCTCCTATAAATAGGGCTGAGTACCTGTCCCGATTGCCCCCTGACTGTCGGTGGAGGGGTACCGAGACATGCGGGTTTAAGGTGTAGAGGCCTGCATTTGTGAGCAATTCCTGAGAATGGAACAGAACGAGGATAACTTTTCTTTGCTGAACCCATTCTTGTATTGCAAGGTTGAGAAATAATTTGAGAACTAAGATGACAGATTGTAAAATCGATTATTTCCCAACACCTGCTAGAAATTCAATGCGCTTTCGATAACTGAAATACGAGAACCAATTCCAGTTCTGAAGAACACATTTGAATGGGAACCAGACTTTACAATATGACAGCTGTTTCACGGTTTTCAAAATAATTGTGTGTGTCATCCATAATAAACAGAACTTTTGCAAAGTTCCCCAATACTATTATGCTGTGTGCAGCTGCCAAATATGAAGTTAAGAGGAAATTGCAAATTCATGTAAAAGAGTTTCTGCATCCCAACCGGATATAAAAAATTATTTGTTCATACATGTAAACCTTTTTTATAACTTTTTTGATCTATTCATTTCGACCAGGAAATGGAAATTGTCCTTATTGCTCATCAAAAAACCTCTCTCAGACCTTGCCAGAAATCCGATTCAGTGGCAAGTGGACATATTTGCAGAAGTAATGTAAGCTGTTTTCAAGAATCTTACCAGGTTGGGGAAATCCTACCTTTAACCCCATGCCTGGAGAAAAGCGAGTGAGGGGGTTTCTCCCCTTGGTTTTGGGTGGATATACATGTAATTTTAGGTTCAACCAGAAAATCTGATTTGCTAATAACTAACCATTATTTGCTGAAAAACATTCACCTACATACAAGTAGACAATTTAATTGGCTAGGTATATGTGAATGGGCTAGTAGGAAAGTCTTGTATTTCTTGAGATATAATGATTTAAATGACAAAATATAGCCTAAATAAGGTACATTTAAATGTGGACTCCTACCTCCCATCCCCCACCCCTCCCCAACCCACCCTTATAAGATACTGCACTGGGAGAACTCCCCTTGGAGGTGCAGACTGGCGGCAGCCCTTATCTCTACTGGCAGCCGTTATCTCTACAGAGATAAGGGCAGGAGGCCGACCTGAGGGCTGCACTAAGTAAGGGGAGATTTCCCCTTGCTGGAAGAAACCGCACTGTAGGCTAAAATACCTATAATGGAAAATTTCCCGGATTGTCTAGGCCTGCTTACAGGATATTAGAACATGACTATGTTCAAAGAACAACGCAGGTGCGGAAAAGTGTCCCTTAGTTGGTTAAAACAAACAACAATCGCTGAACCATTTAAAGGGGGGTTAGCACAACTTTGACTAACTGCCTTAGCGAGTCACTTGACCACCAAAGCAGTGTTCTGATTAGGTAATTGGTGTAGCTGGTTCCTCTGTATTTAGTAAGTATTATATTTGCCATTAAACCTAAGGGAAGGTAATAATAAGTCTATCACCCTAATTAATACCACAAATCTGCAATGTTAACATCTCAAAAATGAAAAACCACTTATCCACACCAGCTCCTAACAAGCAGCCCCATAGCCTATCAGAAAATGCTGAGCTAATGGTGAGAGGCGTTGCTCCTGCATCTATTCAGGGAGTGGTCATTTTTTAACAACAGGGGGGTTGGTGGATTTGGGGGGGGACCAAAAAAATTTGGACCCCTTGAAGGGGGGGGGGACCAAAAAAATTTGGACCCCTTTTTAGCAAAAAAGCCCGCGCATTACTATAGCACAACAGGGTCGGCCGCGCTCAATTTCAACCTGCCTGAGGGGGGGACCAAATAAATGTCGACCCCTCCCGTGGGGGGGACCGAAAAAAATTTTGACCCGCTCGAACGAAAATCCACCAACCCCCCCCTGTTGTTAAAAAATGACTACTTCCTTAGTAGTCATTTACTTTACCCCAGCAGGCTGACTTATGGACTATTGTGTTGACTGTTGATTGCCTCATTGCAACTCAATTGCATGAAAGGTGTGTGAGCTAAGGGAGTGGTCATTTTTTAACAACAGGGGTGGTTGGTGGATTTGGGGGGGGACCAAAAAAAAATTTGGACCCCTTGAAGGGGGGTGGGGAACCAAAACAATTTGGACCCCTCTTGAGGGGGGGACCAAAAAAATTGCACCCCTTTTCAAAGAAAAAGCCATCGCGTTACTATAGCTCAAAGGGGTTGGCCGCACTCAATTTCAACTTGCCTGAGGGGGGGACCAAAAAAAAGTTGACCCCTTCCATGGGGGGGACCAAAAATTGTTCTACCCGCTCGCGCGAAAATTCACCGACCCCCCCCCCCCCCTTTTGTTAAAAAATGACCACTCCCTAAGGTCAGTTCTTGAAGTTACCCCAATATTGTCAAGGCTGACTGAAGAAAAAGGTGCATAGTGACATCATTGAGATGCAGCTCTTTTCACGGCATGAAAGACCTTGATGTGAACAAAAATCAATTATCTATTCATCATCTTTTCAGGCAGTCCTTTTGTGAGGAATCCATGACAATTAAAGAGAGATTTTCTTCCACTCATTCTTATGAGCTGATAGAAAAAGAATACCATCAATATTTTGCATGAAATATTTTGGGGCAGCTGCAAAAAAAGAGTTTTTCTTTCATTTGGCAGGTGGAGAGTTGTTAAAGTGATTTCATTTCTTAACAATATTCTGTCAGGCTCTTACAGAAGTGACTGTCGAGCCATAAGACACCAACCCTATTTTTATTGTTACGAAATTGAATGCATAAAGAAGATAAAGGCATTTTCATTATCATAGTGGGACTGAACACGGATATAAGTAATAGTAACTTCTGAGGCAAGATCACAATTCAAAAAGTAGCACTCTGCCAAATACGTTTTTCATGTCTAAACTTTTGGACAGTTTGATAAATGCAATTCAATATGATGTCGTGGTCAGACGTAAGCTCATTTTAAACATTGTGAATATCCCAAGTAACTATTATAACAGAGTAGAGCTGTGTTATACAGCACCTCTCCAGTTATAAAACAAGAATAAGATACAATTTCAACCTGGACATAGCATTTTCTGTCTCAATGTCCAGTAGCTCACCAGTGCTGCATTGATGCATCGGAAATTCATGCTAGCCTAATGCTGCAGGGATATTGGTAGCTAAGATTTTCACAGAGTTTTTTGGGAATTTTAGTTTACATTCAGCCTATGGTCGATGTTGATCCTGATTCATTGGTTTCTGAGCATGTTTGTGACAGTCTTAATGGGTATTCAGAGCAAAAGAGTTTCCTATGCAAATGACAATGGCTGTCATGGGCAGTTTCAGCATTGTGGCACGGACCAGCCTGGGATATATGTAGCAGTGCCTGTTAATTGGCTCATTAATTAAAGCCGGACGCTTCAGCCATTAGTGACTTCTAAAAAGGCAACCAGTGATAATAGGGCACTTTTCATTGATGCTGATTACCAGATAGGAAATGGTTGTGTATACCTGTACAGTTTGCTGTCTGGTGCATGCTAAACACTGTTATCATAGTTCCGGGTCACCATCTCTATAATACAACAAATATTCTGTTTTTAATCAGGAAAATGTAATTGTCCATTTGAGTTAAAAGATGATTTTGCAACTCAAAGTATTGAAATTTACACACTGACAATTGTAGATCTATATGTAACAAGGGTATTGTGTAATAGGAGATGGCACTAGACATTGAGTTCAATGCTAAAAAAATATGCTAAGCTGAACAGTGGAAGGCGTTTGTACTGTATCTATTTAGTGGTCAATTACTCTCACCCCAGCAGGGCTGATGTATGGACTTATGTAATGTTTGTTGATTGCCTAATTAATGTATTGCTGATGCTTTGTGATATTTCTGGGTGAGACCAAACAGTGCTCTAATGAAAATACCTGTTTTATTTATAGGTTGCTGCCGCATATAGCTCATTGGGTTTAAGATTAGTTTCCAAGCCACACCTGCATTATCATTGATATTTAAATGGCTGCTATTCAGAGAGGCTGACTACCCAACAATAAAATACACATGTCAACATGGTCACAATCGTTACAGAGTGTCTAAATTGTGTTGGTTAACAACATCAATGGATTAGAGCCGGCAACCCTCATTGAACCAAGGTGTCAATGAAAAAAATGTTATGATTGTCTTTACACTCTAAAGATAGATTGATACTGTTTGTCCGCTCTTGTAGTTTTGCAAGCATGTAGATGCAAATAAATGTATAGGGCTGACCCAACAGGGTTTAAGGTCTCGTTGATACAATGTACCGTATACTGCTGGCAGGTTATTCACCAACTACATAATTAGGCAGATGATAACTTTTCATAATTTTCAGTTATTAATCTTAAAAATGGTCAGTGATGAGAATAGGAAGTTATTCTGAGGCCAATTCAGACATTCAATATGAGCTTTACATTGGCCGATCAGGAAATAAATTAGCTCAGATCTCATCAAGGGCAAAGACTAAAATCCTGAAATAAGAAAATTAATTAACATTGTGACTGGTGCCCATGAAAACATCATAGAGAAAGACTGAGTGCAGAAAAGTCATTTTCCTTTTCCTTTATCTTTTTGCATAACATCTTGTGTGACATAATTTTATGCAAAGCTCATCTTTCCCTTTATCCAAGGCCCTACTTTGTCATTCTCTTTTTGCCAGATGTCAAGAATTCTATTTCCAATGATGGTCTGTTATGAGGATGCCATTATTGTCACGTTACTTGATGCAAATGCCATTACCAGTAAAAAAGGGCGACCCCATTTGTACAATATCTTACTCTCCAAGAAGAATTTTCAGGGGATATCTTATTCTTCATCCAAAGACAGGGCCTCCCACTTTTCCCCAAGATAGGTCACCCTAAGCATAACCCTAAATGTAATCAGAGAGCACTAAGGTAACCCTAACCCCTACACTAACCCGCGGCAGCTATCCAGAGTAGCATCCCTAGGGGGGCAGGGGGATGCTCAAGTATGATGGTTTCTTAGAAAGCATTCCCTGAGAACAGGGGAGCCCTGTCAGTGGTGGAAGCATGTGATATCCCAAAAAATCTTATGCTTGAGGAATGAGATATTGTGCTACTATGGTGCACCCATAACGCCTAGTACATACAGATATCCCGGGACCATAAAGGGCAAATGATTGGACTTTCATACAAATATAACACTGACCAAAATCTACAACGTTTTGTCAAAATAATTAAAAAATGGCCAAATATCACCAGGAATATGATGTCTACAGTTGATAACTCATTTTAATAGGGTCACGAGCTCTTAAACTATTATACCAGTCAGATAACCTAATATTCGACTTTTGCAACAACCCGGAAATGGTGAACGCTCTATAAAAAGTTGATGCCTAATGAGATCGTAGAAAGGCAGTTTTTGAATATGAGAAAGCAATGAAAGACTTTAATGAAAACAAAAATCAATTATCTATTCACTGTCTTTTTATGCGATATTTTTATAAAAATAATCCATGATAATTTTTCCTAACCCATTCATATAAGCCATTTGAAAAAGACAAAATCTAATTTCCTTTAGAAATTGTAAAAATGATCTCATTGTTCTGACAGGCTAATGCAGGAGTTACTGCCAAGCCGTCTAACATCTGTCTCCTTATAAGTGTTGAAAAATTGATGGCTATGCCTTGAATAGGCAGCACTATGCCAAATACAATAAGACAATATATAGCGGGAGCTAACGGTACATTTTATGTTAAAAAACACACTTAAGAATGACACAGATGTGCGATTCAAAAAGATGTGAAAGCCAGGTTTTAACAAAATTATCTTATCTGGGTAATATAACATTTCAGTGTTGGTCCAGAGTTGCATAGCATATTTTTGCTGCATGAATACATTCTCAGCAGGTATTTGGAAAAAATTAATGAGTATTGTGGCAAAGATAAGCTATTACAGTCTCGTGGCACGGACCAGCCGGATATATGTAGCAGTGCCTGTTAATTGGCTCATTAATGAGAGCCGGACGCTTCAGCCACTAGTGAGTTCTAAAAGCCAGTGAGTGATAATGGGGCACTTTAGGTTGATGCTGATTACCAGACAGGAAGTTGTGTATACCTGTTACCATGGTTACAGTCGGCTGTCCGGTGCATGCTAAACACTATCATTGGTCCAAGAACTTTACTACAAGCTACAACTATTTTGCCTTTTTCCTGAAACATATGGTGCATTAGGAATCCTGAAGGGAATGAAATATGCAAATCAACAACTCTACTGTAAAGGTGTATCTGTGGCCATTTTCTAGCTAGAGTTATCACACAATTCTGGCATCTTGCATGCAGAAAGTGGATATCATGCGTGCTGATATTTCTTGATACAGCACGCATATATAATTTTCATCTGGAAGCATATATATATTATATATATGCCTTCCAGATGAAAAATTTACAGCCTAATACATACTGTATTACTGCATACAAGATTTGTCCAGGAATTTGTCCCGATTGCCGGAGGTGAGAATTTAGCCATCTACGCCATGTTGACAGCTTTGTATGGCCAGATGATGCAGGAGTAAACTATGTCTAGTTCTCTAAGCTATGGGGCACTGTCCGAAGGGTAAGGGTGGGGCTATACCAGGCCTGGGCAATCCGGGATATTTTCCATTATAGGTATATTAGCATACAGTGGGGTTTCTTCCAGCAAGGGGAAATCTCCCCTTACTAAGAGCAGCCCTCAGCTCGGCCTCCTGCCCTTATCTCAGTATAGTTTAGATTTATAGTAGAGCTAAGGGCCGCCGGTAGAGATAAGGGCCGCCGCCGGTCTGCACCTCCAAAGGGAGTTCTCCCAGTGCAGTATCTTATACAGGTGGGCTGGAGAGGGGTGGGGGAGGGGGGTAGGAGTCCACATTTAAATGTACCTTATTTAGGCTATATTCTGTCATTTAAATAATTATATCTCAAGAAATACTAGACTTTCATACTAGACCATTCAAATATACCTAGCCAATTAAATTGTCTACTTGTATGTAGGTGAATGTTTTTCAGCAAACAATGGTGAGGTATTAGAAAATCTGATTTTCTGGTTGAACCTAAAATTACATGTATATCCACCCAAAACCAAGGGGAGAAACCCCCTCACTCGCTTTTCTCCCGGCATAGGGTTAAAGGTAGGATTTCCCCACCTGTATACTCAATCTTGGACCTGCTGGCGAGAACCCCAACCTTCATGTTAGGGAGCTCGTCATTGTGAACAACCTAGTGCACTATGAGATACTGAGAGGGTTAAGCAGCCTTAGTTGTCATAAGTAGGGGGCCTGAATAATGAGAACATTGATTGGGCAGCCTCATTTATTAAGTCTTGCTGCGGGCGGAAGCACGGTAATTACAAGAAGCCCAACCCTTCACTATTACAGAGAAGTTTCTGCTTCAGGAAAGACTTTGGAGTTTGTATACTATTCTGCATGCTTGCCCCCTCTCCCCCTCTCCCCTCAGTGCCTGAAGTGTATTGCTTTTCTTTGATATTTTATAATACTCATGAACACCAGACTTTGGGTTTGTTAACTATTATTTACTTAGATTTAAACTTTGGAATCAAGCCTCCAACTGTATGATACATTTGCAAAGGATTCAGCTAGACCTCTGTTAAATGAATGAGGAACATTTTGAATGCCTAGACAGAATAACTGTGGTAAAATCACAAAATGGAAAAGTACCCGGGGCTTTAAAGTCCCAACACAGTTTCTGATGAAACACTTGTTTTTTGTTTCCTCTTGCATTCACCAAGGCCAAATTAAAAAAAAGTTTTGTTTCAGGTAACATGGGATGAAACTCTAGAGTCGGTAGGTCGGATTTTTTTTTACTTTATTTTTATTTTTACATAACCCTAAAATTGGCCCAAAAAAGTATGAAAATGGGAAGATTTTTTTCAAAACTTTTGGAAACCTGAAATTTACCACCAAAAAGTGTAAAAATATAAAAATGTCTTCAAAATTGCATAAAAAAACGTAGGGTCGGCCCTGTTTACATAGGGTCGGTCGGGTGACCTTAAACAAACTTTTTTTTTGTTTTGGCCCAACCAACAAATAAAAGGTGTGAAATTGTTTAATTAAAAAAAGATTGTGGTTGGAGTCAATTGGTTTTTAGATGATGAGTTAACCTTTGCTTCTTCCACACTTTGATGGCGGCATAGTGATCTAATGCACTTTGCTGCACTGTCGTTATGGAACAGTTTTGGAGCGATGGCAGCATTCTGACCACTTAATTGTTGCAATGGTGACTAAAGAATCAAGTTATATAGCTTTAAAGATATATTGTTACATAGTTATATAGCGCTTTATTATCAAAAGATATAAAGCCTTCCAAGTTACTGTGAGTTTGCTCAACACATGCAATGGAGGTCAGTAGAAAAATCTGGGGTTCGGTTTTGAGGTTATTGACTGGTCCCAATGACACATCTTGAACTTAAGTAATGGCTGTGGTGCCTATCCAATGAATCCCATTGCCTATGTAAACATATCTCCTAAAAGAATTTCAATATCAAACTTAATGAATATCTTCTAACATTTTAACTATTATTATCACTCTGTGATTTTTACATTATATCATGGTTAAGAACAATGCACTGAGAGACAAACCACTGCCATTTCCCCCTATAACCCTCGGTCAGTGACTTGCAGTGGCCTTTGACATCTGTACCCTGTAAATAGAGTATCAGCCATGACCTTGTGACCTCAGTGTCCGCTGTCATGTCCTAATTCCCTGGTACCCATGTCATTTCCGAAGACCCAAATGTCCAGGCTTTATCGGCAATCTCCGGTGGAAATTCTGTTCTTGAATGAGAGTCTGCCTGAATTTGTAAGGATTTATGGATAGGTTGTCATGGCAACTATGGTCTACTCTCCAGAGAGTGCTAACAATGGCTAAATTTAGACCTGCCTCAGTTTGGCTAGAACCAGGTCCAGGTTGGAGAGTGTGGCTATTGTTGGCAAGCACAATCTTCACGCACATTGCTTGAGAAATGGTGGAGGTAGGTTTTTCCAGGAGTTTTGAGTATGACTCCATTTGGCTCTAACATCTATAAATTATGGTCCAGTTATGGGGATCTTTCATAACTAGGTTAGTGGCGATTCTGCCACAGAGGTTATGCAGTAGTGGCATATATCTTTTTACACTTTCTTAGTTTAGACATGTACAATATCAATTTAGCATACATTAATATATTGCCACATTTAAAAACACTTCATGCCTAGCGACAGCCCACAGATGAAAGGATTAACAGTAAATCATTTCAGTTGCTTGTAGTCCATTTACATCGGTGTCGAGATATCACATCAGTTTGTAATTGCAGCACAGAGATAATTATTGCTTTAACAATTTTATGTTGACAATAGCATAGCTGAATCTAGGTATTGTTACATATCTAAGGGTAGTGTTTTGCTTAAATTTGCTATTCCCTTTTTCGATCAGATGCGTGAGAGCCTTTTGCATTCATGTTATGATATATGAAGGCATCAATCATTTACCTATTATTCTGATCCTAATAGTATCTAAATAATGGCAAGATCTCAGCATACAGATCCCTAAGCATTCAGAATGAACTGAATGATAAAAAGGTGTTCTACTGCATCCATTTGGTGGTAATTACCCCAACATGGCTGACATTACTATTATGTACCAATGTATTGTCTGTTGATTGTCTCATTATTGATACCTTGTTATAAGTGGAGGAGACAAAACCGCGTCATGACAAGAATGACTACCTTGTTTACAGATTGCTTATTGGTATCAAGATTTTCCAGACCTGTAGTATGCAGTTTCGCTGATTACCTGACACTAAGGTATGCATGTTTCTATGGTTACGACTATGGGACACAGCACTAACTGTACAGGAATGACATCCCTCAACCAACCAATCTGGCAATGGAAAGTATTGTTATAACTATCTTAACAATCCAAGAATGGTTCACTGCTTGAAAGTATTATGCTCTCGTAACTTGGATGCATGTAAATGCATGTCCATTTATAGGGCTGGCCCTACAGTTTTTTAACACAAACCTTGAGCTTAATATGATGTATTAGGCAGTGATTAAGGGATACTCAATAACTGCACTATTAGGGGTATAAAAGCTTTTCATATATTTCAATCTATCTTTTTTGAAGGGATAGATTATTCAGAGGCCAATTCAGACATTCAATATAAGCTTCACTTTGCTAGTGAGAGAAATAAGTCAGTTCAAATGACAAAATGGGCAAAATCTTGAATTAATGAAAAAGTTAATTACCCTTCTGAAAGCGACACAAAGAACAGCGCAGCAACAATGATTCAGTGCAGAAAAGCCATCTTTTTGCATGTCGTCTTGTGTGTCATAATTTTCTGCAAAGCTCATCTTTCACTTTATCCGAGCCCCTCCTTTCACATTGTCTTTTTTTGAGATGTCAAGATCAAATATTTTATAGCGTCTGGTCTGGGAATGGCACCACTGTCAATCTCCTGCATATGTCATTGCTAAAGTCACCCATGAGGAGCTTAAGGCAGTCGTTTTGTAAAGACACCATGAGAATGGAAGAAAGACTTTCTTCAACCCATTCTAAGAAGAAAAATCATTAATTTCAACTTTTTTGGAGCAGCTGCCAAAAATGCACTTTCATAGAGTGTGGCATGTAAAAAACTGTAAAAGTGATTTAGTTTCCTTAGAATATTCTGGCAGGCTCTTGGAGGAGTAATTACCAAGCCTTATATAGCACCTGCCTCCTTTTTATTGTTGTGAAATTGAACGCACAAAATAGCCAAAGGTCTCTTCCTTATTATAATGGGATCGATAAAGGATAAACAACCTTTTCAGACAAGGCCAAAAGAAAAAGGTAGCACTATGCCAACTGCAATAACACGAAATGCAGCAGGAAATGACAGGGTCTTTTATGCCTTACAAAAACTTCTTCAGACAACATCAGAAATGCCATCTAATGTTACCTGACTGCCGGGCATAAGTTCATTGAATATTAGCATTATAATATGAGTAAAGATGTGCTGTGTAGCACTTGACATATATTGCATATTGCAGGTATTTGCCTGGTAGATGTATTGTACAAGTTATACAATATTATGTAACAAACGAGGATACAATTCTGCAATTAGTTTCAACCTGAACAGGAGGTTTTCTGTGGCAATCTCTAGTGACACACCTGTGATGCATCCATGCATCAACAAATCATGTAAATGAGACTGGCTATCGTAAGCTATAACAGCCTCATGGGTCATACCAGCGCAGGCTATATTGTAGACATCAGCAGCGTATGTTAATTGGCTCATTAATATAAGCCGGACGCTCCAGCCATTAGCGAGTTCTAAAAAGGCAGCGAGTGATAATAGAGCACTTTGGCTTAATGCTGATTACCAGGTCGGAAGCAGTACACCTGTTACAATGGTAACAGTTGGCTGTCATTACAGTCCTAGTCTGAGTGTGGTCACAACATCTCTACAAACCATCAAATATTTGGCTTTTCATCTAAAAAATAATTGTAGATCGGGATTTATGAGAAATTCTAGCCTCAAGTATGAAATATGCATACCAATAGCGGTATAGCTAGGGAATTCTGCAGGGAAAGACGCATTGAATTACATATTTTCCTGAATCAACATTTCAATTTTTATCCATCGGTATATGACATGAGTCTGACTAACCTTTTATCACCTAGAGTTCAAACTAAAAAGGAGGGCCTTTTCATCTACGCTCTGCATGATTCTGTCCTTAAAGGGTCAATGTGCTATGCCCTTTGCATGAATCCGGCTATTAGTCCAATGAATGAAGACTTCAGGGTCAACAAAATTGCTATGTGGGATTTTTCAATGGTTTTCGACTCCTTGATACTAGCACGTTTCAGAAAAAAAAAGTTTACGGGAATCCTCCTTGGGGAAGTGCCTGAAATCCAACATGGCCACCTTTGTACTCCCTGTCTATGGTAAATGGCCATATTTTTCCTTCTAATCGACATATGCACTATTATGATACACCAATTAACATCAGGTCCAACTCATGTATTGATTAGAATTATTGCCCAAGGTCAAGGTCACATATATTTTGTGATTTCACTGCAAAAATGAATGAAAAAATAATAATTCACTGATAAAAACGTATGTCTGGATCTATGTGCACATACCTGGATCTAATCATTTATCTGCACATTGACACCAGGTCGGGCAGAGTGAATGAGGATCAAGGTCACGTGAAGGTTACACCAGACCATGCAAAGGCTATTACAATAATATATTATACTTTGGAAGTACCTTAACATTATGTAAACTGCACTTTTGAAATACAAAGTGAAAAACCATGAAGTCAAAACATACACATGAATTTAATCAATTACCTGAGTCAAGGTCAGCTGGATATTTAGAGCCCTGACCGAAGTCAACTGTCAGAGCGCCAACATAATATATGCCATTACGTGTAAACACTGTGGCATTCAATATGTTGGACAAACCTTGGAACGATTAATGTACCGTTTCCAAGGTCACAGCGGGGACATAGACAACAACAGGGACAAACCTGTAGGTCGTCACTTCAACATTTGTCCCCCTCCTCCAGCTAAGCCATCAAGATGGAGTGGATTTGATATAACAATTCTTAGTTTTATCAAAAATCCCCCAAGATCGCCAGCCGGAATCTTGGAACTAAACCTGGAGGAAAGAAGGTGGATGCACCGACTTTGCAGCATCACACCAAATGGCTTAAACCTACTAGACTAAGCTAGATTCAGGCCCTAGACCCCCAATTATCCATTAAATCACAAGATTAAAGACCCAGGGGGTCCCACACACCTGAGTCAGGTAGCTACATGACACTACACTCATGTCGACAATGTCCGACTGCCAGGCCCTATGCTCTTTTCCATGCCACACTAGATCAAAATCTTAATTTTATTCTAAGTCTATGCCTCCTATGACACATAGACACCAATCAAGCTGAACTACACCATCTTGTGAGTGTTATGGAACATCCAGTACCTTGCATAGTCACACTTAGCAACAAAAAGAACAAAGGATACTGACCAAATTCTTTTAAAATGCATTTTGGCATCAATTTTAGAGTTTAATTCTAATCACATAACTTGGGTCAGCATCAATATTCATGGCTTTCTTGAAACTAATATTTCACACATTGCCTAAATATTTTATTGTTCAACTAAATCATATTATCAGAAATAATTATAAGGAGTTTATCAAACTAATTATTTCTAACCATTCACACCTGATGAGACATTTAAGTTGAAACCACTCAATCTGTACCTTTAATGTGACACTACTTTGTGTCAAACTACAATCCCCAATCAAAACTAAAGGGGCCTCATGCATCACCTTTTTTCCTAAGTACTAAACATCTGCTCCAAGATTGTTTCCATATAAGGACTTTATCAAACACTCTGCTGTGAGAGTGTGTCCCATTGCATTTGGGAAGTGATGTCATAGACTAGATCCCTGCCCTCTGATTGGTCAAGGGACCAGGTAACCAAGGTACCCAATAGCATAGTGAGCCTTGTCAACAGGCATTCAGTGGTTGTGAAAAGTAGGAGTAAGAAGTGTAATCCGTTTCTCTCTGGATATTATGAACCAGGAGCTGTGTATAACCAATACTGAGTAAAAGGTTTATGTTACTGTCTAAAGCTGCAATTATGCTTGAGTACAACTCTGGTGCGTTACTTGCCAGTACTGCATTCATGCATAATTACGACCAGGCGCATGATACATCAAAGCATTATGGCATCCATATAGGGTAAAGGGGGATGGTAGAGATCAAGGTTTTGACTCCAAGGTCAGATGAGAACTGTCAATAAGACAAAAATTTTCCACTTTTGACAGTTTGCATAAGGAACTGTCAATAACAGGAATATTTTCCACTATTGACAATTCAAACTGTCAATAGCGTGTTTGATCTTAACAAAGCACAAGGAGCAGCTTCTTTTTGTATCAGATAATATTGTATAATATAAATGCCCAGTGCACTTGCCTTATTAAATTGTCAAATACAGTAAATATTGTGTAATATAAATGCCCAGTGCACTTGCCTTATTAAATTGTCAAATACAGTATATCTACCAAGTGAACCCTGTATCATCACCCCTCTGCATAATAACTTATTCCAAAATGACTGTATTATAGATGTTACAATAACATCTACTTTAGGATAAGCTGATAGGGAAGACTGGGACACCTGTTTTTAATAATTGGGGCCCTGTGTGCTAATTGTGTCACCCATAAGAATGTTATCGTTATTAGCTGATTTTAAGCCACTATCATGAGTGACCTACTGTAAAATTCAAAATGGCTGTCACACCCATTCTATCATATGGCAGAATGCAAGATGGTACCGTAAATTCTCACGTAGAAGCCGCGGCTTGTACGCGAGTCAGACTCAGCTTTCTTTTGATACCAAACATGCCTATATAGGGTGCGGCTTATACGAGAGTTTTTATTAGTATACTACAGTACCAAAATCGCAATATTCAGACCCCCTCTGCGGCTTATATAATTTGTCAAAGCTAGGGGTGCGGCTTATACGCAAGTTAGGCTTATACGCGAGAATTTACGGTAACAATGTAATGATTAGAATCTATAATTGTCATTTTCCCAGTTTTCCATCAAAATAAGGCATATTTCAGGAATAATGTCATAAAAAATTCAAAATGGCTGTCTATTTCATTTTGAAAATGGCAGGGTTGTATTCCTTGACCTCATAAATGTCCTTTTTGCATTTTTATTTGTGTTTCTAAGCTGATTAGAAGCCAATATAGGGAAGTTTCTAGTTTTCGGGAGCTTTCTGGTGGCCATCTTGAAATATCTCAAATTTCCTAAGGGTGAGAGTTCCACACCCACCTTGATAATTCTACCTAGACCCTATACATCAATAATCTATCACCCCGCGGACTGGCTGTGCTCCACACTTGTGAGCAGACATATAGCACCAAAAAACAGTGCAGTGCATGAGGCTATTATTAGAATTGACATAGTTTAGGTTCCTAAAAAAAATGCCAATATCTAAAAGGAAAGGAGGGGGTTGAAGGGTGAGTGATGCCTACCAGAGGCATGTGGTGTGGTGTATAGTGCACTGTATAGCATACCTGTGAGGACATGCTGTAGGCCCAAGAGTCACTTTGGAAATGGTCTTTTTTAGGGGGGTTCCCCAAGGGCGATTTCCGTAAACTTTTTTTTTCTGAGAAGTAAACATATCAGAGTGTATGAAAAAACAAAAAAATCCCACATAGCAATTTTGTTGAGACTAGACACCCTCTAGGTCTTCATTCACTGGACTATATAGTTAAATAGTCTGTTCAGCCTTTAGGAAGTATATCAACCACCTGAATAATGCATGAATACAGCACTGATATACCAGAGCTACATTCCTGCCTTACACAACCATTAGACAGTGTTTTAGGGTAATTGGGTCTGAATATACTTAAATGCACCTCTAGTCTGTTTCTTACCAGGTCTGCATTCTGCCTTCTACAAGATCACTCAAGAGAAATAGATGCTAATACTCAACTGTGTTAGATCTGTGAGCTCTTGATTAAAATGATGTGAAGTTTGCCAAGGAACTAGACCCCCCCCCCCGGACCGCCAATGCATTTGGTTTATAGCAGAAAAGAAAAAGAAATACAAAAAAGGAGTGAGGAAGTAATGGATGTTTAATGACATTTAACGCCAAAAGAGCCTCGTCATATTTTCCATAGCTTGGGTTTGAGAAACAAGAGTTTTTTTTTCTTGAGTTGAGGGCTGAATTTATCAAAGCACTGTGTGGCAGTTATAAAATTGAAAGGCCATACTGTTGGTGGGTTGCGGATGTGAGTCAGGAGTGCATTGATTGGTCGGCCTTATTAATAAAGTCTTGCTGCGGGCTAAAGCATGGTAATTATGGAATGCCCAGCACTACACCATTACAGTGAAGCTTCTGCTTTGAGACTAACTTTGGAGTTTGTAAACTATTCTTGAGGCTTTTTCATGTTCTCACTCTATTCTCACTTTTATATGATATAAATTTCTTCTCTTCACTATGAAACTGTTAAACAACAACAGGGAAAGCGGGAATGTACCCAAGAATGCATTTCGCCTGCTTACTCTCCATCCTACTCTCTGAGTTCAACTGTAGGAAACAACAAACCTAACATCTGCTGTTAGAATGATTTAACACCACACTACCGACCCTATTTGCAATATGCTAAGGCATTCCCACAGTGCAGTGTACTAGGTCAGACAAACGCCACAAATTTTCCCGCGCCACAATAAATGTCACGTCATAATGCATGAATGCAGCACTGGTGAGTAACTCTGGTAGTCACTGCTCCCCTACTGTACCGATACTGAGAGGCATGCAGGTGGGCAGACAGATCCGTGAGGTAATGGTAGCAAACTGGCCATATGCTACAGGGTCCAGGGTTCAATTCCTGGTAGATCTAAGTTAAAAACCTCTTTTCACATATATATAATGGACTGTCACAATGCATGCAGGTTGAGATCTGCTACTGTAAGGGTGAACGGCAGTTATCCAGAATCAGCATTGATGACATGTTGTCAATGTTAGTTCAATGTTGATTAAAAAATGATTCAATGTTGAACTGAATTTAGTGCCCACTGTGATCTCATCAATTTGGGAGTAGCAGGAAGATTTTCTGAAATTAAACGAGTAATATTTAACAAAAAAAATTCAGAAAGGAAATAATAATTTTGATTTAGGATATAAAAAATTGTCAGCTCATTCACGGGAAAGTGCCTGGGGCTTTAAAGTCCCAACACAAACAGTTTCCGATAAAAACCTTTTTTTGGTTTTCTTCTGGCGGAAATAGTTTTGACAGAGTAAAGAATAAGTCTTGTGAAATTGTTGAATTTAGAAATGATTGTGTGAGAACACAATTAGTTTTTAGATGATGAGTTTACGCTTTATTTTTTAACCTTTAAACACTTCAGGGATGGCATGTCACCAAAATGCCATATGTTTTGTCATGATGCACCAATGCAGCCCTGGCAGGTATACTGAATCTGGGACCTGCTGGCGAGGCGGACAAAGGGCTTCTCTAAAATGTGGGGAGGGGCTGGTGCTATCTTCAAGGATTCCCACTGTGGGCTGTAAAACTGGTGATAATTGTGGTAACCAGCAGGATGGAAAGTTTACAGATAGTGTCTGTAAATGACACTTAGGGTAGGCTTTGTCTATATTTTAATTGATATTACCAATGTGGCCCATAATGACTGCACAGTTGGGGTCCTCGCCAGCAGGTCCCAGATTCAGTATAGCTCACCTGTGCTGCATTGGTGTACATACCAACCTGTTGATCATGCCTCAAACACGTAGGGTCTGGATAATGCTTAAATGCAACCCTGCAACGATACTCGACAGGGCTGCATTCATGCATCATGCTTACCACTGATATGACACAAAAATGCATTCTGGAATCCTTGAAAGGTTTATGGTGACATTGTGATTCAATGTACCATGCCGCACAGTCATCATAGTACAGTGTTAGAGCAAGGGCTATTTGCTGACCCTTAGTTTTTCCTGATGCAGACTAAAATATCAAGCATTATATGGATATATGAATCACAGGCTATTGAGGTTGCAACAAAAGTGATTCTTTATGGAAGTGACATGGAGGTCCTCATGTCACTTCTTGAATTTAAGAAACTGCTTTGGTGTGTGTGTGCCCTATATATCATGGCCTAGCGAAGCATAGACAGCTTTTTTAGCGCATTGAATATTGCCACATTGTATTGAATGGGGGGCATTGACTATGGCCCGTCCTATACTTAAGCATAGTGAATCTCTCATAAGATTAAACTACCGTTTCTAACATGATGAATACATATTTTCCGTGTCACTCATTACCTTCCCTTTGTATGAAGATCTATTCATCATATCAACAAAAGATTATAGCACATTCAAGCAGTATACACTTACGGCTAAGCTACTGCCATATTTCCCTGAAGGTCCTCGATCAGTGACTTGCAAGTGGCTAGGATCATTCTACTCTGTAAGCGAAGAACCTGCTATGGTCATAGCCCTGTCCCGCTGTCTCCCTGTCACGTCCAAATGTACCAATTCCCTGGTACCCATGTCATTTCTGAAGACTCAAATGTCCAGGCTTCATCGGCAATCTCCGGCGCAAATTCTGTTCTTGAATGAGATCCTGCCCGGATTTGCAAGGATTTATGGGTAGGTCTTTATGGCAACTACATTCAACTGTATAGCCCGAGGGTGCTAACAAGGGCTACATCCAGACAGAGTTTAGTTTGAATAGAACTATACCCTAGCTGGGAGAGTGTAGCTATTGATAGTGGGGTGAATCTTCAAGCACATTGCTTGATAATTAGTTGGCATGGGATCTTGCAGGGGACTGGAATATGACGTCATGCGTGCTTTTACATCTATATGTCATGACTTCAGCAGGGGTCAAGGTCATTGTGGGACAGAGGTCAGCAGTGGATTATGTAGCAGTAGCGTCAATCTCCTGACATTTACTTGGTCCAGACATGTACAATTTCAGTTTTGCATATATTGATATATCACATATGAAAACATTCCACGCCTAGCAAAGACACACACAGCCAGAGTAAGATAACTATTAACAGTAAATCATTTTGGGTGAATTTAAATCTATTTCGAGATGTTACACTTGTGTTTGATTGGAGCGTTGAGATTAATATTGCTTTGATAATTATATATATGTTGACAAAGGTATAGATGAAACTGGGTATGGTAACATATTTAAGGGATGTGTGGTGCTCTATTGTGCTCCCCCTTCGTTAACCGGATGCGTTCCTGCCAAGATATATAAATGCATCAAGCATTGACTTGTCATTCTGAACATAACGGTGCTAAAACAATGGCTAGATCTCAGCATTTAGGCTTCTAGCCAATCATAATATGTTAAGCTAAACAGTGAAAGGTGGTTAATCAGTGGTTATTTACTCTTACCCCAGCACAACTGAGGCATGGACTAACGTGGTGTCTGGTGATTGCCTCATTATTATAACACTGGTGATTTGTAGTATCACTTGTTGAGACAAAACAGTCTCCTGATGGAAGTGACTGATTAGTTTGCAGTTGTTTTATACCGCATACATGTTATTGGTGTCAGATGAGTCGATAAGCCAGACCTGTAATACTACTGATAATCAAGCAATTTACAGTATGCAGGCTACCATGGTAAAAATCACAACCTGTGTCTCTCAATACAAATACTGTGTCAATGAAATGGAATGTGCTGAGGAAAAAAAGGTTTTGTTTCAGGTAACATGGGATAAAAAGGTGGGCTCTGTAGGTCAGATTCTTTTTAATTTTATATTTTTATCTAAACATGAATGTTCTAGCTAGCCATTCCACATACCCTAAAATGGCCCCAAAAAGGGTAAAGATATGAAAGTTTCTTTGATATTGCGTTAAGAACGTAGGGTCATTTGGATATATAGGGCCAACCACACAGGGTTAAGACACTACCTTAAAGTGGCATAGTCCGATGATCAGGGCTCAAAAATATATTTTGCTAAAATTGTGCCGGAATGTTCAATTTGACCATTTTTCATGTCCTACCTACTTTATTAAACTTTATTCCCCAGAGTTCAGCTTAGATTTCAGCCAATAATCAGTTTTTTTTGCTAAATTTAAGACTTTTGGAGTGCACGCTATAATTCCAACCATTGAAAATACACTGTAAAAAGCTTTACCTGTGTTCATGGGACCCTTTTAATTACCTCTTATTTGACCATGAATGGCATTTTATTATATCCTATCCTCCAAATATGATATTGCACTGCCATTTTGAACATTTTTTGAATAGAAATCAAAATATGGAAAAAAAATCGGACTATGCCACCTTAAAGTCCACTCACAAGGCACTGTTGGTGAGTTATTCACCAACTGCCTAATAAGGGATGTAACAAATTTGAATATTAATTTTTTCTAGGCCAATTCTAACTTTCAACATGAGCTTTACTTTGGCACACCAGGAAATAATCAGATCAGATGTCATTAGGTGCAAAGACAAGAATCCTGAAATAATGAACAAGTTAATCAAAATTGTGAATCTTGCACAAAGAAAAAGTCAGAAAAGCCATTTCATCTTTTTCTTCACTTTTTTTTTCAGGGCATCTTGTGTGTCATAATGTAATACAAAACTCGTATTTCAGCTCATCCAGTCCCTACTTTGTCATTCTCTTTTTGCAAGATGCCGATGTTGCATGTTTTAAGAGCAAAGGTCTTGTCTTGTAATGGCACTTTTGTCCTCTAACTTGTGCAGATGGCTATAAATCATAAAGGGAGGAGTGACGCAAACACATACTTATTCCTTCAACCCTTTGAGGATGGCATGATACATTTATGAATGTATCATGCCCTTGGTCGCCATGATTCATGCATGCAGCCCTGGTGAGTAACTCGCCAGGGCTGCATTTATGCATCATGCCAACCGTATGTGATCAAGATGCTCCAGTAGGGGCAGCATGATGTACCAATGCAGCCCTGGCGAGTTACTAGCCAGTGCTGCATTGGTGCACCATGCAAAAACAGGCATAAACTTATCTCAATTCTACAGAGTTTTCCAAATCGCTAACTATAATATGAGCAGAGATGAAATTAGAGCAGCTGCTCCATGACGCACATTGTGGGGTTTTAGGCTGGTAATTATTCTCGACCATAAAAAAGAACAGGTTAAAATTCTGCAAGTCATTTCAATTTTAACAGGAGATTGTCTGGGTCAAACTGTAATGATGCTTTAGTGTTGCAGTCATGCAACACCCAATCAAGTACTGGTACTGGTAGCTCAGGTGTTCTCGGATTTTCGAGAATTTCTAGCTTACATTCTGTTTATGATCAATATTGGTCACTGAGGATATGTGTGCAGCATCAAGAAATTCTGAGCAGATTTCTAGAGCAAAAAAATATTGCTATGCAAAGGAGAAAGGCAATTCACGAGCCATTAGAGCCTCACAGCACGGACCATCTAAGTATATACTGTAGAGGTCAGCAGGTTTGTTTCACGTAACATGGCAAGAAAATGTAGGATCGGTAGGTCGGATTTTTCTTTTTTTTAACTTTTTTTTTAAACATGAAAGTACTACTCAGCCTCTCCCAAATCCCTGAAATTGACCAAAAATGGGTAAAAATATGAAAAATGCTTCAAAATTGCATAAAAAATACGTAGGGTCGGCCCTTTTTTGATAGGGTCAGTCGGGTGAGCTAAAACAATTATTTTTTTGGCCTAATTCATGTTAAATGTGTCCTGACGGGCGCCAATCTACAGACCCATTGGTCATTGATGTTATTTCTGCTGCATCTAGACAGTTTTAAATTGTATTTTTCTTGGGCAAAAAAGTTTTCTGTGCAAATGAGAAGGGCAATCATGAGTTATTACTGCCTTGCGGCATAGACTAGGATATATTGTAGACATCAGCAGTGCCTGTTAATTGGCTCATTTATAAGAGCCGGACGCTTCAGCCATTAGCGAGTTGAAAAGAGCCAGTGAGTGATAATGGGGCACTTTACGTTGATGCTGATTATCAGATAGGCAGTTGTGTATAGCTGTTACCATGATTGTAGTCTGCCATCTGGTGCATGATAAACAATGTTTCCAGTCCCAGTCAGCTTGCTCGATAAGCCGACAAATATTCTGCTTTGGTGAGAAAATATTGAGTTTTCAATGCGTAAAAGAGCTTATTCAGATGAGAGGATTGAAATATGCACACCAACAGCTGAATATGCGTGTCAAGGCAGTAGGTAGGAAGGGTTAGGGTAGATTCACCCAGAGTTGGACACGTACCTTGAGACAGACATCTGATTATGTGGTTATTCAAGAATTTCTATTTGTGAGTAATATAAAGTTTAAGTGTTATTCTTTTTAAATAACAAACACTAGAAGCGGTATTGCGCGTAGATGACTCCAAATATCCCTGTGTGTCTCAAGGTATGTTTTCAACTCATGGTGAATCTATCCTAAGTTCAATTTGTTATACTCAGCATTTGTTACTGCATGGTTACCAAATACTGCAAATTTCATTTCAGATTTTGGCCACTGTAGACATGTCAAACAGAGCCGTGCGACCATTCTCAGAAAAAAAACCTCATGATAACCGTGTTAGACGGGCAAGACACATTGTTTGTACTGACTATTTGAGCTGATTTAATATAGTATGTCATGAAATATTCGAGATACATTGCCTTTTTCTATCCTCATGCATAATGTTTAACTAGTGAGAGTTTAGGAATTACTACTTGTATCAACCCCATAGGGCCCTCATAATGCCCAAATGCAGCTCTGATGAACCAGGGTTGTGATATATTGGCAAATATTGGCATTAACACTATCAACAATTTTAGCTTACAGTACAGCAATTACAATTGGCTAGTAGAAATATGCCTATTATCAACATTTGTAGACCATTTAGCGCTTGATTCTTGAAGTTTCCTAGAGCTAAGACAGCCTACCAGCCACTTTATCAGTTTACTTCTCAGAAAATAAATCACCCTTGTCATATTTATTATGACTTGGTGCTTTCAAACACCATTTTTTTTGAGGCCACAAGTCCCTAATACACAGTGTCCCACTGAGAGAGTTTAGCAGCCGCACAGTTTATGAGAAGAGGGCGTATTGATTGGTCCACCTCATTAATAAAGTCTTGCTGCTTGCTTGCGTCATAATAATCATTATGGAGCGTATAAACCATATTGGTTTGAACATTGCATAAATCCAGCCCTAGCCAGTTTCTTAGCTGTGCCTTCCTGAATCACAATTAGAAGGACCAATTCAGTATCAAATTAGAATTTTGGAATGGCATTATAGCAAATACCATAAGCTAGGGAAAATATGCTTTTTTCATTTTTTTAAATTACTTCAGCTTGATATTGAGAGTATTAAAATATGAATAAATCAAGTTTACAGACAATTTAGACCCCTTTAGTCGATCAGTCCTAAGCAAAAAGGAAAGAAAGTGCTATCTTCATATCTCTCATAGGTTAGTGATGAGAGGGTTTAGCGGCAGTACTGGTAGGGGCGTGAATCAGGACCACATTGATTGGGCGGCCTCATTAATTAGGTCTTGCTGTGGGCGGGAGGGTGGTAATTACAAGACGCCCAACTTCACGTCATTACAGAGGAGCTTCCGCTTTGGGACAGACTTTAGAGTTTGTAAACTATTGTTCATGCTTCCTTTATGTTCTCATATTATTATTCTTTCATGTAACATGAAGCTCAACACTTTTTCCTGACATCACATAACATATGAGCTGTGTCCTGAAAATGACTGCATACACCCAGCTCTAGGGAGTCTACTTGCCAGGATAATATCATTGCATCCTGAAGCCAACTGAAGTGCTCATAAGTGATATCGATACCTAGACGGTTAAAGATGGACATCTCACAGAACCTTCACCCCCAAAAGGAAGGAAATATTTAAATTTAGGAAATGAAAAATGTGTCAGCTCATTTACAGGATAAGTGCCTGGGGCTTTTAAATCCCAACAGAAGCAGTTTCTGACGAGACACCTTTTTTGTTTTCTTCTGGCGGAAATGGTTTTGACAGAGTAAAGAATAAAACGTGTGAAATTGGTGAATTCAGAAACGATTGTGGCTGAACTCAATAAGGTTTTTACATGATGAGTTTACTCTTACTTTTTGAACCCTTTAACCAATTAATCATTTAGGTACAGATGTCACTAAAAGATGACATTGGTTGTCATGATGCACTGATGCAGCCCCGGTGCACAGAAGATGCATCGAAACATCATGCACAGTCAGGGGCATGATACATTGAGGGATGATGCTATAGCTAAAGAGTTAAGAACTGCATATATGTAAAAGGTTGGAATCAAATTTATAGTTAAGACATGTCATTAGTACATTATGACACAATATAGACAAAGCGACTTCTAGATTACTGTTCGCTTGTTCAACACATGTGCAATTGAGGTCACTAGAATGGATGTTCCTGGTTGACTCCCATATCAGATCTCAAAAAATGCTGCAATGCCAGTGTAATGCTTCTTGTGTTCCCCTTATAACCCCTTAAAAAGGGCTGCAATGCCAGTCCCTTTTAACACACTGCCATATCTCCTAAAAAAACTCTCATTTTAAAACTGATGAATATCTTTCGACATTTCAATTGTTATTATCCCTTTGTGCTGAGCCTGATTTGTGCATACTATCACATGTATATACTATGCACTCAAAGACTGCCATTTGACAGTTTGGGCCTCACTCTGTGACTTTCCAGCTGCATACAACCGTCCTAACCTGTGAAGGGAGTATCAGCTAAAGTGAATCTCCCAGGATTTGGCGAGGCCGACCAAGAAATAGATATCTGATCAAACTGTAAGGATCTAGGCAAATACCTTAACATGCTCAGAGGGGAGCCCACCATTACGGTTCTTTATTTTTCATGGAATACGACAGGACCATTGCTTTAACTAAGGACTCCTGTATTTAATACCCCCGTGAAATAAATCATGGCTGTGACGTCATCAACAATGGTGGTTTGTTTACATTTGAATGGCAGAGAAAAAGCTATTTTAGGCTCCCCCTATCATCATAACCCTGTAAACAGACCAAAACTCGTGAACCTTTGTCTATGTGGTTTAGTCTATCACATACAGCGTCGCCTGACCACCACTGAAAGACATATAATAGTATCCAGTTCTCCTTTAGGATATTCTGAAAGCTTAAATGTGTACATACCCCTACAAATGTAAACACCTTTATGGTACCTTTATAGCCAGAGACACAGAGTGTCCATGTCTAGCCGGATCTGACATTATTAATTCTTCCCCTCTATTTTAACAAACTGGTTTAAGGAGATGGTATCAGATGCTTATGAGGTGCACATGTTATGGGGCAAAAGCACCAGACAGCAAGTGGACTCGCCTTCAGATGGGAGATTCACTATATGACCCTGTACCCTTGGTGTCTCCCTGTCATCTCCTAATGTATCCATTACCAGGTACCAATGCCATTTCCCAAGATGCAAAGGTCAAGGTTTTATCGGCAATCTCCGGCACAAATTCTGTTCTCGAATGAGGCTCTGCCTGCATTTGTGAGGATTTATGGGTAGATCGTCATGGCGACTATGGTCAACTGTGCTGCCTAAGGGTGCCAACAATGGCTATATTCAGACAGAGATTTGTTGGAACCAGGCCTGAATACGTTTCGCCTCCCCCCCCCCCCCCCCGATCTGACCCTATGATATAAGACACAATTCTCCAACCTTGGCTGTCTCACAAAGAAAAAGGTGCCAGCCAAGGGAACTGGACCCCTATTCAGAATCAAGCATCACAATCCATTTTAATTCTTTTTGAGTCTGTGCATGCACCATATCATGTTTTAGCCGATGCTTAAAGCTAGCGTGGGTAGAGACCCCCACAAAAATTTGCTTCCTACAGCTCTGACATAGGATCATCCAGGGGGTTGGAGTATGACGTCAGGAGTATGACGTCAGGAGTATGACGTCTGGAGTATGACCTCTTTAGAATGACCTCAGGAGAAGGAAGCCGTGAGTGCTCTGACATGTAGATATCTGGTTATCTGGGTCTCTCTCAGCTTACACATTTGGTTTTCTTAGAGTGAGAATACAATAAGTTTCCATCTAGGCTTATGCATCAGTTATCAATTAATAATTATGTAGCAAGAGCTGCTATTTGGATCGGCCCAAACTCAAGGTGCAGCTGATATTTGGAAAAGGCTTACACAGGAGAATCTTTATTAGTTTTTGTTATGTGCTAAAGCTAAAACAATAGAGCTCAAATGATTTACAATATATATATATATATGTATACAAGTCCTAAATTGGTGCAAGCTAAACCATTTAGATTATATGATTTTGTATAACTCAAATGAGCTTTAATACCCTGCTTTGCTGTATGACTGAGGCAGATTGTGTGCAGAAACAGAAATGTCACACCCGGATTAAAAAGACTTCCAGTTTGTAAATGAAAGATCAATAAAACCAAAGAAACGTGAAGAAATCTGAGGCAGTTGAGGTAGGAGAGACCCATGAAGAATGGTCTGAGAGAGGATGAGCTCCTAATTTCTTCCTTTTCCACCCCAACTGGTTCCACTTTTATTACCAACTCTCCCCCAAAGGATGAGGGACTTTGTTCGGTTGTGGTAGGAGAGGAGGGAAAAAAGGCTTTCATTAAGGCATGTAGAGGCCTGACTACTGCTCTGTGTCTGGTGGATGTGTTGTCCACTCTGTTTATGTTTTTTTTAAATTAGAAATGAATGCAACCCTTCTTTTTTTGATGAAGGGAGAAATAAAGGTAGAAACTGCAAGAAAGATAAACATGGTTGGTGATGGTCGCTTTAAGGTTTAATGTCTGTATTAGTGAATGTCTTTCTGACTTAATGAAAGGACAGGGATTTACTTAATACCCTATCATTGATATTGTTATTTGATGGGTATTATTATTGTTTATTAGTGTAAGTAGTTCCCTAGTGCTACGTTCATGCACATGTACCTTGTATAGTGTAAATACACTCTGAAAAGGCTACACAATTAAAAAGATGAGAGCCAAAAATATGCTGCAAAGGTGCTAGTTTCGCCGATATTTCTTTGTATAGTCATAATGCCAAATAGTGACATGTACATGTTGAATCTATTATCCTTATTCCCTAGATGACTTCCTATATCCACTGCCTCTAGCTGTTTGTCTAGAAGTCTCCCTATGTTCTCAATTGGGTTCATCTTACTAAAAGCATGTACCTGACATTGGAATGTGATCTTAACATAGATGAAACGGGGGGGGGGGGGATATTATCAATGTCTGTCTGCTCTATACAACAGCAGGATGTATCAGGTTTCTACATGTACATGCCCCTCATACATATATATCACTATGTATTGCAAAGCACCGATCATTCTCAACCATTGTCATACAAACATGAATGCATCCCTTGTATGTAAAATTGTTTAGCAACCAATGGTTAAATATGCAGTATCAATGAAGAAAGGACCTAGAAAATTGAGAGCGTTCACCAACCATGTCCCTGATCTCATTTTTTAACTTCATATTTGTCCTACTTATTAAAAAGATTGGTCTTTCTTTTCATCCCATGAAATATGAGCAAAGTAGACAGCACATCTATTACATAAGAACTGGTAGCCTTGCCTCCACATGCCAGAATAAAATCAGTTTTCCCTCGTCTGCTACTTCAATCGAACAGTCAGCCATCTTAGCGAAAAAATACATTAATGAAAACTGAAACCACGCTGAAGCATGTGTGGTTGTATTATAGGATGTCTTTAGCCTTTGAGTACCGTACAGTGCTTGCTACAGCAAACCTTATGTTTAATACGGCACATGAGTGCAGCTCCAGTAATACATTCCCTTCCCTTTTTGGTTAATGAGCACTAAACATAATCAGAAAATACATTTATAGGGACAAGTATATCCAAACAATGTTGCATACTACCATTCTTCAAATTGTATTTCTTTTGTATTTTACATCGGGGCAGTGGGAATCTCTCTTTAAAGAAAAAAATAATTGGAAGTAAATCTGTTTCAAAGGCTAGGTTTTACAGACAGGGTTCTATGTAAGGGCTATAGGTACAAGTCATGGCCCTGGCTCTGAGGCCTCCAAGATAAGATTCCACCAACCAACCAATGTAAATGGGATCTCTGTTTAGAAGCCAGATATCTTTTCCATGCAGGCAGTTCGTAATCCAATCCTGATGAACCAGCAGTGCAAGATTTCATTTGTCCATGACTTGAATGATACTTCTGGAATATATATATATATTGAAAAGTATGGGAGGTCACGTAGACAAAGAAGGATTAAAACCAGGATAACCTGGAATAATTTCTCCTCATATTTTCTTTCATTCTTTCTGGATAATGGCCACTGTAAAAATGATAAACTTGGCAATGTAATGAAAAAAACATGTTAACCAACAGGAAAAGTATTTTATGAATTCTCTTAATTTTTGTTTTGATGGCTTCCCATACACACAGTTTTAAACCAGAGATATTTAGGAACCTTAGATATATCTCAATGATGTGGCCTATGTTTGCATCTCTGTATTCTATTGGGTTCATCATACTAAGCGTATGAATGATAAGGTATCCGGAGACTAATATAGATAAAAGGGTAAAGAGATTAGCTTATGCATTTAATTATAACTATGCGCAAGGCATGCACACACCAGCATATCTGTAACTGAAATGTACATATAGACAGAGGTCCACGATAATCTGTCTCAAAGACAGGTTTCTCCATGAGTGATGCATTGGATCGTATCACACGAGGCGGACCATAGTAACTTTATTTCTCTACATGAAATAAATATTGTTACCACTGCAGTCTGCCAGAGTGTATAAATGCGACCCTGGCAAGATCCACCCACACGCTGGTGGTACGAGTGAGAGAGGGGCAGGGAGATGAGAAATGTCTGGCAGGGGAGGGAGAAAAGGAGTTAGGTAGAACTGAACCCTTCAGGGACTGCAACGTTACAACTTTAATGTGCATTATGCTTTTTTGATGGAATGCATAAATGCAGCAGCCATGGGTTTTAATTCATGCAACATGCTGACTAGGATGTATTGACCATGTAAGGTCGGCATGATGCATGGATGCAGCACTGGCGAGTTACTTGCCAAGGCTATATCCATCATGAAGAACAGGGCCTATGGCATTGATGTGCTATGCAACCATTAAGGGACCAGGGATTTCATATCAAAGAAGAGTCACTAGGGAGAAGCTATGAGTGGCAGCTAGATGTGAGCATAGGACTGCTACTGTTGAAGCCATCATCAGGCATTTAGAGTCTAGAAACCTGCCACACACTATGCCAATACCGATTGTGTAGGATCTAGAGTGTAACTGTGCCATCTTGCAACAAGTCTTATGTGAATATATGATATGACCATAGTTAGTGTTAGTCGCTAGTGTTCAACATAGCTAGTAATCTGTTACCTCCCTATATAACAAACCAGGAGTAGTTGCCATTATCAGGTCACCTTTTGTGTCAAATTGGTATATTCATTCCAGTGTGTGACACTTGTTTATATGCCTTAGTGTATTAAATGGCCAAGTAATGTACTTCTCCCCTTGTAAGGCTCCCATATTTGTTGAAATAGTTTATGTACAGTTACTGATTGATATATGAATAGATGAATGTGATACATTTTAGTGTTTTTCTTTTGACTTACAGCTGTAGGCATAGAAACATTGAACTCTAAACGGTTCCTTCAGGATCTGTATTGAAGATATCCTTTCATACTATCAGGGCTGTGTTGCTATCGATATTTTAATTATGTAGGGATATGTGAGTCTCCATTAAAAAGGTGATAGGACACACATGCTTTCGCCTTTCTATAGTGTAAAATGGCTATATAACAAAACAGCTAATTAAAACTGCAGCATACTCTGTAGGCCACTTTTTTGTGCAAAGCTCCCTCAGTGAAGGAATTCCCAGGATGCTTAGTTTCAACCATTTCCAACAATAGGCGCGGGTGTTGGTAGAGAATGACAATTCCTATATTTTCCTTCCTATGCTATGTGGGCAGGATATATATATATGAATGCAGTCTATTAGAAGACTTGCCCTTAGCCCTAGCTCTTTTAAGACGGATGCCACTAAAAGATGACATTTGTTGTCATGATGCACCAATAAAGCCCGATTTAGTAACGTGCTGGTGCTGCATCATACCGGCCCTTTAGGACTGTCTCAACCCAGTAGAGTCAGCATTATGCTTGAACTCAGCACTGGCAAGCTACTCACCAGTGCTGCTTTTATTTACCATGACAACTAAGGACATAATGCATTAAGGCATTGTACCATCCTTAAATGGTTAAATGGTTAACACCAGTTGGAAAGCAGTGCTTTTATGTGGCATAAATAGCCTGTACTCTGCTGATCCTAATGATAAAAACAGCCAATTAAAACTCACTATGGTAGTCCATGTAAAAACCAGCCATGAATGACAAAAATACTCCTTGCACTTCTACAGTGTTCTTATCTGGCAAAGCCCCATTGACTAGGACTCGACCAGAATGTTCAGTGCGAAAGTGGAGCTGGTAAAAGGGGAACATGAAAAGAGAAACATAGGAAAAAAATAGAGCGCAGGAAAATGTGTGGCTTACCTTAGTCTCTACAGAAGGGCGCATTTACCCCATTCCCAATGGACCTGAGACACAATCGAAGAGGTGACAGGCAATGCTGAGTGTGGGGGGTGTTTGTAAAGCAACTCAGTGTTTTACTGCTGACCCTGAATGCAATGTATCCCTATGTTTAGTCGTATGTCAATCCGTATGTGAAACCCCTTCATGATGGGGTTACAGTGTAGACACTCCATCAGAATTCAAATACATGTGTTGCTTGCTACATGCCCATATTCTAGAACTGATAACTCTGCTCCCTTGAGTGTTGGGGGGGGGGGATCCAAACAAATTTGGACCCCTCTTTGAGTAGAGAACCAAATAGTCCATATGATTCTTTCTGCTCAAAAACATGTTAACAAGTGTAGTTCAAAGGGGCAGGATGCAATAAACTCAAACATGAGTGCAATGGCAGATAACATTTTTCATGAATAAATATAAAATGTACACACAGTTTGTTGAGCATTGAGGGTTCTATCACAAGGTCTTAACTTATTGCAGTGAGGCAACCCCATCTGGTAAGCATGATGTGTGAATGCAGCATGAGTTATTTACTTCCCAGGGCTTTTATCATGCATTATTATGGAGAAATGGCCTTAAAGAGTGAATCAAACGCTATCACAAAGGTCAAATGGTGCACCACATCTTTCAACAATAAATCTGTCTTGTAAGTAATGTATGTAGGTTTTGTATTAACAAGAATGGAGAATTAATCCTTCTGAAGCCAAGTACTTGTGATCCAGTCATGATGGGGGCTAATGAAGCAACTGATTGGTTACGGTTTGCCTTGTGATCACAGTCATTTGACGGTGGTGCAGATCAAGGTAGACAATTAGTGTAAAAGCCTAACCAAGAGACACTGCTAAAATCAGTAGACTCCCCCTCTGTAACATCAAATTACTAGACAAGAGTCTTAAATCTTGATGGGGCAAACCTTTATGTGTCAAGTAGTGTGGAAATTCTTACTTAAATCTGATCATTTTTCTTTCCCAAAGTAAAGATTTAATTAGCAGTTGTTCTGTAGGCATATCATATTTGAAGATCCAATACAATATGACACTAGTCGTAAGATTGTATATTGACAGAACTAGCAAACAAGAGGAGATTTAGAAAATGGGTCTAAGGTTAAATATAGATTTGACAGAACTTCCAAAATATTATGGCAATGTAATGCTGGACAATCCAGGATAACTACAAATTAATTGAGTCCTCCTAATTTGAAATGGACAATTTCCTGAGCTGACAGCATCATTATTCTTTGAGTGAAAATGTGAGGTGTGAGGTGTTAAACAAGACAGTTTAAAGGGAAGATCAATAAAGACCCCAAGGAATCCTGTACAAAACCCTAAAACATAGGCCCCAATACCTTTGCCTCTGGGCCAAGGCTTCAACATGTTCTACTCCAAATCTCCCGACCCAAATGTTTAACTGTAAGCCCTGTTTGCTTACGGTTAAACATTTGGGGTGGAGGGTTGGAGTAGAACATGTGGAAGGTAAGACATATCCAGTTGTGGGGGGGGGGCGAAATGGTGGAAAAGAATCTAACCATCCCCCATCTTTTTATTTAGGTGAGCACTACCTAAGGGCCCAAAGATATGAAGGACCAGACAATCTCCCTAAACTCTCTAGCTCTAGATCCATTCCCAGTTACAATGAAAAAGCGTTAGCTGTTGCAGAATATGGCTACAGGGTAAATCATAATCCTAATTAACCAATAATGTATGGCTGACGGTCGCACAAGGGGCTGTATCGCTGGATATCGGCGCGAGTGCGAAGCACAAGTGACGATATCCAGCGATACAGCCCCGAGTGCGACCGTCAGCCATACATTATTAGGTTTATTATACGATTATTGCATTCAAATGTCTTTAATTACCTTATATATGTCCTAATTTCGCCATTTTGAAGGGTTATTGACTGAATATCCCTCGAACACCAGTAGCGCCATGTTGTTTTAACATCCCACCAACCTTGCTCGCTGATTGGTGGAGCCTGCCCACATCACATTTGCAATCTCCAACACTGAGTCCAACATAGAATTTGTAAGGGGGCCAGCTTGGCGCTGTGTTATAACCAGCGTTTCCCTCCTCATTCACCACAGCCGGATAGGCATAGGCACTAGCGTCTTCGCCTCACGCACCGGGGGTCCCCGGATCGAATCTGGGTGGAAACGAACCGTTTTCAAGATGCCTATATGTATGTGAAAAAAATCCCTAGAATTATTTTAACGAAAGGGGAAGTAAAGTCCAACTTCTACCTTTATAGTAAAAAATAAATTAGAAACAAATATTGATTTTCAAAGAAATTATACCAAAAAATGCCTTTTCTTCTGTAACTCGGTAAATAATGGTCCTACAGGGCTGGAAATCCGCCTGTAGACTCCTTGTTTCGCCATCTCCCTCTACCAGCCCCCCCACGGCGTGGTGGTTAGCACGTCGGACTTCAAGTCTTGATGTAGCGTGTTCGAGTCTCCATGAGACCTCAGATTTTATGTGTGACGAAATTTGGGAATCGCTCAGCCCCACCGGAAGAGTGCCGATATCCACTGGAAGAGTGCCGATATCCACCGGAAGAGTGCCGATATCACTAGATATCAGCACGGGGATATCACGTAAAAAGCACGATGAGTCGTTCAATCGTATAATAAGCGCATGTAGCCTCATGGTCCTCAGGTCTGGAAAACGTCGAGTCCAGTAGCAATATTACAGCACTGCTCTGCAGACAGGTCATGGGTGAAGACATAAATGTCAGCAATCTACATTTCAATTTCACCCTCCAAAATTGGTTTTGGTATCATATTTGGGGATCTCCTGTTTGGACAGAGTTGGATTATGGTTGGGTGAATAAATGTTTTTCAGTTGACATGCTGACTCAGGGCTCATCCCCGTGAACTAAACCCTGTGACACTGAACATGATCAGCTTTGACAAACAAATCTGGCAATTACCTAGGAATTAACCTCCTGATAGTTTGGCTACTCTATAATGTGTTGCTAGGTCATGTTTTTCTCATTTTAGCTAGAGTATAGATCTATGATGTTAAAGTCTTGGACTCAAAAATAGTCTCATAGATTAGCCCATACAGGGCTAAAAAACTCCTAAAGGTACATGCTGATGCAGCTATGCATCGTTCAAGGATTACTCACTGGGACTGCATTGATGCAGCACAACGACAGATATGATAGTTTACCTTTTTACCATGCATCCTTAAAGATATACACTATGGATAGGGCAGCCAAAAAGAATGTCCTTTTATACTGTAAACCAAGAGTAAATTTTACTTCATATATACACTTAAACATTAGTTTATATACTGTGAAACTATATGAGGTTCATTTCTCAGCTTCATTAATTTCTAACCAAGTGGGCTGCACTAGCCCATTCCGACCGCATTCTGACAATCTCCTTTTCTCTTTTTCAGACATTCCCAAGATGGCAGCCAGACAAATGTGACCTTGTCAATGTCTTCCCCAGAGGTCACAGCTGCCTAAAGGTCAGCAGCACCGGAAGTACGAGTCACTGAGGTCTCGGGAGTGTTTCCGGTGGTCTCTGGTTCTCGGCCGGTCAGACACAGAAACTGACTCCACAAAGAACCACCAGCAACCAGCAGTAAATGGATGCTGCTGTCCAGGGCTGTTAGGAAACCTGTAAAGAGACCAACCGCTCACTCTACACAGAGTAAGCTAGGGGAATCCTGAGTTACAGTAGGCGGTATAACTTGGATTGTTTGCAGCCATTGGTTCTTGTATCATGGACAAAATCTAAAAAAAGATCTGAGAAGGAGCCAAAGGCAATTCCTGCTTAATAGGGCACTCCATGACTCAGCAAAATGAAATGTACTTTGTACTTAAGTGTAAAAGCATGGTTGGATTATTCACGAAACTGTACCTGGATATTGGATCATTCAGGAGCTTCACAAAGGGATTAAGAAACAACTTTACATAGGAGATACATTAAGTTAAGGGTCAGTAGTTGATCACTGAGTGGATATCTCTACCAGTTGTTTTACGAACACCCCCAAGCACAGTGTCGCCTGTCGCCTCGTCTATTGTGTCTCAGGTCCATCGGGAACGCGGTAAATGCACCCTTCTTCAAAGACTAAGGTAAGCCACCCATTTCCCTGTGCTCTCTTTTTTTGTCATCTTCTTTTCATGTTCCTCTTTTACCAGCTCCGCTTTCCCACTCAACATCCTGGTAGGGCCCCAGTCAGTGGAGCTTTGCCAGATAAGAACACTATAGAACATGCTGTGATGAATTTTTTGTCATTCATGACTGGTTTTTACATGGACTACCATAGTGAGTTTTAATTGGCTGTTTTTATCTCTATTAGCAGCACGTTACAGGCTCTTTATACCACACAAAAACACCACCCATGCTTACCATATAACACTAAGCATTATGGGAATGCACTCACTGAGGAAGCTTGGCTGATTTTTGATTGACTGTTTTCTTATATGGGGACTTATTAAAGGGGGTAGCCATTTTACACAATAGGGTAGCAAAATTATGCATTTCACATTTCCTCAGTGCATTGCCTCCTATAAGAAGACTGGCATGTCCCTATGTGATTAAAATGACATTTATTTTTTTGTGTTCTATTCATAATCAACTCAGCTCTAATAGTATAAAGGGAGAGTATTCATAAACGGACTGAAATCACAATTGGAGTTTAGCATCACGCATGCTTACCACTCGAGGTCAACAGCTTTTGAAGAAGCCTGAAGTATATTATCGGCTAGGATAACGTTGACTGATTATGTACTAGCTAAGATAGCTCCCAAATAGTCTAGGTTTAAATTTAGCAGTATATCATAACATAGGGAGCTTTTTTTAATGATAGCCAAAGGTAATACTAGATGGTATAAATAGTCACAGAGAATTCTTGATCCAAGTTTCATTTTTCAATTCATGCATCACATCAAAAAGAGGATTTAGCACATCCAAGTTGCAAAGTTGCAGTCCCTAAAGGGTTCAGTTTTATCTACTTCCCATTCTCCCTCCTCTGCCGGACAACCCTCATCCCCCTCCCCCTCTCTCAGTCCTAGTACTATTCTGTCGGTGGATCATGCTAAGGTCACATTCATACACTGCAGTGTTAACAGTAGACATGTCAGTTACAGATATGCTGGTATGTACATGCCTGGCACACAGTTAGATAGATATATAGGCAAATCCCTACACCCTTTTGTCTATGTTAGTGTCTGTCTAGCTCATCATTCATGTGTTTAGTACGATGAACCCGATAGAACACAGAGACAGTCATGGACAATCATCCATAGCAGAGAGATATATCTAAGGCTCCTAGATGTATCTGGTTAGATAATTTGGGCATGGAATGTCATCTCAACAAAATAGAATTCCTAGAATACTTTCATATACTAGACTAGAAACTCATTTTCTGTTGTTAAAAGTTGGTTGTTTTTTATTTCATTGGCCGAGTGTATTATTGTTCTTCCTTTTTTTCATTGGAAGCCTCAGATATAGCTCAGAAGAGTTAGCTCCATCTCTCTTCTTTGCTTAGTTGACCTCCCATACTTCCCTACATTCCAAAAGTATTATTCAAGTCAGGGACAAATGTAATCTTACCCTGCTGGTTCATCAGGGTTGGATTACCAACTGCCTGCATGGAAAAGATATCTGGCTTGTAAAGGGAGATCCCATTTACATTGGTTGGTTGGTGGATCCCTATCTTGGAGGTCTCAGACTCAGGGCAATGACCTGTACCTATGCCCTTACATAGATCCTTGTTTGGGATGCCCTGTGCCTATATTTAGATGGGCTTACTGTAAAACGGAGCCTTTGAGAAAGGATTCTTTGAGGTTTCATTTTCCTTCAAAGACAGATCCCCCCTGGCCCGGTCTAACATACTAATCAAAGTCAACTGGAAAGAATTGTAGTAATCAACATCGTTTCAAAGTAATTTCTTCATATATTCATCTCCCTGTACTTGTATATTCTTATGAATAAGAGATCAAACTCTCCAGGGCTGCATTCATGTATAATTTGATACAAACTTCAGTACAACATTGAACAAACATTGAATAAACATTGAAACCCATTTGTCAATGCTGATTCAGTGTTCTGGGGGGATGGGCAGACTGCTACGTTATTTCACATTGTATACCGCTCTTTTGTTTACTGGGATGGTGTATGTCTGCATCCGGGCCACATACAGATAGAAAGTTGATACACCTTTATGTATGGAGCATATCAGCATGGATAGTATCCCCTTACTACTTATCTATATTAGAATCCACCTGCCGACAGGCACAAATATTTGGTTTGGGAAGTCATTCAGAGAAAGGCTATTGTAAATCTAACTGATCCGTGCCTCAAAGCAATGTTTTTCTGCTGTGACAATATATATATATATATGTCAATAGTTTGTCTCCACTATGGAAATAAATCATGCATTTTGAACATTGGGTGATTAAGAGTGCTACACACTTTAGAAGGGGATTTTACAGCCTGATTCAGGTAATGCTATAGAATTGAGGATGGGTAGTTGATAAGTCTTGTCATCATGAATGGGTTGCATTCTCTATTTATTGAAACGGTTATTTGTGTCTTTTCCTCTAATAAAACAATATTAAATTGACGACACATTTACCAGACACAAAACAGTACTCAGGCCTCTGCATGCATAAATGAAAGTTTTTTTCCCTCCTCTCCTGCCATGATCCAACAAAGTCTCTCATCCTATGGGGGAAAGTTGGTAATAAAAGTGGAACCAGCCGGGGTGGATATGGCAAAGAAAGAAAACAGGAGCTCAACCTCTCCCACACCTTCCTTCATGAGTCTTTCCCAGCTCAACTGCCTGGGATTTCTTCATGTTTTATTTATCTTGCATTTAAATACTGGATGTCTTTTTAATCTGGCTCCTTCAGCTTTGGACTATAAGGCTGTATAAACATGATATGTTTATAGGCTGGTAGTATCGCCTTAAATTGTGTCTATATCAGTTTATGCTTGCCTGGTCTTGTATCCTTGTCAACTACTGAATCTATGCACAACCTTGAATTGTACAGGCTGTATACAACCCACTATCATGCATTTCTTGCCAGGGTTGCATTTATGCAATGTAATGCAAAGGCAATAAGCTTCCAGTTAAGTGTTTATCAACTTTCGCAAAGGTTTCCCTTTGTGGTCAAAATAATTTATCAAATCATCAATTAAGGTATTTCTCACCTAAAACGGTGTCAGTTTTAATTAAATTCCTTTTCCACACTGCTTGAATTTTGAGGGTAATTCCTATTAATTTTCTAAAGGTTTCAAAGAGCACCTGGACGAGAACCATTAGAACTATTTTGTTCTCTATGCAAGGGAGCAGAGTTATCAGTTCTAGAATATAGGCCTATGGACATGTAGCAATCAACACATGCATTTGAATTCTGCTGAAGTGTTCATAAGGAACGTGGTAAATGTGACAATCTTTTGAGTCAGTAGTAGCACACTGAGTTGCTTTGTGAACACTCCCACTCCCTGATGTTGCCTGTCACCTCATCTAATGACTCTAAGGTCCATCCGGAACGAGGTAAATGTGACTGTCCTTAGAAACTAGGGAAAGCCATCCAAAGGTACTGACTGAGAGAATTGAAGCCACATTCACCAGCTTTGTCCTACTTCTCCGTTGTACATATTTGTCTTACATATTTAAAAGATGAAGATTTTGTTTCAGATAAGAACTGGTAGACATGCTTCTACGTGTCATAACAAAATTTTCCCCTACCCTCGTACCTCAATCAAACAGAGTCCCCCGTTCTAGCGATAAACAACATTGAAAAAAATGTCCAACCATGCTTAATTACTATATGAAAGCTAGCTTTCTCCCTCCTCAAATAATCAACCGACTTTCCCAACTCAGCTGCTCTCATTTTCTTTAGGTTCTTTCTTCATTGTTACTGTATGTTTAACCACTGGCTGCTAAACAATTTCACGGGCAATGGATGCATTCATGTTGTATGACAATGGTAGTAAATGTTCGGTGCATTGCAAGAAATAGTGATATATATCTGTATGAGGGACATGTACATGTAGAAACCTGATACATCTTGCTGTTGTATGGAGCAGACAGACATTGATAGTATCACCTCCCTTCTCATCTATATAAAGATCGCATTCCAATGTCAGGTACATGCTTTTAGTAAGATAAACCCAGACACAGAGCAGTACTGAGGTCTCTACCTTCCTTAATGAGAGATTTTTTTACCTCCTCTCCTTTCTTAAAATCTTTTAAATGACGTAAAATGCGTTACAACATTTTATTGGAACTTTACATTTATGCTTTGAATTTGCCGCCTTTTGGTGCAGCGTATCTTGCATGAGCAAAGTGGAGGTAAGCAGGGAAAGATTAACACGTTAGCATGATTCACCACTGCATAGCCTACCCTATGTGGTAAGTCTTATGAAAAACCTAATTTTGGATCCAGTTGAGCCTTTTGAGTTTTTTAACCTTAACTTCCATGCACTGGAAAAATGGAACAGATTCCACTGGGAAAGGACCTTTGCTAAAACTTGAATTGACAGAACTGTATTGCGAAGAAAGAGAACTGTATTCAGTAATGGCTCTGTTAAGCACAGATTCCAAGCTTTTATACATTAAAAGGAAAGGGGGAAAAAAGCACAAACTGGGGCATCTGAGCTGGGAAAGACAGATGAAAGAACTTGTAAGAAATCATCAACCTTAGTCTCAGCCCTAATCAGCATGTCCCTCACCATGGTTCCACTTTTATTGTCTGTCTTTTATTGCCATGGCGAGGGACATTGTTTGATGATGGCAGGAGAGGAGAAAAATATGGCTTCACAACGGCATGTAGAGGCACGGCTACTGGTTCTCTGTCTGTGTCTGAGAGATGTGCTGCCCACTTTATTCAGATTAAAAAGAAATCTAAAGAATAATCTTTTCTTATACCAAGGGAAAAATGATTAGGAACGTGAATGATAAACCTGACTTTGAGTCCCTGTCCAGAGCTATGGGATTTAATAGGATGGCTGAGTGCCTTACATGAAGGCAAGTGTGGAGCAGCTGAAATATACTCTTAAATGATACATGAATGCAGCCCTTGTGAGTAACTGACCAGCAATGCAATGTCCCTTTGTAAATTGTTAAAACACTCTGGGATGGTACCACTATAATACAGTAAATCAATTTTACTTGAGGTCTGACAAACAAATAAATTTACAGTAACAAAACCCTATCAGTCACATATGCAGGGGAAGGCAGTATTCTCAATGTCTGGAATCTAGCTTGACTATAATCTCCTATATAAGCCTCATTGTTGGAGTGATCTGTGCCCCTACCTCTATCTGAACACCACTGACCATTGTACCAGACAGCACTGATGGATGTAAAGATAGCCTTAACACTGTTAATTTAAGCAGAGACCAAATTGAACAGATTCCCATTACCAAAACCTTACCTACAGACATAACCGGGATCGAAAAAACTTTGCTACTATTATATAAACAGAGCTCTTGAGTAACCAGACAGAGAGCAAGAACTGACCTTGTCACCATCTGGTAGCCCACATTGTGGGAGCCATATTTCATCCAGCAGTTGACCAGAGGTTACCACACACCCATAAAGTGGTGATGGATTAACAGATCGCCTTTTACCCGACATAAACACTGACATTAGGCTGCCTGAGGCATCTAGCTATTGTGCAGAAAAATCGATGCAATATAAAACTGATTTCCCCTTGCTTCCATCTTCTAATGATGTTCACCTTCTCTTCTGCATTTAGATGTTGAGAAAGTTTCTTATAGAAATCCCTATGTTATGAAGAAGGCATCTATTTTTTAGTGTTTATAATGGAAACACCCATGGTATGAGGAAATCATCCATTTCTTCTAGCATCCTTAGGTGCATCGCCTTGTGGCTGGAAATAAGAGACCCTAAAATGTAGCTTTTCATTTCCTGATTCAGAATAAAGCAGAGGGAGAGTTACTAAGAATAATTTGGAAATGGCATCTGGAAATGACATTTCCCATCAGCATTGAGAACAAAGGCCGCCTGAAGATTTACAAATGTGACAATTCTAGAGTTCAAGAGTGAAGTTCTTTTGTGATATTATACTTTAACAGATGGAGGTATTACTTTAAAGCAGTCTGCCCCTTATCCTTTACTAAAGCCGGCTCTTTGTGAACCTGATCTTAGAATGGGACTTAAAGGTTAGTCAGCTGTACTCACTACATCAGTAGGATAGAATGTTTAAAGTAGACATATTATGAATATTCAAAGATTGCTTCCACTAATCTCCTGAGGTAATAGCTGCTGGACAGTACATTACTTGGAGAAGACAGTAGTAAATGGTCTCATAGCCAAATCTACAATCTAAATAACTAATTTTGGATTATACAGACTCTCGAAGAATACATATACACTGCATATATAATGTGAAAAGAATTGTCACTGTATAATTTGTAATTTAGTGCCAAATTAACACTCATCCAACAAGCTTACTAAATGAGTTGTTATTGTCCCAGAATCATACACACAACGCCACAGGTTACTGGCAATACCTTAAATCAATTTACATAATCCTAGACTCTTCACCTTGAACAAGTCAACTTAGATACAATAATTGATTTGCACTGGCATGATAATTAATTTCATGCCCAATTAGAACTCAGTTCACAAGCTAACTAAATGTTTCTAATGATACAATATTTTCCTAGAACCATTAGACCAACCCACTAATTACAAGTGAGCATGGTCAGGCTAGTCCGGTCACCAGGTGAAGGTCCTCCAGCCTGTCATTTGGCACTGTGAACAGAATTCTCTGCCGGCTATAATTGAACCATCCCATAATACTGGATCATTCCTGGTACCTTCTCGATATAGACTTGGTACCAAATCCAAAATGGCGCTGCGGTCCCTTAGTCATTAAGCAATCGCAGCAGGGCACACATGGAGAATGCTTGGTTATTGTTTGCAGTGGATAATTAACTCAATGCTACCCAGAGGGAAAATGATTAACTTATTTTACTCAGAGAATAATGATGCTGTCAGCTCACGAAATTGCCCACTTCAATTAACAGAAAATTGGGAGAAATAAATTAATTTTGAATTCATAGTAATCCTGCATCTTCCAGCAATGCATTGATATAGCATCTTGTAGTTCTGCCAGATTTGTATTGAACCTGACACCTATTTTCTCATTTTCCTCCTGTGTGCTGATTCAGTCAATATATTGTCTAACTACTAGTTGCCATTATATTAGGGAAACCAAATTGATCAGATTGTAGTAAGTATTTCCAAACTGATTGACATTTAAAGGTTTGCCCCAACAAGCTTAAAGACCCCTGTGTCGTAATTTGATGTGGCAGTCAACCTATCAAAGCCTTGTCTTTCAGTCAGGTTTTTACACTAACTTTCTGCCTGGTCTGCACTATCGACACATGACCGTGATCACAAGGCACATCATAACCAATCAGTTGCTTGGTTAGTTCTGCCTGTGACTGGATCACAGGTTCTAAGGTTCAGAAGGATTGATTCTCAGTTCTTGTTTATGCAAGCCCTGAAGACATTCCTTACAAAACTGAATTTCTTGTTGAAAAATGTAAAACAAAGAAATTGGTGCACTATGTTGACCTTAGTGGGAGTGTTTGATTGAGGCCATTTCTTCACCATAATGCATGATAAAAGCCCTGGGAAGTAGACAACTCATGCGGCATTCACCCATCATGCCCACCAGATGGGGTTGCCTCACTGCCATGGGGCGAAACCAGGTGATGCAACAAATGTATTTGAATTCTACTGATGTTTCTCCACTTTAACTCCATCATTGGGGGCTTCTGATACAACCATACATAGGGATACATTAAGTTAAGGGTCAGTAGTAGAAAACTGAGCGGACATCTCTACCAGTGGCTTTACGAAACCCCCATGCTCAGTGTCGCCTGTCGCCTCGTCTATTGCGTCTCAGGTCCATCGGGAACGGGGTAAATGCACCCTTTTTCAGGGACTAAGGTGAGCCACCGATTTTCCTGTGCTCTCTTTTTATTGTAATTTTTTTTGTTCCTCCTTTATCGGCTCCCCTTTCCAACTTAGCATCCTGGTAGAGCCTCCAGTCAGTGGAGCTTTGCAGGATCGGAACACTATAGAACACGCTTTGATGAGTTGTTTGTTACTCATGGCTTGTTTTTACATGAACTAACATAGTGACTTTTAATTGGCTGTTTTTATCTCAAGGATCGGCATGGCACAGACTCTTCATGCACTATCAAAGCACCGCCTTCCTACTGGTGTTTACCATTTAACCATTTAAGGATGGTATATTGCCTTAATCCATTATGCCCATGGTTGTTATGATGCATGAAAGCAGCCCTGGTGAGTAGCTTGCCAGGGCTGCATTCAAGCATCATGCCGACCCTACATGTTTGAGACAGTCTTGAAGGGCTGGTATGATGCACCGATGCAGCACCAGCAAGTTACTGACCAGGGCTTTATTGGTGCATCAGGACGACAAATCTTTTAGTGGCATCCGTTTTTAAGGGCCTAAGGGCAAGTGTACTCATAGACTGCATTTATAAATCCTGCCCACATAGCAAAACATTCCAATTTACTGTGGCCGAAACCTGTGATGTCAAGCAACATGCAGGACTTTTCAAGTTTGGGGGTAACATTTTGTTGGTCCTCCGCCTTTGAGGGGTTCAATTACCCCCCCCCCCCTCACAAAATCTACAATACCCCACCTCTATAGTTGGGAAGGGTTAAACCTAAGCATCCTGGGAATTACCTCACTAGGGGAGCTTTACGGAAAAAAGTAATAGTATGCTGCAGTTTTAATTGGCTGTTTTCTTATATAGCCATTTTACACTATAGAAAGGCGAAAGCATCTGTGTCCCATCACCTTTTTAATGGCGCCTCATGTGTGCCTATGTAATTAAAATTTCAATGGCAACACAGCCTTGATAATATGAAAGGATTGCCTCCATACAGTCCCTTTGTACATTGTTCATTGCAATTTTCCAGACTCTGGTTGGTTGATGATGGCTTCAGCAGGAGCTGTCCAATTCTCACATACAGCTGCCACACATACCTTCTCCCTAGCGACTCTTCTTTGATATCAGATCCCTAGTCCCTGAAGCAAATGTCCTCATTCACATTAACTCTTTGAAGGTTGCAAAGTGCATCAATGCAGTACACCCTGTATCTGCATGATACATATAAAAAGAACCTGGACAAGTTACTCACCAGAGCTTCATTCATGCTTTATGCCCACCTTACAGGGTCAATACCATCTAGTCAGCATGATGCATGAATTGAAAGCCAGGGCTGCATTCATGCATCATGAAAAAATATATCATAGCACATTTAAGTTATAAAGTTGCAGTCCCTAAAGGGTTAAGTTCTATCTACCTCCCATTCTATATACCTCCCCCCCCCCCCACGCCAGACATCTCTCATCTGCCTCCCCCTCTCTCAGTTGTAGTACTACTGTGTCGGTGGATCATGCTCAGGACAGATTCATACACTCTGCTGCAGTGGTAACAGTACTCATGTGAGTTACAGATATGCTGGTATGTACATGCCTGGCACACAGTTAGATGTATAGGCAACTCCCTATACCCCTTTATCTATGTCTACCTCATCATTCATGTGTTTAGTATGATGAACCAGATAGAACACAGACACAACCATAAACCATCATTAACAGAATATAGATATATCACAGGCTGCTGGATGTCTCTGCTTAGATAATGTGGGTATGGGGTCTATCCAAAGAATAAGTTAGAGAATTCTTAGAAAACCTTGACAAGAAACTCATTTCTTGTTGGTTAAGATGTGTTTTTTTTAAAATTCCATTTGCCGAGTGTTTTTACTTTCCTGAAAGGACCATAAACAGAAATAATTTAAAAATTCTTCAAGGTGGAGAGTATCCTTATCAAAGAAAAAACTATGATGAAATAGATATTTGGTATTTGCATGCATGTCTTGCACACAGTTAGATACTTTGGCAAATCCCCACACCCCTTTATCTATATGAGTCTCTGTCTAACTCACCATTCATAGTTTCAGTATGATGAACCTGATAGAACACAGAGACACCTCCATGGACAGCATAGAGATATATCTCAGGCTTCTAGATGTCTGTCTGGTTACACACAACGGGTGTGGGATGCCATCCAAACAAAAACTAAGATAATTTATAGAATACATTGCCCTTTATGTTGGTAAAGAAGGTTGTTTTTCATTTCATTTGCTAAGTTTAAAATTTTCCTCACAACTTAGTTGACCTCCCATACTATCCTATATTTCAGAAGTATTATTCAAGTCAGGGTTAAATGTATCATGCAAGCTTCACATAAATACAAATTGCATAGAATATGGTTTTTGATCATCTGAAAAACTTAGGTTTTTCATTGAAAGCTTCAGACATATCTTAAAGGAAACAGTTACAGCTCACATCTTAGCCTAGTTGACCTTCCATACTTTTCTATATTCCAGATTATTCAAGTCAGGGACAAATGTAATCTTGCATTGCTGGTTCATCAGGGTTGGATTACCAACTGCCTGCATGGAAAAGATATCTAGCTTGTAAAGGGAGATCCCATTTACATTGGTTTGTTGATGGAACCTTATCTTGGAGGTCTCAGACTCAGAGCCATGACCTGTACTGATGCCCTTACATAGATCCCAGTCTGGGATGTGTTGTTTCTATATTTTGATGCACCGTCAAACCTAGCCTTTGAGACAGATTAACTTGAACTTAATTTATTCTTCAAGGATACATTCCCCCTGCCCGGATGTAATGTACGAAACAAAGCTGATTTGTGAGAATGGTAGTATGCAAAATAGTTTAGATACATTCGTCCCTGTATGTGTATTTGCTGATGGGAAAAAAAGGTATGATTAGTGCTCATTGAACATTAAAAAGGAAGGGAATGTATTACTCGGGGAGCAGTCACGTGTCTTATAAAAATCAGGCTTGTACAGTACTCAAAGGCAAAAGACATCTTCAATTATAGCCTGGGAGTCTTAAAGGCACATTACCTATTCATCAATGTCCATGATCTCCTTTCTCAACTTCATATTTGTCCAACTTATTGAAAAAGATTAGTCTTTAGATTTCTCTTCATCAAATGAAATATGAGTAAAAGACAACACATCTATTAAATAAAAACAGGTAAATGTGCCTCTACATGCCAGAATGAAATCAGTTTTTCTCCTCCTCTCTTACTTCAATCAAACAGTCAGCCATCTAAGCAACAAAAGACATTAAAAAAATGCCATCTTAATTTTCTATAGGTTCTTTCTTCATTGGTTTTTTGCTTTTAAAGTCCAAAAGATCCCACTCGCCAGAGCTGCATTTAAGCATAAGGACAACAAAATTGGCACAAACAATAGTTGAACATTGAATCAACATTAAAAACCATTTGGCAATCTTGATTCAATGTTCTGGGCAGATGAGCAGGCTGCTTTGATAGGACATGTGTAGTACAATGCACGGGATGGAGATATGTCTGCATGCGGCACATATACAGATACAAACGTGATACATCCATATGTCTGGAGCACACCCGCATGCAGAGTATCCCCTCACTGCTCATCTATATTAGGAACAGCCCTCTTGATGTCTTATGAATACACTTTCAGTAAGTTTACGCCCCCCCCAAAAAAAAAAGGTAAAGAGGGCTATAGATCTGTAGCCATGAACAGTGGATATTGGAAGTTATTCAGAAAAAAAAGCAGGTACATAAGATGTTGTCGGTGTTGTCTTCAAAGAAATACACAGGCAAAAAAAGGTTTCCTGCTGTGGCAATAAATATATTATATATTGTTACAGTTTGTCTCCAATATAGAAAACAATCATGCATTTTTGAGATATTTGGTGATTAAAAGTGATACCTAACTAAGGTAAACCTATGGAATTGAGGATTGGTAGCTTGTGAAGAGCTTAATTGCAAGCAATATACTTTATTAAGAAAGGTTTACTTTCTGCATTGATGTTAGTATTTGCCCAACAACTAGGGCACAACAAACATGCTAAACTTAGTTGCAATCAAGGAAGAAGGAGATTAATCTTATTGCATGGGCATTCAATCAGATTGCTTTGAGATGATTAAATATTAGCAACTCCCTCCAGGAATACGATCTCCATGGATGAACCTAATTATTCAATGACAACAACAGGCACCTGCAACTTACAAGCAGGTATTGAACTTGTGCATTGAGCCTACATAGATACATGTATGAGAGTCAATGTCACCAAAGGGAGCACCTTCTGAATATTGTTTATTGCGAAATTTTCCCTCAGTTTTTTTTCCGCTGAGTTGCCTTCCAGTGTGTTTCCATATTACACAAAGTGAATTTTACATGATTGTGAAATTGGCAACTACTCACAAACATGTAAGCCATGTAGCATTTCCCCAAATACGATATGGAGCAGCAAGGCACAGTGTTGTCATCAAATTATAAAGACTTTTGTTGATCAAAATATGGAGTGGGGAAGCCACACCAAAAAAAACATGTCTTTTCCTCTAATAAAACAATATTAAAATGCACAACACATCTACCAGACACAGAGCAGTACTGAGGCCTCTACCTTCCTTTTTTTTTTAAGGTTTTTATTGGGTCTAATAATACATTCAAAATACGTAGTAAATATGAAATGTATTAATAACCAGCATATTGGCGCATTGCCTTCCCTCCGCTGGCACCCCTAATGAGAACATTGTTTACAATTATGTCATAAAAATATACAGTATGACTTGCATTTTGATTTCTAGTCATATGTTGTATCTATGATTGGGTATGTCTCTTACATTGCATAAAGGAGATTACATTGTAATGATGAGATGAAATGAGTGATGAAAGAGTTATACAATTTTTCTAAGATGAAAAACAATTAGTACTAAAAGTTCTACATAAAACAATTAGGGTAGTCCTTCTTGATGGCAATTTTGAAGGAGTTAGTGTTTTCCATGAGCGTATACAAGGGCTTTAGATTGTTCCACGCTAGTATGGCCTCATAGTAAGCACTACGTAGAACAATAGGCTTCAGAGTCCTAGGGATGATCAGTCTTTTCCCTGTGTGCCTTCTTGTGGAAATACTTCTTTTATCGATTAAGTCATCTCTCATTGATAATTGATGAGCATAGAACAATAAATGGATGCTGCGTCTATCCGTTAACAGCTTACACTTAGATAAGTTATGCAATTCATTTGTATTATGTACAGGGTCTTTTTCTAATTTAACCTTATATATTATTCGTAAACATATATTTTGCATGTATTGTAATTCTAAACTTTCACCTTTGTTTCCTCTGTCCCAGATAAAATCCACATAATCAAAAGATGGGAGCACCATGGTCTTATATATACAAGTGGCAGTGTCAATTTCAGAGTAGTGTCTGATCCTGGCAAGTTGACTAATTTTGAACCTAGTATTATTAACAGTGGTACGCCGGTGTTGTACATATTTCATATCTACATCTAGATTGAGACCTAGGTAAGGGAAGCAATATACACGTTCCAAGGCAACACCATTTAACATAAGTACACTATTGTCATTTTTTTCACCATTAAATAACATCCACTTAGTTTTACTCTCATTTATAGTTAAACTATTCTTAATGCACCAATCAGAAATATTACGTAGGGCTATGTCCATGTCAGCTTTGCTAGTACAAGTGATGACAGTGTCGTCAGCATATAAGGTTATGTTGAAATTTCCACATTTTCCTAGAGAATTAACATAAATAGAGAATAAAACAGGACCCATTACCGAACCCTGAGGGACTCCATAAACAACATCATTATAGTCGGATAGATGATTATTAGCTAAGGTACATTGCTTACGTGAAGTCAGGTAGCTCTCAAACCAGCGGGGTGTATTTTCACTAAGTCCTAAAGTGGTTAATTTTTTTAGCATAATTAGGTGGGAAACAGTGTCAAAGGCTTTCTTGTAATCAAGGTACATACAGAAAGAGGGCTTATTGTCTATAGTATTAACTAAAACATTTTCAATGTGTTCACATATAGCCGTCTGGGTTGAGTGCGCTTTACGATAACCATGCTGAGTCGGGCATAATAAATTATTTTTTTCCAAGTAAACTTGCAATCTATTACATACAATTTTTTCTAAAATCTTTCCTGGAAAAGGGAGGAGGCTTATGGGTCTTAAGTCACTAACATTCTTACTATTAGGCTTCTTAGGTAGGGGTATCACAGTCGCTGCCTTCCACTCGTCAGGAAAAGTGTGTGTCGCTAGACAACAGTTATAAAGACATAACATAACATCAGAAATGGCTAAAAAAGCATCCTTTAGTACATAGGTCTTCATATGTTTGATAGAGGATGGCTTCATTACCTTAATATCTTTAAAAAGCTTAACTAAGTCCGTATAACTAACGCGTTCCAATAGGTTGGTATCTGGAATTACGGTACCGTATGGTTGGTTCTCGTCATTTACACCAGGGGGCTGCACTGGAAGTGCGTCAGCTAGGTTCTTACCTACATTCGCAAAGAACTCATTAATAAATTGTGAACATTCCTCTTGCGAGATCAGTTGACCAGTTATACTGTTTCTTAGCTTAATTAGGGTAGACATTGTTTTAATTGGTAACAATTTCCTTATACCTTCCCAGAATTTGGTTGGATCATCCTTTCTTATATGCTAGCAGTGTAGTTACTTTGTTCATTCTACTTTTAAAAATGAGAGATTCAACCTGGTTTCTATGGTAATTTGCGATATTCCAGCTATCTTCAGTGTTAACTCGTCTAGCAGTTCTATAGAAATCATCTCTGCTTCTCATAGCATCTATAATAGGAGGTGTTAGCCATTCTGGAGTGTACTCAGGAATTACAAGTTTTCTTATAGGGCACATGATATCAAGACAGCTTTTTATGTTAAAGAGAATACGGAGCCACATTTCATCAGGGTCCTGTATTGTTACAATATCATGCCAATTTATGTGTAAAAGACTGTTCTTATATGTTAAAAAGTCATATCTCCTATAAGACCTTACTTTTATACATGTCTTAATAATCTTGGTGCATTCACATTTTAAAATCATGTAAATAGGTGTGTGATCTGAGATATGGAAGTTTATAAGGCCAGATTCAGAAACATTATGCACATTGGTGTATATGTGGTCAATGAGGGTACCAGAGACAGGGCGAGTGGGCTCTTGTATAAGTTGAAATAGCTCACAGTCAGTACAGAACTTGCCAATATCAGCCTCTTCCACATGCTTATCATTAAAAAGGTCTACGTTAAAATCACCAAACATAAAAATTTTTCTATTTTTTATAACAGGCAATTTTAATTCAGTGAGTTTTTTAAAGATGGCATCCTTGTCTACATCATCATCTTGAGGTCTATAGCAGACATATATTTTATATTTGATAACTCCAACCTCTACGTCAACACACAAAATTTCATAATCTTTTGTTATGGATGAGGATTCAATGTCTGCCGTGGCCATATATGTATCCCTCATGTACAGCATTAAACCCCCCGCCTTCTTGTTTCTATTTGGATACCTATCCAGTCTGAGATACTGATACCCTGGGATGTACATGTCTATGTCCCTTTTGTCCGGACCTAGCCATGTCTCCACAATACCCACTGCGTGTAACTTGACATTTTTGCGCTTTTAAGTGTAATGGAGATACAGTATTTTAGGCTTAAATACCATATTTAAGCAGTTTTAATGGCATTTAATCCACCTTGTCATGATAAATTAAATGTCCAAAAAACCGTTTTTAATGGCCTTTAAGCATACATTCAAAGGTCCAAACCAGACTATTTACGCAGACTTAAAATAAACAAAATGTCAGGAGAATACCGTTTCTACTGCACTTAAATATTAACAAAATGTCATGACAATACCGTTTCTACTGCACTTAAATATTAACAAAATGTCATGACAATACCGTTTCTACTGCAATTAAATATTGACAAAATGTTATGACAATACCGTTTCTACTGCACTTAAATATTGACAAAATGTCATGACATTTCTGTTTCTACTGCACTTAAATATTGACAAAATGTCATGACAATACCGTTTCTACTGCACTTAAATATTGACAAAATGTCATGACAATACCGTTTCTACTGCACTTAAATATTGACAAAATGTCACGAAGATATCATTCATTTTGCAATGCAGGTAAATGGTCATCTTTTATTGAGGCAGGGGGGGGGGGGGGTCAAAATTTGCATTATTTCATCAATTTCATCATTTCTGGGAGCCCAGGCTGCCCCCTTCAGGTCTTGAAGGGGGAGGGGGGCTGTGAGGACGCCACCCTGCCCCCAAGCTCCAGTAGGTCCACATTGTCTGTAAATAAATAAAAGCTGATTCAGTATGTTTATTGGATTGTTTTTAATTTACAACACAACTAGCATGATGTAGTTGGGTACATGGTGTACAATCGATAATATAATATCTGTAATAATAAGGATAGGTACATGTACATGCACCCTGCTTCCGGGATGCATGGCTCATCCTATGACTGCTTCCTCTGAAAATAGAAAAGTACATGTATAGGTTATTTATATCATGCACAAACTGGAATGTTTAAAAGCCAAATTAAACGAATATTGTTATAATGTAGTCATAATAGCATGCCTACATATCATAATAAAAAGAAATAGTGCTTAATTAAGGATAAGATATTTAAATGCATACCTTCTCAGTATTCAATGCATATTCACCTGAATATATATATACATGTACCTGTAGGTGTAACACAACATGTACTGCCTGAGGCCACCAGCTGTGTGTGAGACTGCTACTGACTGCAGCTTGGTCAGTTTGGTGGTAGTCACACATGGATGGCTACCAGGTTGGTGGTGTAGGTGCTGTATGGGGCAGAGGCTATTGTCTTAGGTGCCAGGCTGGCTAGGTGAGTGCTTGCTCTAGACAAGCCTGTCTCCATGAAGGGTGTGTGTGTGTGGGGGGGGGGGGGGGAGGGTGTTCAGGTGTGACCACCACCAACATCCTGGTCCTGGTGACCATGCTGTGTGTCACATACAGCTGGTGGCCTCAGGCAGTACATGTTGTGTTAAACCTACAGGTACATGTATTATTATGTACATATTGTAAATATGCTTGAAAGTGGACAAATGTTTAGGCATTTATATACACAATATTATGGCTCACCTGTATTGCATCCTCCTGGTCATACCCCGGCCTACACATCTCCAGGTCCGTTCTAGGCTAACTCAATGCGTTCTCCGGGTCCTACTATGGCCTACACACCTCTAGGGCCGTTCTGAGCACTCTCACGGCTTCCTCCTGGTCCTACCCCGACCTACACACCCGTAGGGCCGGCCTGATCCTTCTCACGGCTTCCTCTCGCTCCTACCCCGACCTACACACCTTTAGGGCCGTTCTGAGCACTCTCACGGCTTCCTCCTGGTCCTACCCCGGCCTACACACCTCCAGGGCCGTTCGAGGCTAACTCTCCCGGCCCTACTATGCCCTGCACACCTGTAGGTAACCTGTGTTCCGGTAACATGTCCAAAAAAAACTAGGGTATGTCTGTCGGTTTTTTCTTTTTTTTTGGATTTATTTTTCAGGATCTAGAGATGAGTTGTATAGGGAAAGTCTTCTTTATGGAGTGGTTGTTTCATGTAAAATCACTCTGTGGAATAAAGAAACGTATAAACTCAATGTGGTAGAACCAGTATCCGTCCAATTAAGCCATTATCAGTTCATTTTTTGTTATACAAAGAATGTCCTCCCTTCTAATCTTTGCAATGATGACAATTTGGATAGCTGAAGGCCATTAGGTACATCTATCCCATTTTGCAGCATTCAGCAAATTTACGATCAACTTAAATGAACGCAAAATGTCATATGACATTCTCTGTAAATTTTTAATTAACTTAAATGTACGGAAATACCATTTGACATTTTCAGTAAATTTAAGATCAATTTAAATGAACTAAAATGTGAAATGACATTTCAGGAGCATCAAAAGTCGACTAAATGTCATGACAAGGTCTGGATGACATTTTCAGGGCCTTGTCATCAAATTTAATCGCCATTTAAGCAGCGTAGATGTGGTTTTTGATGCAGTGACCGGTAAAATCAGAGCTACTAATTATTTTAAAAGCATTCACCCTTTTATTAAAGACAGATCTAGCGTTTATGCTCACAAAAGATAACCCCTTCGTTTCTTTTATATGATCAATAGAAGCCATGGTGGACTAACCACAGTATCTGATGCGGGGTGAGGTGATAAACATATATGATTGATACCAAGTGTGGATGATCGAATCTGATACTCCATCTTTGCGGTTCAGTTAAGACGGTCGGCTATGCGCCCTACTACCGGTAAGTCACAGGTCTAAGTAATTATACATTTTCATACAAGAAGATCCTTTATCGTGATAATTAACATGATATTGTTATGGCCATGAGGAGTAATTAGTGCTGGTATAGGGGGGGGGGGGTATTATACAGAAGTATCAATGTTTACATATAAACATATAGTGCAATGAAACATACATGTGACACAGTGTTATTAACCATGCGGAATATACAACATCTGTTCAGGACCTGTGGTCTGTGTGTCACTGGGTCAACATTACATAACTGCCAGCCTGATTGCCCGCTTTTTGGCTATACTTATAAGTAGCAGTAGGTGAGAGTATGCAACTGTAATAGAGTCGATTGCCAATGTCTGGCTATTGATAGCATACCGTAGGGGGACTGTTAGGCTCTTAGTGTAAAGCTTATTCTGTGAACAGGGAGCCTGCAACAATGTACATTTAGTTGGGGGTATTATACACCTAGCATGGTCGTACACTGATGAAACCTAAGTGTGTGTTGTGACACTTACATATATAAGTTCCCTCCATTGGCACTTATTTCTTTGTGCCTTTTGGGGTCCTATTGATTATGTTGAAGAGTGTGTCTCTCATACTGGTGGATTCTTTTGATTGCGCTTTCTTGAGTTTCGTATGCTTGACCTTGGCGCTGGCTATTGGGGTAGAGACACCAGGGGTGAGTGTCGTAGTAGCAGTGTTCAGGGTGGCTGGAGGAGTAGAGGTTGAGGCGCTCGGGACACTTGTGAAGATAAGCTGGACTGGTGCCAGCTTGGGTGCGGCCAGTGTAGGCGTGGTGGGGGCTGTGATGTGTGTTACTACCGCTATCGTAGTGGCAGTGGTCATCATGGGTGAGGTATCAGCAGTCGTCCGCGGCTGGGCAGTGGTTGGGAGCGTTGGTGTAGATGTTACAGCTACTGGAGGAGTAGACACAGGAGGAATCGCTGGCGGGCTGGTGTGAGCAGTTGGCGAGGCGGGTGGAGTTGGTGCTGGATATAGCTCAAAGAGTCTCTTTCTTACAATCATAAGGATTTCACCTCCTCTGTTTTTTCCACTATGCGTGCCATTCTCCAGGGCTTTGCTCCTGAGTCCCACACCCACACCCCAATGTGGGCAGGAAGTCGCCTCCAGTAGCTTCCGGTCTTTCGTCTCCATTATGTATTGGCGCAGATTGTCATGTTGCTGGTACTTATACATGTTAATTTCCTCCAGGTGCTTCTCATCCTCCTGTTTCCAGCTTGGGCAGTCAATAGATTTGGCTATCTTTTGCGCTGCAGATGCCACATAACAGTCTTTAATCCGGTCTGCTTTTTCAACACTACCTGCAAAAATAGCCTTCCTGTAGGCGAAGAGATGTTCCACTGAAGCCCATTCTCTACCATCTGCTTTTATCTTACATGGATAAAAGTTAGACAAGGGGGCGTGCTCGCTCTGGTAGGCTACATAGTCGTCAGTGATTACAGTCTTCGTATTAGATAGCTGGATCTTTTGGGGCAGGTCTCCTAGTGCATGGTGAGGGTAGTAGCGTCCATTATACAAGAGACCTCTGCCCCTTGGTTTTACTGTTATACCTGCCTCGAAGGCCATCTTAGCAATGGCACTAATGTCATTTTTCTGCTTACGTATTTCATTGTTTGAATCTTCAGTGATAAACGCATATCTGAATCTAGTGTTTTTAAGATTTCCTTTGAGAGATAGGATTTTATCTCTTGAGGTAGCCTTTGTCATCACAGCCATAATTGACCTGTCTTCACTCATTGGGGATCCTTGTCTATATACATAATCAATCTCAAACTTGTCAAAGGACTGATCTATGGCAGAGAAAATGTCTAGTACAATTTGGCGTGCATTCTCACCATTTGTGAATTTAACACCATCAATGACAAGGTTTTTCCTTCTGAGTGTGTGGTCTATCACGTTAATCATGGAGAAATGCTCACGTATATCTGGAGAGTTAACCCTTGCCTGTCGTTCGTTTTCCTCCAGTTTCAATTTCAAGGCAGCAATTTCTTTAATCTGGACAGCATTTTGCCCTTGAAGGGTGCAAACATCTTCCTGTGAGTACTCTAGGGACTCTTTTAGGCCATGGTATAAAGTTTCTAAATTGTCTTTTTCAACCATGAGATATTCTACAGTAGTGCCTAAACGGGCCTTACCATCCTGTCTAGTCTTGGGCTGGGATTCTTCCAGCGCCTTTAATGCTTCTTCTCTAGTGGGCGGTGCTCTGGCCATTGTCTCAGACTGAGTGTGGTTCAGGACACGGGTGTTGACAGGTATATTGACAGGTAAGCGTACAGGTGGAGGTGGAGTGGCGCAGTATGGGCTCTATGGCGGGTGTAGGTCGTGACCGAGGGCAGCTCAAGTCCACGGTATTTTTCTCATAAAACACTAACCTTGCACCAAAAACTAATATTAATCCACTCAAGTTGGTCAGAAGACCTTTATACTCCTCCTGTGTACCGTAGGTGGCTGAGACCTTATCCTGTCCTTGGTAAAAAGGTGTAGTAGTAGGGCGGGCGCCTTGGTAGCTGTTTACTCAGTGACCGTCATACCGTTAATGAAAGCCTTTTTTCCCTCCTCTCCTGCAGCGATCAAACAAAGTCCCTCATCCTATGGGGGAGAGTAATAAAAGCGGAACCAGTCAGGGCAGATCTGGAAAAGGAAGAAAACAGCAGCTCAACCTGCCTCAGACCTTCCTTCATGGGTCTTTCCCATCTATCTTAACTGCTTCAATTTTTTTCATCTTTCTTGGTTTGTATTGATCTTACATTTGATACTGGAAGTCTTTTTAATCCGGGGGTGACAGAATCCGCTACACTTGCACAGCAAAGCAGGGTATTAATGCTCATTCCAGTTTTGAACAAACATAAATATTTTGATATAATTCAAATGGTGAGCTTGCAACAGTTTAGGACTTGTATAGATACATTTTAAATCATTTGAGCTCTATTGTCTTAGCTTCAGGACATAACAAAAAACTAATAGAGATTCTCATTTGAAGTATAAGCCTGATTCACATATAAGCTGCACCTGGAGTTTGGGCCAGTCCTATTAGCATCACTTAATACATCGTTATACCTGGGAAAAACTGATGTATGAGCCTATAGAAACTTATGTATTATTCTCACTTCAAGAAAATCAAATGTGTATACTATAGGTTGGATATATTCACATCTACACATCAATGTCAATGCTATCATATAACACACAATAGTTTCAGTGATATCCACTTGACAGTCCATAAATATCTCCTCCGATTTCCCTTGCTGTATATCTGTGCCAGTAACTTTCTTTTTTCCATTTCTATCTCCCTCCAAATGTTTCACTGCCTTCTTAGGCTCTAGACTATACGGCTATGCATACATGTCATGTTCATAGTCTTGTAATGTTGCCTTACAAATGTCTGTATAAGTTCATGCTTGCCTGGTCATGTATCAAATATTATGCATTCGGCACAGCATGGCTTTAGACCTGGTAAATCGACATTAACTGGAACTTCCACCTTTTTAAATGATATTTATGATGATATTGACAATAACCTGGAATCATTTAGCCTCTTTTTGGATTATTCCAAGGCTTTCGATACAGTCTCACACCCTCTCTTAATTAATAAATTAAAAAATATTGGTCTTACACAAAATTCCTGTAGGTGGTTCTTAAGTTATCTCACTAGTAGAACACAAAGAGTACTAGCAAACAATATTTTTTCTCAAATTAAGCCTGTTAAATATGGTGTCCCCCAAGGATCCATATTGGGGCCTATCCTGTTTACTTTATATATAAATAACCTGCCTAATTGCTCTGATATATGTAAAACTGTCTTATATGCGGATGATGCTGCTATGACTGTAAATAAGATTGAGGACCTCCAAACCCTTGTCCCCATTGTCAGCAACTGGTGTAAAAATAACCTACTAACAATTAACAAAGACAAAACAAAATGGATGAATTTTGGATATAAACCCCCCTTGCAAAATTTACATGAAAAGAGTGTAAAATTAGATGGCCAAGTCATAGAAAGGGTAAGGGATTTCAATTATCTGGGCATAACAATAGACGATGCTTTAACTTTTGAAAAACAGAGAAAAAACACCAAAAATAATGCTAACTTTAGGGTAATCCAGATGGCCAGAATTAGGAAATATTTAGACTTACACGGGGCACTGAAATTATTTAAGAGTAAAATCATACCTATATTTGATTATGGGGATATCATATGGGATAACCGTAGGGGATTATTTGAAAGGGAAATACAAAATATCCAAAATAAAGCTCTAAGGATCATCTATAAGGTTAGGCTTGAGGAAAATCCATTGTATTCCACTGTACAAATGCAGAACATGAGTGGCTGTATACCTCTAACTCATAGACGAGATATTCACCTGCTGACATATGCCTATGATATTAGACATATACCTGCATCCATAGACATTAGACCTATACATACTAGGCAGGCTAATGGACTCCGATATATACAAAATGTACCTAAAAATCCTGTTGTTTTCCATAGCTTCCATAGAGAAGCCATAAGGAGGTGGAATAAACTCAAAATGGAATATACTATATTAGATAAAAAGGAGGTTTTCAAGAAAAATATAAAGAAAGATTATCCCCGCTGCTATGTAAATGACCATTATATGGTCATAGTCTAATTCCAAAACCCCCTGTCTGTAACTGTATGTATATGTGTGGTGCTTGATTGATTGATTGGCCAATTAATTGGTTGCTAAATTGATTGGTCAATCAATCAAGTAATCAGCAGGATGACGATTGACTGATTGCTCCCTCACATTCTTCTACGAGTACTTTGTATTACTGATTGTATACACTACATATGACATGATTTGGACCATTGTTGCCATCTTATGACATGGTGTTTATTTTAGATTGTATTACATGCTTATACCTGTCAAATGATTTGTTCCTAAATGTAACTCATCCTCATCTCATCCCTCATCTAATGATAACAAAGATCTATTACTCTTTGTGTTACCTATTGTCGAAAGTTATAAATATGACGCCATTACACTATTAGTCAGACAGCAATTATAACCTCTAGAAGGCCTGGACAGCATAACGGCATTGCCGAGTCCAGTGGCAGCTTATGTATTTACATAATAACTGTATATCCTTAATAAAAACACTTTAAAAAAAAAATCATCGTCGACTGCTGAACCTTATAGGGTACCAACACACAACAGTAAACTGTACAGGCCATATGTATCACACTACCCTGTGGTGAATTACTTACCAGGGTAGCATGAATTCATCATGAGGTAAAAGTACTAAGCTGATGTCAAAGTGTCAATTGACTTCCTGAAAGGGTTCCAATGTGGTCAAATAATTCATCAAATCTTCAATTAAGGCATTTCTCACCAACTAAAATGGTGTCAGTTTAAATCAAATTACTTTCTCACACCGCTTGATTTTTGAGGATAATTCTTATCAATTTTGTAAAGGTCTCAAAGGGCACCACGACACAAATCCACATCGGCATTCCTGAGATTTCCAAAGATCTGTCTTTTAATTGAAGTCAACAACTCAATCAATGTACAGCGTAGTTTGAGATGATCACACACCCCTAACCTTATAAAATCATGAGTGGTTTAAATTACCAGTAGGCAGTATGAATAAAACAAGGCCTTGCTGTTGTGGTGTAATTTAATTTTGCCATCAGATCAATGAAAAGATTTATTTAATAGGCCCAGATATATTTTTAAAATATGATTTTTATCTTTTTCACTTTCAATGTCTGACCATGATGATGGTCTATGGAGGTGTCTCTGTGCTCTTTCAAGTTAATTTTCCTAGAAGGATGTTTGGCAAGGCAGTAAGCTGCTAATTTAGATAACAGCAGACTACCTACATCTATTGATAGCACAGGTGGAAACAGCTAAAGTTTTAGAGAGAGGGGGAAGTTGAATGACCATATGGTAAGAAAGAAAAGGCAAAATATGATTGAGAAAGATGAACTATGACATTGACAGATAAAGAACAGCAGCAGATGAAGTTAATACTAGAATAGAGTGTCAATGCAGCTCCGACAAGTTACTTTTAGTTCATCATGACAACATATGTCATTTTTAAGTAACATGCCTTCTTCAAAGGGTAAAAGGAGGGGTTTCAGAAAATTCAATTTTTGTCCGGGGGTCTGCATTTCTCTTTAGATAATGAAAAGTAAGTCTTATATGAGACCTAGTGTCAAACCAATTTTTGGATCCAGTTTGAGCCCTTAGAGGTTATTAACCTTAGCTTCCATGTACTGGAAAAAAGGAACAGATTTCCCCTGGGAATGGACCTATGCTAAAACAGGAACTGCCCTGTGAAGAAAGAGAAATGAATTGAGTAATGGGACTGTCAAGCCCAGATTCCAGCTTTTGTGAGAAATAAAATCAATCATTATGAAAAAATACAGCATAAAATGGCTGAGCCAGGAAAGACAGATGAAAGAAATTGTATGAAAGCTTTAGCCTCAGTCTCAGCCTTATTTAGCACATGCCTCGCTATGGTCACACTTTTATTCTCTTTTGTTGCCAAGATGAAGGATATTGTTTGATCACGGCTGGAGAGTAGGAAAGAAGAGCTTCATAATGGTATGTAGAAGCAGGGTAGATTTGCTGTCCACTTTATTCTGATTGAAAAAAAATGTAAAGAATATTTTGTTATTATTTTAAGAGAATAATGATGAGTTACATGGCTGGTGAGTGGAGCTTTAAGATTCCCTGTCCTAAGTTATTGCATGTACATTGAATGGCATAGTCCTTTACATGAAGGCAGGTTTTAGGCAGCTGAAAATGCAGTTAAATGATACATGAACGTAGCCCATCAATGCAATATCCCTTTGTATATAATTGATACACTCTGAGATGGCAGGCATACCACAGCAAAGCAGTGAATCGCTATTACCTGAAATCTAACAAAGAACTTCATAGTAAAAAAATCATCTGTCACAGGGGGAAGGCAGTACTCTTTATGTTCGGGATCTTCCTTGACAATGATTTGGTAGATAAGCCACATTTTGTGAATGATATGTGCCCCTTATGACCACTGCCAGATGGCACTGATGGATTTACAGATCTCCTTCAGAGGGTTGTTTTAAGCAGACACTACCAAATAGAACAGCTTCACATTACCTAAACCTTACCTACACACATAACCATGGTTAGTAGACTCTACAGATACACAGCTTTTAGACTATTGACTGAGAGCACCATCTTGTAGCCCACATTGTGGGAGCCATATTTCACCTAGCATCCATTAGGTCGTGGTAGATTAGGTCGTGACAGATCTCCTTATCCCTGTCATGAACACATCCATTAGACAGGTTGGGGAAATCCTACCTTTAACCCCATGCCGGGAGAAAAGCAAGTGAGGGGGTTTCTTCACTCTGTTTTGGGTGGATATATATGTAATTGTAGGTTCATCCAGAAAATCCGATTGGCTAATACCTTACCATTATTTGCTGAAAAACATTTACCTACATACAAGTAGATGATTTGATTGGCTAGGTATATGTGAATGGGCTAGTATGAAAGTCTTGTAGTTCTTGAGATATAATGATTTAAATGACAGAATATAGCCTAAATAAGGTACATTTAAACATGGACTCCTACCCCCTTCCCCCCACCCCTCCCCAGGCCACCTGTAAAATATACTGCACTGAGAGAACTCCCCTTGGAGGTGCAGACCGGCAGCGGCCCTCATCTCTACCGGCGGCCCTTATCTCCACAGAGATGAGGGCAGGAGGCCGACCTGAGGGCTACACTAAGTGAGGGGAGATTTCCCCTTGCTGGAAGAAACCCCACTGCAGGCTAATATACCTATAATGGAAAATATCCCGGATTGTCCAGGCCTGTTAGATGGCATGAAGCATTCAGCATTGTGCAGAGAAATCAATGCAATGTAAATCTCATTTCAACTCACTTCAACCTTTTCATGATGTTCACTTTCTCTTCTGGGTTGAGATTTTACTTTTGAGTTTTTAATGGAAGTTTTCTTGGTATGAAGAAAGCCTCCATTGCTTCCAGCATCCTTTAGTGCATTGCCTTGTGGCTGGACCCAGACTGTAATTTCTCATTTCCTGATTCAGAGCCAGATGAATGAAGTAGAGGAAAACAACGAGAAGAGTTAGATTGCTAAGTGCATTCAGAAAAAGCAACTGGATGTAAGATTTTCTCCTCAAAATTGAAAACGAAGGCCACATAAATATTTACACATGTGATTCTTCCCTGGCCCATTAGTGAAGGTCTTTGGAAAACCAATATCTTTAAAGATGGAGATATCATTTCAGAGCCATCTGCACATAGTGCTATACTCTAGAGGGCTCTTTGTGAGTTTGCTCTCAGAATGTCATGTTAACATATCTGTCAGTATGATAAAATGCTAAAAGCAGACAAATTGTGAATATTTAAAGATGAAGCTGATGCATTTTGCTCATGAGGTATTAACTGTTGATCAGGAATTAACTTTGAAATGGCTCATTTGCTTAGGCATGGTTGCAGTTTTAAATGTTCTAATAGGGAAATATACAAACTAAATAACTAACTTTGGATAATAATGATTTACATATATATACTTCCAAATGTCAATGATCACATGTCTCACTGTAACCAATCAGCTGCTTCATAAAACTTCATTAGTATGTATTTCAACATTGTTTGACACATAGAGGTTTGCCCAAAATGCTTTAAGACCCTTCTGTATTGATATGATGTGACAGAGGGGGAGTCTACTGATCAAAAGAGAGTCTCTGGGTCAGGTTTTTACACTAACTTTCTGCCTGGATCTGCACCATCGACACATGACCGTGATCACAAGGCAGACTGTAACCAATCATATGCTTCATTAATCCTGGCTGTGACTGGATCACAGGTACTTGGCTTTAAGTTGATTAATTCTCAGTACTTGTTTGTACAAGATGTACTAACATTACTTAGAAGACAAATTTCTTGTTGAAAAATGTCAAAGAAACAAATTGGTGCACTATGTTGACCTAAGTGCCAGACATTGCCTCCATACAGACCCTGTAAAGACCAAGTCTTGGTCCAAATAATATCATCCAACTTTATAATAGCTATTTTTCAACACTGATGTTTATAGGAAGATATGATAAACATTTTGATGTACTTAAAAAGACTCAACACAGCAGAAGCAGAAGCAGTAATGTTTAAGAGAAACACTTTATGAACAGAATGTTGCCTGTAAGATATATTCCAGCACTTCATGGTTTCCTACATCATTGCAAATTTAAGAAGTGTCTCATCCTTACAGAGTATTTACAATGCCTGAATGCAGTCCTAGTAATTAGCCACATGCTGCGAGCTGCACACATTCATCATGCCTTATGGCCAGAGTGTATCATTGCAGTATTCTGTCCATGAACGGTTTGTGTCAGACTGGCCATCTCTGGCAGGTCGCCAGTGTCTAGCCATGGATTGAATAGCACCTAAACGGACAGCAATCTTTACTTACAGTCTTGTTTAAAGACCACAACTCTGCAAAGGTTCTTCTGTGTCTTCATTACAGAGAGACTACTTGAAGCAAGTTTCAGTATTAAATTCAATTTCTGTATATGAATGGCCTAGGAGTTTCGATGATTCCCTGAGAATGACCATAATAGACGTTGTCCAAGATGGTATGGGTGAGTCTAGACCCTTCACACTTGGTACCAGCCTGGTTCATTGGAAGTTTCCAGACTCGTGCTGCTTGATGATGGCTTCAACAGTATCTGTCCTATTCTCACATCTAGCTGCCACTCATAGCTTCTCCCTAGCGACTCTTCTTTGATATCAGATCCCTTGTCCCTGAAAGAATTTTTCTCTTTGACATTGACTTTTTAAAGGTTGCATACTGCATTAATGTGACAAGCCCTGTGTCTGCATGATGCATATAAACAGCATTGGAAAGTTACATGCCAGTGCTGTATTTGTGCATTATGCTCACCTTATAGGGCCAACACCATCCAGTCAGCATGATGCATGAGTTGAAAGCAAGAGCTGCATTCAAGCATCATGGCAAAAAAAGATATACACATTAAAGTTGTAGTCCCTGAAGGGTTCAGTTCTACCTACCTCCCATTCTCCCTCTCCTGCCAGACAACTCTCATCTCCCTCCCCCTCTCACACTCGTAGCACTACTGTGTGGTTAGATCATGCAAGGGTCGCATTCATACACTCCGCTGCAGTGGTAACACTATATGTACATTTCAGTGCTGGTTATATATATAGGCAAATCCCTATTACCTTTCATCTATGTTAGTCTGTCTAGCTCATGATTCATACGTTTAGTATGATGAACCCGATAGAACAAAGAGACACAGGCGTACACCATCATTAACAGCAAAGAGATATATCTAAGGGTCCTAGATGTCTTTTGTTAGATACTGCGGGTTTGGGACGCCATTCCAACAAACACTTATAGAATTCCTAGAATACTTTGACTAGAAATTCCTTCCTGTTGGTATAAGTTGGTACTTTTTTATTTCATTGGCCAAGTGTATTAATTATTGTTCTATGATGGACAATAACCAAACATGATTAAAAAAAAATCATGCAAGCTTAACTTCACTGCAAATATAAAACAGATTTTGATCATCTGAATAAAATCTTATTCTCATTGGAAGCCTCAGACATAGCACATAAGAGACAGTTACAGCTCACTTCTTAGCCGAGTCGACCTCCCATACTTTCCCATATTCCAGAAGTATTATTCAAGTCAGGGTTAAATGCAAACTTGTATTGCTGGTTCATCAAGATTTGATTACAAACTGCCTGCATGGAAGAGATATCTGGCTTGCAAAGAGAAATCTCATTTACATTGGTTGGTTAGCAAATCCTTATCTTGGAGGTATCAGAGAAGCAGTCAGTATCTCTTACGTGCATGGATCCCTGTTTGGGTTGGACTCTGTCTATATTTAGATGTACCGTAAAACCAACCCTTTTAGACAAATTTGCTTGAGATAGATTTTTCTTCAAAGACAGCCCTGAGGTAATATACAAAACAAAGACAATTAGAAATAATTGAAGTATGCAACATTGTTTGGATATATTTCTCCCTCTACACATATTTTCTTATGAAAGAAGAGTATGTTTAGTGCTCATTGAACCTAGAAAAGCAGGGGAATGTATTGGGGGGGTCGTATAGCACTGTAATGTACATTGTAAAAATATTCCGTTAAATATACGGAGAATCAGTGTAAAATTTAACGGTGATTCATCATAACATATGATTACGGTGAGGCAATGTAAAATCAATCAATTTTACTTTGAATATCCGTAATCCAATACAGTGAAACACCGTTTATTTTTACAGTGAAACACAATTTATTTTACTGTGAAGCTACGTAGAATTGATTTCAGTTTTATCACACCAGGTGGCATTTTGGTTCATGAAGAGATTTTCCTGGATGCTAGGAACACCATTTTTGTGGTGATAAGAAATATGTATACAGATACAGCTGTGATGTTTGCTCTGTAGCCATCCTAGGGTGACTTCTGCTCATGGACTGGTATTACAAAGTGTCATGAAGCATTCTATGAGGCTTTCATAGACTAATTCCTAATGATTAGGTCTGAAGTCTTGACACTAAGATGATATTGCTGATTGGAACCAAATTGGGTTTGGAACCATATTGAGCATGGAGTTTGGTATAGGGGGATAAATGAACTGAATAACACTGGGACAAATCAGTTAAATTACACAAAATACCATTACAATTATTGTTTAGGCACTGAGTCAGAATACAGTGATGTTTTGTATTCTGTTAAAATAACGGTGATTAACAGTTCAGTAGAAATGACGGTGACTTTGAGAAAAACGGTGACCGTGACAATAACGGTGAAAGTCCGGCACCCAGTGTTGCCAGTGAATCACAGTTTTTTTAACGGTACTAATAATCACTGTTAAAAAAATTTATAACGGAGATTTCTTGCTTAAAAATAGCGGTGACAGTTCTGTAAAAATAACGGTGACTTAGGAAAAAACGGTGACCGTAAAAATAACGGTGAAAGTCCGGCACCCATAGGCCACAGGGTGAGCCACCAGAATGTGAAGTTACGTTCCAATGAAAGGGGCACTAAATTTTGAAGGTGGTTTCATATAGCTATTGCCCCAACCAATCTGAGAAAAAAAGTTCTCCGCATTAAATTGCACCGTTTGCGTGTAGGGCAAGGTCAAAGGTCAAGGTCATTCAAAAATAGGGCTAGGCCAGAAAATTTACATATTTTTGAACTGCTCTGTTAATATCAACAGGGCGGGTCCAAAATTTTATGTCAAGGTAGGTTGATGTAAGACCTTTATCCATGAGAAATTAAAATGACCTTGGCCAAGGTCAAGATCACTATTTTCAAGGTCAAATATTGAAATATGGCCCAAAATAGCTATCATCCGTGGTTTCAATAGCTCTGGTGATCAGGAATATCATCATAAGTATGACCTATGCTGCTCAAATGATGAGGAGATGTCATAGGGACAATTTCTACTTGAAATTCCCGAGAAATGGCTCCCGGTTCCATGGCAACCAGTACCTATTTCAATGTTTGATATAATAATTAGCTGCAATGAGAAAAAACTCTTGATGACCTCTAGAGCTTAATTTGTATTAAATCATCTAGATATCTGGCATGGATATAGAACATGAAGACTGCCTTCTATTAATTCCTTAATATGACCTATATCAAGGTCAAGGTCATAGGAGCAAGGTCAAATATAGGAATTTCTGTCTTTTTGGCCATGTTTGCTATATATAGACGTAATCCAGTAAGAGTACAATGATGTCTATGAGTATTTTTTTTTGGGCATGGTGTTTTTGTATAGCCAATGGCCCTAATAAACATTTCTCCACTCAAGGTCATGTAGTTTTCTTGCAGGATCAGGTCAAAGGCCATAGTCACTCAAAAAGCAAAACGAGAGTTACGCCAGAAAACATACTCATCTTTGAACTGCCCTTTTAATATTAACTAGAAGGGGCTATACTTACATGTCAAGATAGAGTTGTATAAGACCTTTGTCCATGAGAAATTAAAATTACCTTGGCCAAGGTCAAGGTCACTATTTTCAAGGCCAAATATTATCATATGGACCAAAATAGCTATTATCCTTGGTTTCAATAGCTCTGGTGATCAGGAATATCATCATAAGTATAACATATGCTGCTTAAATGATAATGATATGTCATAGAAACAATTTTTGTTTGGAATTCTTAAGAAATAGCTGCTGTTTCTATGGCAACTGGTAACAGGTAGAGGAATTTCTGCATTTATGGCCATGTTTGCTATATTTAGACGTAATCAACTAAGAATACAATGTTGTTTATGGGCAATATTTCTGTTTAGGTATTTGTGTTTTTGTATAGCTATTCCCAGTAAACAAACAACGTTATACACCATTTTATAAAGTTATATAACGTTATTTCAACGTTTTTCAAAGGCTCTTTATTATGGCATAACGTTATGTAAAGTTTGAAACGTTATTTTGACGTAAAATAACATTTTTTGTTAGCTGGGTTGGCCCTAAGAACCATAAGCCAAAAGTTCTCCGCTCAAGGTCATGTAGTTTTCTTGCAGGATGAGGTTTAAGGTCAAGGGCACTCAAAAAGAGAGTCAAGCCATGATCACATGTCAAGATAGAGTTATATAAGAAATTGAAATGACCTTGGCCAAAGTCAAGGTCACTCTTTACAAGGTCAGATCTTGGAAAACTGTTTCCTATTATTCTATGTTTCAATAGCTCAGCTGACCTGGAAAATCAACATTAGTATAAACACTTATGTTAAGATGATACTGAAAAGACTATTTTCACATGGATTTGTGAGAATTGTCTGCTGTTTCCATGGTAACCTGCAGTTAAATCAAAGATTGAAATGAACAAAGTCAGCATTGCGACTTCTAGAGGTCAATTTTCGTATGGATATAGAACATAATGACTGCCTTCTAATAACTTCTTAATAAGACCTTTAGAAACCATAGAAGCAAGGTCAAATGTAGGAATTTTCCTGGCCATAATTGCTGTGTTTAGACATGATCCAGTAAGAATGGAATCTTGTGTATGGGCACTACTTTCTAAAGGTGCTTTTGTATTAGTTCAAAAGTTCTTCACTTTTGGCCACCACCCAGTAAACACAACAGCATTAGTCAGACGTAAATCTACGTTGATTTTTGGTCTATGCTACGTAATTTTAGAAGGTTTGTGAATGTTAATACTGCATGAACGCGGAAGATTTGTTGAAGAGCTGTAATATTCTCTCCATAATTGCTAGTGCTGCCACCTAGTGTGACACAGAGGAGTCATCTACCCAATTGAAGCTGAAAAGGTATGTCTTTTAACATAGAACTACGTCTACAAACCTTCCAAAATTACCAGTCTCAAACCTTTGGTTTGAAAACTACCTAGAGAAACCGCTGAGCTACGTTGGATTACATAGGTTGTTTACTGGGCAGGAGGCATCAGAATGGCAGTATAGTGGAAAATAGACCTAAAAGTGCTTTGTGTGGAGAATACAGTAGTCTTCTGAGAATTTTTCCATATTTGATGCTAATACTCTTAGTTAGGAATGTGAATGGAACTTTTTCTAGGGACATCCTAAATGGAACATTTTGGTTCTCATCTCTTGGGAATTACATCAATTATTCAAAAACTGAAAACAGACCTAGAAAAATCCTCCTAGAACCAAATCTACACGAAAAGTCACACTTTTACAGGGTATTTTTCAATCTAATTTAGTAGTTTTTATGGGACGGGGTGCATTTACAGCTTATTTTCAGTTTTACATAACAACCCATATTTGAGATATGATTTCCACCATACTACAAGTAGTATCTTGGCTTATGATATCTCATGATTAAGATCTTAACACAAACTTTGATTATCAATTCCCCCCTAGATACCCCTTTCCACTTGCCTGGATGTCAAGATAGAATGATACACTTACATACAAGTTAAATCAAAATAACCTAGACCAATTTCAAGGCCACTCTTTTGAAGTCAAATGTTGAGAAAGAACTGACAAAAGCTGCCATAGTGCTTTATTTCAGTAGCTTCAATGATAAGAATGTCACTGCCTTTCATGCTCAGTAGATGATAGGTTATATGGATAATCTCTGTATGAAATCTGTAAGAAATGGCAACTGTTTCCATGGTAAGGAGTAATAATTCATAAAATCGTAATATTATGTGTAATGGATTTTTTGCCTCCATGTAGTTATGATGCGTAGGATAGGACTTATTTCTCTCTATTTCTAAAATATAAATTTCCTTCTAATACACCTCAGGCTGTGTCTCACGAGATTGGGCAGAAGAATATATTGGTGCTGTAAAAGTTAATATATAATTTAAAGGATAAAACTAGGGAAATCAATGACTACCTGTTTTGGTGAAGCCTACCCCTTGAGTACAATGTAAGCTATATCAAGAGAATTTTGAACATGACCCTGTGTGCGGAGAATTTGAATTTTCTATTTATCAACAATTTACACATAGATCTAATGGAAAATGACATTGGGTGAGGGGGGCACTGGCCTGTACTAAGTGATTATGGAGCAGCAGCCTGTCATTTTGTTACAACTTGTTACAAGGGGGGAGGGTGGTGGGGAGTCAAATTAAGTGGCCAAAATTGTGTTACATAAGAGGAGTGGGTATGTACAGATGTGCTGGATCAAATTTAGATATCTATTGAGCAAGGTTTAAGGTACCCGAGTTTTGGTCAATCCCATAAGCCATCCTGTTAATCTGATTATGGGGACTTTAGTACTGTATCATAGAATCAAAAACTTGCATGTAAACCGCACTCTGACTCTGGGCCGATCCTATAAGCTCCAATGCTGATCTGACTTGCATACTATCCACAGCTTCTATTCTTGCATTTACAGCAGCTATTTATGGCCATATTTCAATATTTAACCTTGAGAAAACTGAATCACTTTGATCTTGGCCAAGGTCATATCAATTTCTCATGAACAAAGGTCTTGTACAACGTGTATCTCTTCGGAGTTTTTCGAAAATAAAGTCATTGTTATTGTAATCTTGATGAGCCCTACCTTGTTGATGTTGAAAGAGCAGTTGCAATTACAGAAGTATGCTTTCTGGTATGACTCTCCCTCTCTTTGACCTCATCATGCAAGGAAAGTACATGACTTTGAGTGGAGAACTTTTGGCCTACGGTTCTTAGGGCCATTAGCTATACAAAAGCACAATGCCGGAAAAAAAATGCCCATAAATAACATTGTATACTACTGGATTATGTCTAAATGTAGCAAAAATGGCCACAAATGCAGAAATTCCTGTATTTTACCTTGCTCCTATGACCTTGACCTTAGTAGAGATCATATTAAGGAATTCATATAAGGCAGTCATCATGTTCAATATCCATGCCAGATATTTACATGATTAAATGCAAATTAAGCTCTAGGGATCACCATGAGTAACACTATTTGTCATATCAAACATTAAAAAAGTTATCAGTTGCCATGGAAAAGGCAGCTATTTCTTAAGAATTTCAAGTTGAAATTGTCCCTATGACATCTCCTCATCATTTGAGCAGCATAGGTCATACTTATGATGATATTCCTGATCACCAGAGCTATTGAAACCAAGAATGATGGCTATTTTGGGCCATATTTCAATATTTGACTTTGAAAATAGTGACCTTGACCTTGGCCAAGGTCATTTTAATTTCTCATGGACAAAGGTCTTATACAATTCTATCTTGACATGTAAGTATAGCCCTTTCTAGTTAATATTGAAAGGGCAGTTCAAAGATGAGTATGTTTTCTGGCGTAACTCTCTTTTTGCTTTTTGAGTGACCTTGACCTTTGACCTCATCCTGCAAGAAAACTACATGACCTTGAGTGGAGAACTTTTTGCCTATATTTATTGGGGCCATTGGCCATACAAAAACACAATGCCCAAAACATTATACCCAGAGACATCATTTTACTCTTACTGGATTACATCTAAATATATCAAACATGGCCAAAAAGACAGAAATTCCTATATTTGACTTTATTCCTATGACCTTGACCTTGATAGAGGTCATATAAAGGAATTAAGGTGGGTCGCTACCCTTTGATCAAAGTTAACAGAATATTCCTAATTTTTTTCTACAGACAGGCTGAATCATATAGAATCGGAAAATGAAAAGAAAAATAGGGGGTCCCGACCTACTTTATTAGATACAGAATTTTGAAAAATTAAAGTATTTTAATTTTTCTCCAAAGATGAGAAAAAAATGTGCAAACTTCAATAGTTTTTTTGAATATCAACCATTATGCACAGAAATGTAAAACTTCACATGTGAAACACCTATATGTTCCACTTTGCTGCAAAATAAATTTTACAGTTGTATGCCATGGCATTCTGGGTAAAAATGTGATGTTTTTGGAAGGAATAGGAATAAATTGCTATTATTTTGTAGCCTTTTTGGCTAAAAATAGTATTCAAAATTAACACAATTTTTTTTAACTCTCTCAGAAATTAGTTCAGATCATTTGCTAACATATGAGAGTGATTTTGATAGGGGGTCTCGGGCATATATTTAGATTTTTGGCCTTTGAAGTTAAAAAATATAGGAAAATCGGTCTAAATCTTACATTTAAAGCTAAAAATAAAGTGTAAAATGGCTAGAATCAAAGTAGAAAATGGCTACAATTTATACCCTTGGTTATTCTAAGTAACTTAATCAGATCTACATCATTCTAGATAATGATTTATTGGTAGAAAGTTTCAATATTCTTACTTTTGATAAAAATAGCAAATATCACTGGCTACAAATATATGAAATATTCAAAGTCCAAAAAAACGCTCAATTTTGCTTGGAATCTCCCAATTTTTTAACATGGCTCATTCAGGATATATATGTATCAGATTTTGTAATATTAGCTAATTCTGATACATTTAAGCTATATGCGCAGATACCTGCGCAGTGTGTCCATATTCAAGAGGTAGCGATCCAGCTTAATAGAAGGCAGTCTTCATGTTCTATATCCATGCCAGATATCTAGATGATTTAATACAAATTAAGCTCTAAAGGTCATCATTGCAGCTAATTATCATATCAAACATTAAAATAGGTACTAGTTGTCATGGAAACGGGAGCCATTTCTCGGGAATTCCAAGTAGAAATTGTCCCTATGACATCTCCTCATCATTTGAGCAGCATAGGTCATACTTATGATAATATTCCTGATCACCAGAGCTATTGAAACCACGGATGATAGCTATTTTGGGCCATTTTTCAATATTTGACCTTGAAAATAGTGACCTTGACCTTGGCCAAGGCCATTTTAATTTCTCATGGATAAAGGTCTTACATCACCCTACCTTGACATAAAATTTCGGATCCGCCCTATTGATATTAACAGTGCAGTTCAAAAATAAGTAAATTTTCTGGCCTAGCCCTATTTTTGAATGACCTTGACCTTTGACCTTGCCCTACGCGCAAACGGTGCAATTTTTTTTCTCAGATTGGTAGAAGCAATAGCTTTATGAAACCACCTTCAAAATTTAGTGCCCCCTTCATTGGAACGGAACTTCATTTCTAATCTCTTTTTTGGGACCCACCCAAAGGCCTACCAGTGTTGCGAGTGAATCTCTGTTATTTTAACGGAATTTCTTTTACAGTGTATCTAAAAGGCACATTCCCAATTGAACCATGTCCCTGATCTCGTTTTTCAACTTGATATTTGTCTAACTTACTAAAAAGATTGATCTTTATATTTCTTTTCACCCAATGAAATATGAGCAAAGAAGATGTGCCACTACATGCCATAATGAAATAAGGTTTTCCCCTCCTCTCCTACTTCAATCGAACAGTCAGCCATCTTAGCCACAAAGAACATTGAAAAGAAGTTGGACCACTCTGAGGCATTTGTGGAATAAGTGCTGGATAGAAGCTGGCTTTCTCTTTCATAATCTTTCAACTATCATTCCCAGCCGCTCTAATTTTCCTTTTTGGTGTTATCCTGAAGGTCTAAGAAATGTCACCCCATAATGAAAAGAAATGGAGAATGCCTGGTGCATTGCAAAACATGGTGAGATATCTGCATGCTGGGCATGTACAGCTAGAACCATGATATGTCCTGATGTATAGAGCACAGAAACATACATAGTATCCATCCACTGGTCATCTAGAGTAGGATACCCATGCCAAAGTCAGATATATGCTTTTAGTAAGATGATCCTGATAAAGGAAATAGAGATGGCTATACAGCAACACTTACAGGTAGCAGGTATTTGAAGTTATCCAGGAAAAAGATTCATTTGATGTTATTTGTCTTTTCTTTAAAAGAATTCCAAGGGAAAATCTGTTTTTCTGCTATGGCAATATGTGTTAATAATCCGTTTCCTCTATGGATAAATACCATGCATTTAAACACCATGGGTTATTAATAGTGGGACTCACCTTAGTAAAGGATTTTCAAACCTAATTTAATCAAACTATGGAATTGAGGATTGGTAGATTATTTAGAGCTTTATTGCGAGCAATCTAATTTATTATGAAAGGTTTACCTTCCGTAGTGATGTAAATATTTGCCCAACAACTAGGGCACAGCAAATAGCTAGATTTAGTTGCAGTCAAAGGAGATGGAGATTAATCTTATTGCATAGGCATTCTATCAGATTGCTTTGAGATGATTAAATATTAGCATTTCCCTCTAGAAATATGACCTCAATGAATAAATCTAATTATTAGATGACTTTCTGAAGGCCTCGATTTCATGTGTCATAATGATGCAACAGGAGGCACCTGCACTTGACAAACAGATATTTGACTTGTGCATCAAGCCTACACCGGTAAATGTGTGAAAGTCGATGTCGCCAAAACGATCACCTTTTGAGCATTGTTTATTGCAAAATGTACTCTTACATTTTTCTTTGAGTTGCCTTTCAGAGTGTATCCATACTCAACAATCTGAATTTTACTATTGTACCAACCTTATAAAAAGCTAGGAGACCAACACACATCCTTGAACTGTAAAGGCTTTATGCAGCCTACAACCATGTGCCGAGTCAGGATAACATGAATGCCTCTTAATGCAAAAGCACTAAGATCATTTTCAAGTGTTAATTGAAAGGGTTTCCAATGTGGTCAAAAATAATTCATCAGATTTTCAATTAAGGAATTTCTCACCAACTAAAACAGTGTCAATTTATTTGAATTCCTTTCTCACACCACTTGATTTTTGAGAAGGGTTTTAATCAACTTTGTAAAGGTCTCAAAGGACACTTGGACACAAACTCAAATTGGCATTTCTTAAATTCTCAGAGATCCATCTTTTAATTGATGTAAAATGCATTATAACTTTATTTTGGAACTTTCTATCAGTGCTTTGACTTTGCCATGGGAACATTTTCAAACAGTCTTGCTCTTCAATAACAATGACCTAAGACATTGTTTGCAAAGAATAGAAGATGAAAGTGTGGCCAAACAACAATGCTGGTGCAAATACTCAATAATACCTCATGTATGAAAGGAAGATTATCCTAAAGAATCCAAGATATGAGCACAGGATCAAAACTTACTGCACCAAGTCAACAACTGAATCAATGTACAAGGTAGTTTGAGATGATCGCTTACTGGTCACCCTCAATCTTATAGAATGATGTGTGGTTTATATTACTTATCAGCAGACAGGTATCTAATTAAAACGAGGCCTGGCTGTTGTGGTGTCATTCTATTCTGCCATCAGATCAATTAAAACATTTATTTAGTAGGCCTGGATTTATTAATGATTGTATTTTTTGCGTATGTCTCTTTCCATATCTCACAATGATGATCTATGGATATGCCCACATGGTTGGAAAGAAAAAGCAAGTCATGGTCGAGAAAGATGAATGACAAAATTAAGAGATTAAGTGCATGGACATGAAAATTGTATAATGTATAGTATGTATTGTATAAACGTATTGTCCAACCATATTTCAATATTGTTAACCTTAGTTTCTATGCACTGGTTACAGGGAGCAGATTCTGCTGGGAAGAAACCCATGCTAAAACTGGAATGGGCAGAGAACTACCTTTTCAAGAAAGAGAACTGTATTAAGTAATGGGACTGCCAACCCCAGATTCCCAGCTTTTATACATGAGAAATAAAACAGCACAACTCGGCCTCTGAGCTGGGAAAGACAGATGAAAGAAGTCGTAAGAAAACTTCAGCCTCAGTCTCAGCCCTGTTCCACACATGCTTTGCCATGGCTCAACTTTTATTCTCTGTCTTTCGTCGTCAAGATGTTGGACTTTGTTTGATCAGGGGAGGAGAGGAGAAAAAAAAACATTTCATAATTGCATGTACAGACACGGCTAATGGTTCTGTGTCCATGTCTGATAGATGTGCTGTCTACCTTATTCAGGTTGAAAAGAAAACTAAAGAATAATCCTTTTTTAATACAGAGTAAAAAGTGATGAGGGACGTGTCTGATAAATGGGGCTTTAAAATTCCCTGTCTGTAGTTAGTCAATGTAAAATCATGGCAGGGTGCTTGACTTGAAGGCAGGGGTGGAAGCAGCTAAAATATGAACACCTAAATGATACATGAAGACAGCCCTTGTGAGTAACTGACCAGCAAGTATATTGTCAAAACACTCTGGGATGTTGGGCATACCACATTAATGCAGTAAATCATTTTACTTGAAGTCTGACAATCAAATATATTTACAGTTACAAAACCCCATCAGTCACATATATTTGCAGGGGAATGCAGTATTCTTCATGCCCTGAATCTGGCTTGACAATGTTGATAAGCCACATAGTGGGAGTGATATGTTCCCTTACCTCTATCTGACCACAACTTACCCCTGCACCAGATTGCACTGATGGATTTACAGATCCCCTTCAGAGTGCTGATTTAAGCGGAGTATATCAAATAGAACAGGTTCCCATTACCTAAAACTGAGCTACAGAAACAACCGTAGTTGGTAGACTCCGCTACTGTTACAAAAACACAGCTCATGGGTAGTCAGACTATTGACTGAGAGCAAGAACTGACCTTGTCACCATCTTGTAGCCAACATTGTGGGAGCCATATTTCATCCAGCAGTGGACCAGAGGTTACCACAGGCCTATTAGGAAGTGATGGATTTACAGATCGCCTCATCCCGGACATAAACACCTCCATTAGGCTGCCTGAGGCGTTCAGCATTGTGCAGAGAAATCAATGCCAAATAAAACTTATTTCCACGCACTTCCATCTTTTCATAATGTTCACTTCATCTTCTGGGTTGAGCTTTTGTGAGAGTTTCTAATGGAAATGCCTATGGTATGAAGAAAGCATCCATTTATTCAGGCAGCCTTTGGTGCATCGCCTTGTGGCTGGAAATAAGAGACCCTTAAATGTAGCTTTTCATTTCCTGATTCAGAGCCAGGAGAATAATGTGAAGGAAAACATCAGGGAGAGTAACTAAGTCAAATTGGAAATTGCATCTTAAGGTGAGATTTCCCATCAGCATTGGGAACAAAGGTAACATTGGTGAACATTTACAAATATGATACTTCCGGCAGCTCATGAGTGAAGTCCTCTTGTTATCTAATAACTTGAAAGATAGAGGTATGATTTCAAAGCTGAATGAGGTTTCTAAAGATTTGTCAGGAGCACTGGCTACATCAGTAGGGTACAATACTAAAAGTAGACATATTGGGGCGGCTTCCATGATGTATATTCGAGAAATTGACCCTGCCACCCCTCCTAAAGTTCTTGTGCACATTGAAGAAATGGTTCTATGTACACAGAGATTTTCAGAAAATGTCAAACCGTTTTTACATCAGTATGCCTCTATTACCTACCACCCCTATTTATATGGCTGAGTACCTGTCTAGACTCCATTCTGACTGTCCCTGGAAGGGTACCAAGATTTGCACCTTTAGCACTGTATTTCTGGGCCACAGAACCCTTAGATCCTTCACCTCAGAACTACCGATTGACTTTTGTATACCGCCTCCACAACTGGTACTTGAAAGTGCTCCTTTTGTCAATAAGTAAATGTAAAGAATTGGGTGGTAAGTTCTGAGGCCCATCATAGCTATATATAGGCTGCGGAGAGAGTAGGTCATTTAAACAGTGATGGCATGGCCATTTATTGGTATGCATCATATGTTAATCATAAAACATGAATGTATGTATGCTGTGTATGGTGTATTCATGCATCCAGATTATATCACTGAAAATGCATAACAGCAATATGTGGCCCTCGAAGATCAAAGACAGAGCCGTTCAATGCAGTTCCTGTCTAATTTCCCAGTATCATGTGGCCCTTGAAGAGTGAAGTCTACTTGAGTTGACAAAATTGATCCAATATAGAGCTTCCCCACCAGCTTCCTGCTTTCAGCTATAATCTTTTACAGGATTGTGTAGGCATCACAACACCAGGTGTCACATTCAAAGTACAATACAGCCCACTTGGTGTCTGGGGTGCATGTTTATCACTCATCAATATTCAGCACTTCAAGTCTCAGTCAGGTGTAAGACATGACAGGTAGGGTATTAAAATACACATCAATGACAAACAGGACTGAGAGGTGCAATGCATCACGACAGGTGCCACTCTCTTCCCACATCATTGGTCAAGTCCAAAGGTGGAAATGCAAAATCGTACTTGCCCAAACTATATATTTTAGGATTAAATGTGAATTTTGTACTATTGACATATACCTACAAGGAAGTTGTCACACTGATACATCAGTACAACCCAAATTCCATCCTCATTTGTAAACAAAAGGAACTTTTCTAGAATATTATTTTCCCATTAGTAGGCGAATAACCATTTTGCATTAGAGATGAATCATGCTTTTTGCAAACATGGACCAGTGGGTAAAGTTGACATGGACATATATGATATGAGGCTTTACAGCTACACTTGGTATCATGGTTATTACTAGTTCATGCATATAACCAAATTCTTGTGCAACATGCCCCTGACACGCAACACTTCTCTTTATGCCCCGCAACCGTCCTCCCACTCAACCCACTAACCCCCTGAGGGGCTGCATGGTATCTGGTTTCTACACAGGAAGTGCAGGTTACGCCTGACTGAGCACACAGAGTCAAACACCCCTATTATCACTCACTTTACTGGTGGAACAGTGGAGCAGCCGCACAGGGAAAGGACTAATGATATACTACTTTAGTCTCGAGATCAATGAACAGGGAAAGTGAAGGTTGGCGGAAAGACTGGCCCTTTAATGTTCCCAACCATCTCCATTGCTTCTTTTTTCTCTATCATGGATTAGGGTTGCATTAGCAGCTCAATAATGAGGTTTGCAGAACATGTGGATACATGTTGATTGCTTTTGCAAATGAAGGAACTTTGTCATCTGCCAAACAGTGAACCTCAATGAGGTAGATCCCATTTTTCATGAGGCCCACTTTGCATTATGTTTCAATCATGATATTATAGTGAATGTCTCTTGTGATGCATAAATGCAGCCCACACAGGTAGAGGACATCCGCTGAATTTGAACTCTTGTGGGGTCAATACATCAAAGGAGCAGGTATAGAGGAGTAAGAAATCAGTATTGGCAAGAATGCACTGAGTAGTGTATGGCATGTTGGGTGATGTAGTATGATGTTGCATAGAAAGAAAGACATAAAGCTTTTGGTGTGAACCATCATATATTAGTTGTTATTGCACATTTAAGAGGCCCCCAGCCTACCCTAGGCAATGTAAACCTAGTATAAAGACCATAACATTTTGCCAAAAGAGGACGAGTAATTAGGTCATAGTTTATTGCGTCTACTAAAACTTGGTGGTTGATTATTATTCCTTAAACAAAGGTGGGCCTCAAAAGCATCACTATCAGCTTGTTTGAAAGCTGCATTATCATATAGTGCCTTCAGAAGTCCACCATTGTTTCATGGCATGCCAGAATAGTCTTTTCATGTTATCTGTCACAGCTTGTTGACAAAGGTTAAAGCAATGTGCAGGGGTACTGTGTGAGTTAGATAAGCACATGGAAAAAGAGGTCGTTGTGGGCCTTTTCACTATTAAAGATATAATTACCATAGCCCTCAGAACAGAGTAAAAGACAATTTCCCAAGGCAGGGAAGCAAGTATGCACAACAAAATATGGATTAGAAAGAAGATGGAGCACACAGTGTGTGTATTGGTTATCTTTGAAGGTTGTTGTACATGAGGTTTACATGACAGACATGTAAGATATCAGCCCTGTTGCATAATGTGATAGTGGCTTACTCTTGGAAATACAAAAAGGTTGACCCTATTTTCCAAAGGCTCTGCAGAATGCCACTTTTTCTTATACATAGCAAACACTGGTATTAAAATACTGCAATACCCAACACAGTCTCATGGTGGCCGTTAAATGCCTCAGTCTCATCCTGCAACACACTGCGAAAAAGTAATTTTGGCAGCATGTGTCTCTAGTGGGAAGCCTGACACCATATAGCACAGTTTTACTGCGCCTGAAACCTCATGAGGATTAAAAAACTGGTACTACTAGCTGTCCTACATAGCTCTCCACATCATGGTAGTGTGAATCATGCATGGAGGGTTTTATGAAAACAAGTAAACCATGAAACAGGATGTGACAGCAGCGAGCAGGGAATATCCAGCTCCAGTAGAGCCTGACAGTTTTTATTTGGACATAAAGCTGTATGAAGTGGTACCAGACTTATTATGGACAGGCAACCGTTTGGGAGCTCACATAGTGTACTTTGGAATAGCAGATAGAGGGGAGGGGGTCTAATAACCCATGTTTTGTAATGTAGCTTTAGGTAGCTGTAGCTCTATTGTTTAATGGTCAGAATTTAGTTAGCAGTTAATCCAATTGTCATGAGGTAGGTAGCAAATAGATTATAATGGAGTAAGGTATTCCTATTGTAGAACATCTGATTTGATCAGCGCATATAGTTCCACAAAATGTGTTTGAGCACACACCTCAACAATGTATGATGTAACCGAGTCCTTCCTAGTGAAGTTAACTTGAAGTGAAGAGCAGAGAGAGTAGAGAGGGGCAGCAAATCAAAACCCTTTCCAATCTTTAGTTAATATTCAATGAAGTAGAGTTTATATCAACTGAATCTGACAGATACAGCATAGCTCCGTACAGAGAGAGGGTAGGCTGACCAATTAGAATATTTCTGTTCCTAGTGTGGATATATTGAATGAAAATATCACTACTGGTTACTAATAAGCTAACTTCTCTTGTAGACAGTACTGTATCTCATCAGAACTTCTTCCTGATCCAATATTTGTAAATATTTGTACAATTTCTAACATTCCTTGCAGGACATGATTCCTGTTTAAAAAGGTAAATGGAACCGATAGGTGCACTATGTTCACCTTGGTGAAGGGAAGGGATTAACGTTTTAATTCCTGCAAATTGTTGTATTACACCGGGACTGTCTACAAGAGCTGCATTCATGTACTCCATGCTCACCGCATAGGGCCAATACACTCCCCAACCGTCAGCATGGTATCTTTATGCAGTCCTCTGCTGGCAAAACCTTGGTGCATCATCTCAACAAATGAAGAATGACCCTTAAGGCCTGATACACTACTGTGACCCAAAAATGGGAGTTATTATAAGGCTGGTGGCCACACAATCTCATATTATAGACAAGCCAAGGCTCACTTCCTTATATTATAGCTTTTGGTTTCAGAATGATTCCCAAATTAGATATTTAACCAGACTTATATTTCTATTCTGACATCATAGAGGTATGTTGATACATTAAGTGTATAGAGAACAAAAATCTCGTAAGGGCACTCAAAAAAAAAACTGGTTTCTGATCACCACGCACATCATAAAAAATCATGATTTGGCAAAACCTTTTGTTCTTTTTGTTTGAATTATTAAAATGTGAAAATTGATCGCCAAAAATCTGAATTTCCCTACATTTTAGCCCCAAGTAAAAAAAAAAGATTAAATAAAAAGCACCCTCGTCATATTTCTAACTGTTTGGTGATACGAAACAACTTTGTTTTTTTTGCGTGGCCTAAATCTTGGACTGACTTTATGGCTCTATTGCCAGTTGGCATTAGATCCTGGTCTGTACTTGGTGACCTTATACACTAACTTCATATTGTATCAATGGTCTCTAATTTATAAGAGGATTCTGTCTTTGGAATAATACTACTATAAACAATAGTGCTAATTCCAATTATTTGAAATAGATTACAGAACGGTGTTCTAGATGTCTCCTTTGAACAGTAATATGCTTGCCCACAATTTCCCACCATAGAAAAGGACTCTTACAAATTGATCCCAGACAAATATAGAGGCCGCTCCTTGAAAGTATTTCTTACAACAATATTTCCAGAGCCCTACCCAACGGAGCTCTGCCTATCAATTCTACTTCCCCCAGACCTAAGTTGGCATGAACCAACCGATATGACAGACAGCTGCGCAGGCTGACAGGAAGACTGGCTGGTTTCCTGCCAGTAAGGTGGGATCCACCCTCAGATCCAGCTGAGGGAATGACAAAGATGTAGAGTGCTATAGTCTGTGATTAACAAGAATGTGTAGTGCCTTGTGATGACCCCTTTAGGCCATGGACTAACTACACTTACCCCCTCTATCCTCAGACCCTTCAATGTATGCAGTAGGTTGAGAACTCTCAAACAGGGTTAACCTTCAAAATTCATTGTGCTCAGAGTGGAGAAAAAGTTGCTTTGACAGAAGGTTCATCCTAGACAGTAAATTTGTGCTCCTTAGCTATTGACAGCTTCCATGTCAAAGCATGATAACTACAACTGAGCACAACACTTTTATAAAAAATGCTACTTTCCTAGATAGTAGCGAAGGCTCTGTTCATGCCCCAGTATCTAAGCACATTTTTATCTGCATGGACCGCACCAATTCATCATTCACGATGAAGCGTGAGGTTAGTGACAAATACATGTGTCAGACAGTGATGAATGATCTCTGATGTCACTACTAAGTATCCTGGGAGACACCTGTGTGCATGGGGTGGCTAGGGCTGTCCTTTTGTAGGAGGCAGGATGTGAATGACAGCAACATACTGAGCACGCACCTGAATGATGGACCACTATTGTGAACCAAGTTGTCAGTGAAGAGTGCAAAGAAAATTGCTTCTTAAAGCCCAAGCACCCATATATATATAGGGCTGAGTACCTGTCCCGGCTCCACTGCGACTGCTGCCGGAGGGGTACTGAGATATGTGCCACTAAGATGGTTACGCATAGACAGTGAATGTGTGCTTGAGAGCTATTGGCAGCTTCTGTGTTCGCTGCAAGTGAGAACAGGCCCTTCATAAAATATCTCCAACTTACTGATAAGGTAGTGATGGCTCTGTCCACGGCCCAGGATCTAAGAACACCTCTCTATACATGAACCCCACCATTCCATCCCTTTCTATGAGAGGGACAGTAAGTTACGGGCACATGTAGCAGAGAGTGATGGATGATCCCCAATGTATCCCAGGAGACACCTGTGGGCATGGAGTGGTTAAAACTGTCCCTTTTGTGTTAGGCAGGATGTGAAAGACAGGAACATATCCAGCATGCACCTCAATGATGGAGTGCTCCTCATTTCTTCAAAGAGAATTGTATTGCTCACTCGAGGCATGCCTTCATCCTCTAACATGGCATATGGATGTCAAGCCCCTTCAGGAGGGAGGAGGTGGATTGGTATGCTTTAACTAAAGGGTCTGTTCTCACAAAAATACAGATTCAATTTTCAGTTAAGAGAGAGAGAAGAAATGCATGACCTGAGTGAATAGAATTTCCACATGATGATTGGGATAAGTGGTAGTAGCAGGCCTAAGACCTACTAACGTCCCTATTCATATTGGCTAAACTTGCAAGTACCACCAGCAGGGGTGAGCATATGGTTAATGCCCAACACTAACATATAAGGCTAGTATGGCCTGTATTTCTAATGCATTTTTTGACAGGCAAGATGGAAGGAAGACCATGAATGAAAGCTGATGTGAGTGAGGAGGGAGGACAGCTCAGTCAGGCGAGGGGAAGAAAAGGAGTAGGTCTATAGTGTCACCAACTTCCGGTCCAGGGAACCACTTTACCTACAATATCAATCAAGTCAACTATTGGAAAGCTACCGGGACATGTCCATATGCAAATTAGGCATTCTAGAAGGGTATGAATAATCATAGTTCTAGAGCCTTCTGTCATATAATGTATCGGAGGACAGATCCTTCTTCATAAGTGAACTGAACGACAGAGGCTTAAATTACATTTTAGAATAAAGAGCATCTAACATAAAAACTAAAACGTGATAGAAATAGTCTAAAATCATATCTTAGAATACTCACAGCTGACTAAAAAATATAATCCTTGACTTTGTTTGTATGAATGGTTAGTAAGCAAAAGTGATATTGAACTGTTGCTTTTATAGTTATCCGTAATATTAAGCTATGGATATTGTGAACACTTCAAAAATAGAAGTGTGCTTCCCTTATTATTCCTTCCCTTTACAACAGGTTTGAGGCTATACATGGAGTCTTCACATTCATACCCTGCTCCACCTTGTGCTAAAAGTGTATGGAAACACAGTGGCTGGATTTTAGTGCAACAGCACTTACCATTTTTTGTTCCTTCCATGTGAGGGGTCTACATTTTTCTTGTCCCTTTTACCAACAGTTCAGTTTATTGCGGCCGACCCCTTTTAGCTATACTCATGAACATGGTCCTCTACTCATGATAGTTCCAAATCTGGATTCAGGTACCTTCCCATTTTCTATGACAATCTACTGAAAAGGAGCAAGCATAGAATGTAGCAGCTTGGAAAATTCGGCTGACGTGTCTATAAAATGTAACCCCACCCGGCTGTTGACTGCTTCTGCTGATATGAGTCTAGCTATCTAAACCTTGCTACAGCCACTTGAGACATGTTTCAATGACTGATATGGTATCAATCTGGATAGCACAAACACATCAACTGAAACATGCCCCTATTCCTACGGTACTTTGTATACTATGCTGCCCAAAATGTTCAGGCACTGCTTAATTTTTTGAAGTGATGTTATTCATATAAGAAACAGCATGATAGCATTTGTCTGAGACATAATGAGATTGCTATAACATAAACATGGAATATTGTCTGAGTTAAATTCGAAGTATTCAATTCTTCCTGTCAACATATGAACATGAAGCAGGCATACACTGTAGCAGGTAGGTAAATTCTGCCGACATGTCTGCACTGTAACCCTACCATGCTTTTGCCTGCTACTGCTGATATGAGTCTGGCTATCTGAGCCTCGCTACAGCCACTCAAGACATGCTTCAAGAACTGCTAAGTATTAGTGTGTACCTCACGAACTGTCACTGGGAAACATCTCATCAAGGTTGTCTCTTCTCTGTGGTAAAAGAAATAGTCAATATAGTGCTGCCTGTGGTACAGTCACTGCTGCATATAGGCTATTTGTTTGAGTTATGCTACACATGCGGAATGCGTTAAATCATTCTTGCATATTTTATTAAAGATCTGGTAAAAGGGATCCTAATTTCATTGACAAGAACATGATGGAACACTGATGAAAACAAAAGTATGATTGATGTTCAAGACAATGATGAATAAAGGAATGCCTATATATAACTCTATCCGCTAGCTAACTGATATATTGATGAAATACATTTATGTTGATGCACCAACACCTTGGTTGCCAGTACTGACCTGTGATGAAATAGTGGATCAAACTGACCCTTCAACAGTGTTTCATTCCTTTAGCTTTAGATACTGGCCAGAACTGCATGATAATTCTTAGCCCAAAAGCACTTGGCCAAAAGGGTTAATTTACTTTTCTGAAAGTTATCTGATGTGGTCAAAATTATTTATCAAATCTTCAATTATTCCAATTTTCATGACATTAAACGTGATCCGTATTAGTCAAGTTCCTTTTAACACACTGCTTGATTTTTGAGGTTTGTTCTTAATAATTATGTAAAACGTTGCAAAGGGCACCTGGCTACAAATTTAAATTGGCATTCCTGGAATTTCCAAAGATCTCCTTTTAATTGATGTAAAACGCATTTGAACTTGTTTTCTGAACATTGTGATTGTACTTTGAACCTTGCATGACATTATTAAAGGATTTTGTCCCTAAATAATAACAATCTTAAATGTGTTTTCTGCAAGGAAAGTCAAAACATGGCCGACCATCAATACTTCTGGTAATTCTCAATAACATCTCTAATATGTAAACATCACCTTTGAAGAAGCCCGGATATGAACATAGGATCACAGAAATAAACAAGTAACTCAAAGCACAGCACAGTTTTAGATGATTGCCTGCTCTCCATATCTGACCATTTAACCCTTGAAGGACGGATGTCCCTAAACAATGACATTTGTCGTCATGAAGCACAAATGCAGCCCTGCCGAATAATTCGCCGGTACCGCATTGGTGCTTCATGCAGACCCTTTGGCAGTATACCAACTCAGTAGGGTCAGCATGATGCTTGAATGGAGCTCTGGCAGGTTACTTGACAGCGCTGCTTCCATGCATCATGACGACCAAGGGCATTATGCATTAAGGTATCAATGCCATCCTTAAAGAGTTAAACAATCGTCTATGTCTGTGTCTCCACTCTCCATCAAGTTCATCTACCTAAAAGGATGAATGGTGCGGCAGATAGAGAGCCATATAGATAAGAGAACACTAGTCGAATCTATATTTAGCCCACCAGTTGAAATGACTACAGCTATGGAAACGAGGAAGCTGAATGGGTGTATGGTTAAGGAGATAAAGAGAAGGATACAAAAATATAAGGAGGCAGAGTGAGATATTGATCATACACATCAAAAAAGGAAATAAATGAAAAATAGATCAGATAGAGAGAAATACACAGATTCACAGCTTTCATGAATTGCACGATAACATATAGTGAAATGCAACAACTTATGGTCGCATTAATCCCTGACTATTATACTATATATGGAATAGAGCTAAGTATGAGAGGTCAGGTGATATCTTACACTCTTTGTCTCGCCTTATGGTTTTGTGCGGCTTCTAACGGCAAGGCTTTCAGGCCATGCGGCAAACCCTTTCCCAGAATATGTCTGAGGGGAAATGGTGAGCAACCATTTAAGGCAAACATTTCCAATATCATTTTATTGTTGCCTCATGGCTTGCCATAGCTCCTCTATGTAACTGATTACCCCTTGCCTGGGTCTCTGTTTTCTTTCATGTTCATCATACTAAATAGATGTTAGGTTAGGAAATGATATAGATGTAAGTATGATATGGATGTAAGAAGATACATTACTAGTTGTGGTATTCGGTCCCCGATAGGGATATAGCAAGATAAAGACAGAGAGACAGAAAGATAGAGACAGAAACAGACCGACCAACAGACAGACATAAAGAGCCAAAGAAGAAGAGAGAAAGAGGGAGACACAGACACAGACAGACATACATAAAGCCAATTAGACATACACAGGCAGTGAGAGATCTGACAGAGGAGGAACGAAAATAGATAGAGACGGAGGGAGGTATTGCTTAATCTGAAAGACGTATATCCCCTTGAGGGACTAGGAATGTGATATCAAAGCACATGGGAATGACAGACTGACAGTCACTGAGGAAAAGCCGTAAGTGGCATCTAGACTTGAAGCAGAGACAGCTACTGTTGAAGCAGACCTCACTCTTTAGAGCCCTTTGTTGCTCAAACGGAGAGCGTAAGGTCTAGTCTATACCAGCACTATAGTGTGTCCTGAACACAATCTCCTACACTCAGTGGCAGAGATATACCTACACATTCGAACTACTCTCAGATAACATGATGAGACTTGCATGGACAATTTGCTGTAAAATTGAACTGAATAGAAGTCAGGACCATTGCCTATATGTGGCTTTCACTCAGGACAGAGCTTTGTAGACTAGGGGTAGAGAGTTTCCCGTTGTACAGTGCATGGCTAGAGTCATTTGAGACCTCCTAGGGCACAATCTAACATAAACATATGTCTCACTAAATCTCTACTCCTGCTGTTAAATATGTGAGATATCAATGTTGACATATTCCTTATGAGATTATCTGTGATTATTAGATGTATTTGTGTTTTTCATTGTTGATATTGTTAAATAAATATTATAAATATGCTGTATGTTATCATAGAGATTTCTTATACATATATCTGGGACTCATTGTACAGTCGCTCAATATAAGTCATGATAAAGGAGGTAGCCAATATTCCAATACCAATCCACACAGTTATATAGCTAGCAATTTCTTTTGAAACAATGAATAGGTGTGAACTGATGCTCAGATATTTAAAGTAACATCCAATTTTCCAACCAGTACTAGTTGGAGGACCCTGTGAGGTATTCAGCCTTAACCCTTGAAGGACTGATGTTGCTAAAAGATGATGCGCCAATCCGTCCGGGTGAGTAACTTGCTGCTGCTGCATTAAAACATCATGCCGACCCTTTGGGAGTGTCTCAACCCCATAGGGTTGGCATGATGCCTGAATACAGCACTGGTGAGTTACTCACTGGGGCTGCATTCATAGATCATGAAAACACAGGCTACGATGCATTAATATCATGTCATCTTTAAGGTTGATCGCTACTCATTGAATATGGACTACTGCGCAGCTCTCTGCGCATATAGCTTAAAATTGTCAGAATAGGCTAATATTGGCAAACTGGATCCATATGCATGTACACTAAGCCATATCCAAAAATTGGACAATTCCGTGCAAAATTGTGCATTTTATTCCACTTTAAATATTTGATATTTTTGGAGCCTGTGATATTTGCTATTTTTAACATAAATTAGAATATTGGAATTATTTACCAATAAATCATTATCGAGATTGATATAGATCTCATCACTGTGCTTCAAACAACCATGAGTACAAAATATATACATTTTTTACCCCCATCCTTGGCCTTTAACCCATTACTTTGGCCTTTAAATATGACATTTAGACAGTTTTTGACCTATTTTTTTAACTTTAAAGGCCCAAAACCCTAAAAATATGTGCGGGACCCCCTATCAAAATTACTTTTAGATGTTAGCAATTGATCCAAACAATTTTTTGAGAAAGTAAAAAAAAAAGTCTGTGGATTATTTTTGCTATTTTTTAAGCTTTTGCTGACAAATTTAGCATCAAATTTAATCTTTCGTCCTAGAACCACCACTTTTTTTTCACAATAGGGTTGTTTTTGGACCATAATTTTATTTTTCCCATTTAAAGACACAATAAAGGATTATTCATTTCAAATATCACATTGATGTGGGCAGTGGTTCACTAAGAAAAAAAATCGTGAAAATTTTACATTTTTTGGTATTTTTTGCCAAAAATAGAAAATACTTTTTTTTTTCAAAAATCTGTAATAAAAAAAGTAGCTCGGGACCCCCCCTATTTTTTTCCATTTTCCATTTTCTAATGATCTAAACTACCATTACGCAAAAAATTAGGAAATTCTATGGATGAAAAGTTAAGAGTAGCGATCAACCTTAATAGGTCTAATAGAAATAATAAAACTCAAGGCCACAGACTGCATTTAGCTCAGCCTTGCTAAGAAGGAGAACAGTGGGGAGAAATGGCACTGTCAAGCCGCAATTACTCAGACATGAAGCTTTTAAACATAAAATACCAAAGTAAAAACTAACAGACAAGAAATGGTTCAGACAGAGCCAGGAGAGACTGAGTGAAAAACTTCTGAGAGAAGTTGAGCTTCCATATTGGTCTTATTCCACACACGTCTCGCCATGGTTCAACTTTTATTCCCCGTCTTTTGTTGGTCGGACGAGGGACTGTGTTTGATGGTGGCAGGAGAGGTTGGAAAAAGAGATTTCATTACGGCATGTAGAGACGCGGCTCCTGGTTCTGTGTCTGTTAGACGTGCTGTTCACTTTGTGCATGTTTAATTTGTAAAACAAATCTATAGGATAATTAATGTAGTGGTCTTTTTTCAACAACAGGGGGGGTTGGTAGATTTGGGGGGACCAAAAATATAGAGGCAGGTGGTACCAAACATTTTGGATCCCTATTAAGGGGGACCAAAATCACCCCTTTTTAGAGGAAAAAGCCAGCATGTTTACTATAGCTCAAAGGGGCGGCCATGCTCAATTTCAAGTTGCCTTTAGGGGGGGACCAAAATAATTTTGACCTGCTGGTGCGAGAATCTACCGACACCCCCTGTTGTTAAAAAATGACCACTCTCTAAGAAATGAGGGTTGTTGTTGGTGACTATAGGATTGGATGGATAAGTTACCCCTTTAAGGACAACATGTTTAATTAGGGCTTGATGTTCCTATTTTATCAAAGTCAAATTGATGCTTCATGATATTTTTGGGAGTGTGTCAACCCATACTGCCAGGATGTTACAGGTGAGTGCTATAGAAGCACTAAGAGACAAACTTGGCTAAATATTTCTATCATGAGAAGCAATTATTTAGAGCTTTAAGTGGCATGAATATGTTCATGAAGGGAGGTCAAAGTATTTGATCATCTCACTGCAATCCGGGACATTGGGAATGGAAATGGATTAATCCCTAACATTACAAAATCACAAGTTTACCCACAGATGTTACGACAAGGAGCTTTTATTCCTCAAGGATGTGATATTGCCCCTATAATGTAACATAATCTTCAGTTCTGTTATTTGGCTTAAAATCAGCCAATCACTCCATTAGACCCGAGACGATTTTAAGTTCAGAATAATTACAAAAAGGAAATTACAATGAATATGGCTTCAAGGAAAGTCAAATTAAAAGTTATTAGAGAATTCCCTGTAGCGGGCTTGTTATGTATGTGCCACATTAGCAGCCCTTATTAATGAATCACTTTTTGTCAGCATGAAAGTGGCTTTGTTGATCATGGCTGGAGAGGGGAGGGAAAATTTTTATATGTTTTCTTGAGAGACGTAGGGACATGGCTAGTGGCCCTGCCCCTGCCAGACATACTGTCTACCATATTTTATATGATGAGAAGACACAGAAAAACAAGTAGTAATAGTAAAAAGAGAACATAGTTGAAAAGGCATGACAGACATGCAATAGAGGGGTATATGAAGTCACGTCTACGTGCTCTTAACATTGGATCATTAGGTTTCGTTGTGTTCTAATTTTACAGTTTGTACTTCAACAAAGTTGAAAAAGTAAAGCAATGTACACAATTGACCCTATTATCTAGTACAGAATTACAGGGGGTCCAATTTCAGACACACTGTAAGAGGGTAATTTTATGTGGTATGGCTCATACAACAGTTTACTTACGATCCTATCACTACTTTGTTGCTTGCAATATTGTATATGTGCCATTGACTTACATACTAGATAATCAGTTTCATCCATATGTAACATGAAACATGAGCTGTCGGTACACTAAAGATCATGATATAATATGTATATAAGATACACAACATTTCATCAATCCAGGATCCTTCGTCAAACTTGTAAACTTCTTAAAGCAATAAAGTAATAAATTTGCTCAAAGAAAAGTCAAGGTCTTATAGCTTTTTTAGTCCACCCCCACCCAACCAACCCCTGACGGATGTACAGGAAGCCATGCACCTGAACATGTAGGGAATCCTTTGAGATCCTTGACAAGAAACTCCAAGTTTCCTAATGCCCGTGCAGGTTGTTTTCTCGGCCATTCAGATTCAACTCGTGCCTCATCACTATGAATAGAAACTGTGCGTGATTTCAGAATGGGGGGTATTATGTTTCTGTTAAGTCTGTTAGCACTTAATGGCAAAAATAGCAATGTATATATACAGGTTTAAAATGTGGATTCAGTTGTGATTTACTTTCTCAGATTACATTGAGAGGATTAAACAATATTTTTTTGCTTTCATGACTATACCTATGCCACTTTAAGCTTTAAACTAGAATACTAGTTTTTCCTTTTTCCCATGATAAAATATCATGCCCAGATGATCTGTCAGAACTTCTACATTATTCACTTGTATCATGATGACAGTGTGGGTAGATACGCTCTCAGTGTCAGGATAATGCATCAATGCGTCAACGCATTATGACAAAGAATGTCAAGCCTCATCCGATGATGCCATGAAATGAAGTCAAGACCTAAGATAACATGCTATTCTTGTTCATCCGATAATTGGCCCACCAACCACAACCTTAATTTGTATATCCATTTATATCTTTATTTCAATGATAACATTTTTTTATCTTGACAATTTAAGTGTGTAAAAAAACAACAGCACATTTACCAGACACAGAATCAATAGCCATGCCACTACATACCAGAATGAAATATCTTTTTCTATCCTCTGCTGCCATGATCAAACAAAGTCTCTCGTATTACCAACAAAATACAGGGAATAAAAATTGAACCATAGTGAGGCACATGTTGGAAAGGACCAAGGCGGAAGCTCAACCTCCCTCAGAACTTCTCTCATTCGGCTTTCACAGCTCAGCCTGTCCAAGTTTTTGGAGTGTTCCTTAATTTGTTTTATGTTTAAAAGCTGGAAGTCTGAGTAACTGTGGCTTGACAGCACTTTTACTCCCAAGTATTCTCCTTTACAAAGTAGAGCGTAATGCATTCTGTATTCTTCATTTCCATTACTTCAGAGAGTGCTAAGATAGGTTTAAACTAGTTCGCATTGGAAGGTGCGATGTTACGTTAAATATCTAAGCACCAGTCGACACCTATTCATTGATTCAAATATAAGTGATAGCTATGCTATGATGAGCATTGGTGTTGCAATAACAATTTTCTCGTTGACTGCATGGATATTTGCATTTGAGTTAATTGAAGATGCTTTAATCAACATTTTAGGCGGCTTTACATTGTGGTATGCCATAAGAAAGTATCAGAAAGGTTATCATAGCATGTAAGTGGCGTTATACCTTAAGTATAACTGTATATTTAATTAGTGAAATGTAGATAGTTATACAATGTTAGTACTGTATTAAGGAACTGTACAACAAATCCCAGATATATGCATTTAACACTTTTTGGGCTTACCCAATATGTTAAGGAAACTCCGATATCACTAGTGTTTTTGTGTGAGGATATAAGGCATATACCATTCCTTCAGAGATATTTTCTCATAAATCTTTGGTTATCAAAAACCTGAGCTATTGCAGGATGAGGATGTATAAGGCAAATGCCTAACAAGGCAATGTCCACAGCTGGATTAGAGATTTAGTAAGAAATGTGTCCATGTTAGATTGGGCCCTCCAGCAGGTCTCAAGTGACTCTAGAAGTAGATTGTGTAGCATCCAGCTATTTACAATGCTCTGTCCAGTGTGAAATTCACATCTAGGCAAAGGTCCTGACTTTTATTGTGTAATTTCACAGTTTTTTCAATATTTATGGTCAATCATCCAATGATCCTTTTGTACAGTACTAGTCCCCAAGCATAGCTACTTGTTTGAATCTGACTGTGTGATATTTGCACCAATACACAAGATGGCACTTGTATAGACTAGACCCTACACACTCGATAGGAAACAACCGGCTAGGGAGAGTTATGCTGAGTTTGGTTGGTTGATGACGGCTTCAACAGTAGCTGTCTTATCTTCAGGCCTAGATGCCACTTACTGCTGTTCCCAAGGGACTGTCATCCTTGTGTGCTTTGAAATCATATTCCTGGTCCCTCAAGGGGATTTCCATCTCTCACATTAAGCTGCACCTTGCTATCGCTCTCCCTCCTTTCATACCTCCAGGGCCCTCCTTCAGAAGTTGAATCCAGCCCCTCTCCAATGAGTCTATCTCTGCATGTGTGTGTCTGTCTCTCTGTGACTGTCTATCCCTTTGGCTGTCTCTCTGTCTATGTCTCTACAAAAATTGCCTCTCAGTTTATGAGCAGTTCCTACTCCTTTCTTCTTTACCGTGATACTGAACAAAACAACCACCACAGTATCGGTTCATAATTCCTACACTGTTAAACCCATGCAGCAAGGGTGATTAATTTTCCCAAGGCCTCATTCATTTACCTTGCTACAGGCTCAACAAGATGTGTATGACCCATTGCAAGTTGGTTTCTGTATTCCAAGAATCATTGAACTAGAAATAGCAACCCATAATAAAGATAAAACCTCCAATAGCAATGTGTGTTCTTTGTAAAAGCTCTTTATTTGCTACAGTGCAGATCTGCATCCTAGGGACAACTAGAAATAAACACCTACTCACATAGACAGAACACCACAATTAGCAATTTAGCATTTCTATATTAGTCTCTGACTGCCTCACAATACATCTAGTTAGTAGGATGATCCTGGAAGAAAACAGAGACACAGCCATGAATTTATCAGTTACAGAGTATGGCAGCTCTGCTACAAAATTTATGAGATGCCGTACAAATATGACAGGGAATAGGTTTACTACTGCCTACAATGATTGCTCATAATTTCCTTTGCAAAATAATGTTCTGTTACTCAGTTTACTCAGCAACTTTTGGAAGCCTAATACTTAGACAATTGTCAAGTGAGACAAGGAATGATATTATATATCTTTATCTCACTTGACCTCTTGCACTAACCTCTATTCTATAGATAGTCGCGGATTAATGCAATGATAAGTCACAGAGTCAGCCATCAGAACCTGATCATGAACTGCCTGCATGCAGAGATAAATATAGTTCCTGCATTAGGGAGTGGTCATTTCTTAACAACATGTGGGGGTTGGTGGATTAGGGGAGGGGGACCAAAAACATTTTGACCCCTTGAAGGGGGGGGACCAAAAAAATGTGGACCCCTCTTGAGGGGGGGGCCAAAACAATTACACTGTTTTATTGTGAAAAAGCCTGTGCGTTACTATAGCTCAAAGGGGTCGGCTGCGCTCATTTTCCACCTACCTGGGGGGGGACGAAAAAATGTTGACCCCTCCCTTGGGGGAGACCAAAAAAATTTCGACCCACTCGCGCAAAAATCCACCGACCCCCCGTGTTGTTAAAAAATGACCACTCCCTCATGTCATCAGGAATCTCATTTACATTAGTTGGATGGCAAATCCTTATCTCGGGGGTCTCAGAATCAGGGTCTTGACTTTACCTATCTGCACTGTTTTCCCTATATATAGATCACAGTCTGTATATCTTTGAGTATACATTTATGGCCATATCCTTGCTTTCTACTATTTTATCATGCAGGCTCCATCAGCATAATTCTATTACAAGCACTTCTTGGTTTGATCAAGACCTAATACTGGACATTTCATCTGCCGAAATTAAAATTGGAACTATCCCTGAAAAAAAAAGAGCCCTCCCCCTTACTAGCCACTGACTCTGTTGTGGCCCTGATTCCACTGTGTCAGGCTGTGAGAGACCCAAACGGGTAGCCCTATTGTGTACTAATATCCTTAACTTAGGCCTAGTAGATTGAGTTTCAGCCCCATGCATGTGAGAAACTGTGCCCCATGTCCGTGCCAACCTGTGGCCCTTTTTTACAACAAACTGTGCCTGAAACTGCAACAAAATCAAAACAACAGTGCACTTGACATCACTGATAGGCAATGTGGTGACGTTACCAGGTAACATAGTGACATTGCATGGTGACGTGACATAGCAACGTCACTAAGACTGTGACGTCATAGCTGCTTTGACATCACTTGCAGCACTCTGTTTGGAGAAATTGGCACAATGTCGGTTATTTTGTCCCCTGTTGAACTTATTACAGCATCGTGCAGAAATCTGGCATAAACTCAATGATGTACGTAATTTTTTTCCTTCCTATCTCTATATATTTGAGAGATAATCATTGTCTCAGTCAAGCTGATGCATTTTCATTGAGACAGTCTTGTGATTCTTTTTCATTTCCAGTGCTGCAAATCCCCCATGAATTTTGACCACTGCATAAAGTGGCTTCAGGCTAGGATCTGCCTGGGCTCACTTTAAAAAAAGATTTAGTTAATTTGTTAGATATTTGCAAGAATGAGTAGTAACCCACAAGGACTGCATTCATGTATCATTCAAGTGTATATCACAAATGCCTTAATGTAAAGCACTATGCTATTATAAAACATTCAATAACAAGACCATGTTTACCAGTCACGTACCTCATCATGCATGCCTCTGTATTAAAAAGATCATTCTCCAGTTTCTTCTCAACCTGAATAAAGTGGACAGCACGTCTACCAAAGACCCAGGAGCCGTGTCTCTACATGCCATTATGAAATATTTTTCCCTCCTCTCCTGCCCTGATCAAACAAAGTCCCTGGTCTTTGTGACAAAAGACTGAGAATAAAAGTGGAACCACTGCGAGGGACGTGCGGAATAGGACCGAGACAGAAGAGGAAGTTTCTTTACAACTTCTTTCATCTGTCGTTCCCAGCTCAGCTGCCTCCTTTTACATGTTTTCTTCTCATGTATAAAAGCTGAAAATCTGGGTGTGACAATCCCATTACTCAACACAGTTCCCCTTCTTTATGAGGCTGGATAGTGGCATTCTGCCCATTCTAGTTTAGCTTATGTCCTATTTTCCAAGGCCGAAATCGATTTCTAGTGCATGCTATGTATCAATGAAACCTAAAATACTCTCCAAGGCCCTAATTGACAAATTTAAGAAAAGGCAGAGTCTTGGAGTTAATGTCAATTGGCATAACCTATATCCATATTAGGTGGCCCTTAAAGGGTCAGGTAAATGTGAGCTACACTTACCGTAAGCCATGTTCCTTAAAGAAGCTTCTGGTAGCCAGTTAAGTGTAGTATCATGTAACAAACTCTGTCAATGTAAATGTAGCAATCTGATAGGCTATACCCCCATAAAGAGACATGTACAGCATCAGTCTCTAGCAAATGATATCATGTACTTTAAATATAGGTTTTGGAACAGTATGTCTAAGTTTCTGGTGCAATTCTGACTGGTGTAGAGTTTGTTGATAATACTATGGTTTATTCATGAATCCTGTACATATATATAGAAACCGCCTGGATTTGTTTATATAGTATATATATATACTAATCCTGGTGGTTTCTATCTAAAGGTTGGTCTTAAATACAATTCTAGCAAAGCGCTCCTAAGACTATTATTGAGGAAATCCTTTAATAATTCCTCATAACAAAAAGAAAGTTTAAGTCCATGGCTGAAAGAATGCCAACTTGAATTAGTATCCAGATGCCCTTTGAGACCTTTACGAATTCAGTAGAATCATCCTCAAAAATCAAGCCGTGTGAGAAAGGAGTTCAATCAAAACTGACACCCTTTTATGCCTTAATTGAAGATTTGATGAAAAACTTTGACCACGGAGGGAAACCCCTTGAAAATGTCCACTAACTGTTTTAAAACAGCGTAGTGCTTTGGCATTCAGGTGTTTTTGTGCAACTCTGGAAACAAACTAACCAGGCTTTAAAAGTTCAATGAGTATTCTTCTAGAGGACATTGGTAGATATTAACGTTGACCTGGGAGCCAATGGCCGGTAGTTTCCTGGTAAATTACCTTCCTGTGGGCCCAGGTGGCCCATAGAAGTCAACCCATAAATTCTAGATGAATGACCAATTCATTGTAGACATGATATATGTCGTTTAAAAGAGAACATTGTGAAAGAGACAGCTATTCTATTTATGTCATGGAATATCTTAACTAGGAATATTCTCTCTCTAGGACAGGAAAAGTTAGTGTCTACCCCTGGAGGACATTCATGTTCTCTCTGTCTCCTCCTATCACTGTCTCTTTCCCTTTATCTCCCAAACCATATATATGTATATACATACATATATATAAATATATTTATTTAAATATATATATATATATATATATATATATATATATATATATATATATATATATATACATATATTCCTCACCATACCTATCTCTCCTGGCCTATTCATATTCACCTATCCCACCACATATCACTCTGTACTTTAGGATTGATTTTTGTAACTCGTTTGTATTTTTTCTAATGTAAATATACAATTGTTGTGCACCCTGGTTTAGATATAGGTCTCTTTGTATACAACAGTAATACCAGAATATAATGCAAAACAGCAAGAGGTTTACATAATGACGACACCTATAGTTTTTATATCTTACAAAATACCCCCTTATGCTGAGCACAAAGAGAACGATGAAGGAGCCTTCAGTTTGAGACACTTTGTGAGTTGCTATCCAAGCATGAATTGTCTTCCACCTTATTTTGCAGCAGCTCAGCCTTCAGGGAGTCTGGCAGCATTTTGTGGTTTCCCGACAGTATTCTAGAATTAATTGGGTGCCCCTGCTTTTCCATGAAACTAAAATAGGCAATTTTCACGGGTGACAACACAATCAACGTTGGAGTAAAAATAACTGTGAATTCCCCCTCCAGGCAGCATTGAGTTAATTCCCACACAATATTTTAGTGCTGCCAATGAGAGCTCTATGCATTGTTCAAAGACTAAGAGACTGCAGCGCCATCTTGGATTTGACACCACGTCTACAGTCTAGTGTTCATGGAAACGTCACAGTACTATAATATGAATTGACAATTACTTTCAGAAAACCCCTCAAGGAATTCCCTAGTGGGTAGAAAAAAGGCATAGGACCTTTGCCTAGTGCTGGGTCCATGATGGACTTTCCAGACCAGGCTAAGTTGTAATTAGTAACCCAGTCTGTGACAATATTGAATCGTTAGAAAACAATTTGATTGGGTTCTAATTGGGCATGAAATCAATCATTATTGTAACGACCATGACTTTTATAACCTGTTTGGCATTTGCAGTATTGAATCCAATTGCCAAATTTGAACAGCTTATTCTACACAAATAAATTTACAAATGTCTAGTCCCATTTCAAATCTTCTTATTGTATCAATCATGAATATATCTTCACTTAATCATTGTTTTTGTCCTTAATATATTTTAGAATCTTCCTTCAATAGAATACCAATGTATTCTAAACTCATTCCTTCCCAAATATAATTGAGTCATAATCTCTACGTTCTTTCTTTCAAGTGGTCACACTTTTTACACCCTTTTCTGCCTTTATTTTTACATCGAAAATACTGTCTTGATTAGTGAGCAGGTACTAAGTAATGGTCTGTTTGATGAGAGACTGAGCCTGGCAAAGTTGTGTGCATTAGTTCTGATATGATCTACAATACATCAAAGCTTGAGGCCTTTCATCTCCCTATAACTCAATTCACTATTTCTAGAGTAAGCCCCCTTTAGGTTTCCTTTCAACAAACATAAAACAGGGAACTTAGACAGTGTGTCTAGTAGAGATGGAACATGTAGCTATGCTTTTATGTTGCACCGTGAAATCTCCTTTTTGACCCCTGTCTAGTCTTGTTCGAATAAAGTCAAGTTTCAATATGAAAAAGGGGACCAATCATGGGGGACATGCTCACTAGGAGCCAGAAGAACGCTCAACCATCTTATTTGTTTTACCTTGAAGTGATATTCATGGTTACATGTTTTTTATACCGGAAAGGCAGGGAGTTATCCAAGTTCAACTTTAGCAACATGACATACTATATCATGTATACAATTTGAGGCATGTCAATGGGGCTCTCCTCATAAAAGACAGAACAAAGTTACCATGCTCTACCCTACATAAATAACATCACTTCAAAATTATGTGCAACTAAAGCAGTGGATGTACCATGGGCAGCATTACATATACTAGCTCTACTACCCCAGAGATCAGGAGATGGAGAGATGCTCAGCAGTGACAGTTGATATACTCGTGTAAGATACACATTACTATTTCATCAGTCCTTGAATCATGTCTCAAGTTGCTCAAGCAAGGTCAAATAGCCAGACTCATATCAGCAGCAGCAGCCAATAGCAGGGTCGGGTTACAATATGGACATGTCCGCAGAACTTACCTAGCTGTCACAGTCCATGGTTCCATCTTTTTTCATAGGTTGATATGACAAATGTCACCCACTTCTGTCAACAGCAGAGTGCTGGTATGATGTAGACATGTCAGCAAGATTTACCAAGGTTATGCATTCTCTGCTTGTTTCATATCCATTGATACTCTATGAAAATAGATCCGATTCTTTTAGGGGGGATTGAACAAATTAGGACCCCTGTTGAGAAGGGAGCAAATATAGTGTAAACCTTTCTTTTATGAAAAAGACTATAAGTAAAATTACTAACTTAAATTAACTCAAAATTGGCTCAAGGGGACAAAAAAGATGGTAGACCTCTGACATGGGGGTAGCAAAAAGAGTGTTAGCGCTCTTGTAAAAAGATCCACCAGCCAACACCTGTAGCCAACTTCCTTATCATCATACATGATTGATTGTTTTGATCTGTTATATCCCATTACAGCATAGGGTGTGCCTACTTCCTCATGCTTTCTGTATTGCAGTATTTACTATATCTTAATAGGTAGTTTTAACAGAGACTAATGTAAGGAATAATTCCCTGTGCTTCCTGCCTTGAATATCCATTCATACAAGCAAAGTCAAGGCCAGTTATTCTCAGTTTGTCAGATGTTCTGTGTGCTAAACGGTGAATAGAGCCTCTGCTCTTCAGCTGAAAAAACGAAGAAGCATCTGTCCCCAGATACAACATATGACAGAATGCTATGAATATTGATGCCCTTCTAGAATGCCTAATTTGCATAAAGATTTGCATATTGGCAGATGTTGGATAGTGTACTTGATCGTTATTGTAGGTAAAGTAACTCCCTGATAGGAAGTTGATGATATCATACAAAAACAACCCGTTTTCCCCCTCCAGCCCTACAGTCCCTGCTCTCATCAATATTCAACTAGGCACTGTATTTGTAGGCTACAGTATAGTTAGATCCTATAATCAGGAGCTAACCATAAGCTGTCCAATATTCTCATGCCTGCTCGCAGTACTCGAAGGTTAATCGCCTGTTAATAAGTGAACCTAGTTAGGACAAAGACCTCCCAGTGAACAAAGAAGATTATACAACATTATGTAATATTTCTCTATGACTCGCTATTGTGGCAAATCTTTGCACATTTTACTTGTTGTTTCCAGAATTGTTATTCAAAAAATTGTTCACTTTTCTATTGCAGGTGAGAACATTTTCCACACCTACCTTGAGGAAGTTGGTGAGCACTTACCGACATTGCTTTACACGTTGCAACTTAAGTTTATTCCCCGAAACTCGATGAGACTAGCAGAAAACAAAATTTATATCTGAAGATCTAAAACAATTCAGTTTTTAGCATAACATCATGGGGATGAGCTGTCTCTCAATCCATTAGAGGTTCACATTACAAGTTCTCAGTAGTTGCATTATAAAATCAGATTTACAAAGAACCCCAAAGGACCCCTTACTTGCTGCATTGCAGTGCTAAGAAAAAAGCACTTCATGCTACTTCCCAATCTTTTAAACTAATGCACTGCTGAATAAATTGATAAAATTACATTTGTAAAACCTGATGTGACCATTGTTCCTAATTGCAATGAGAAATCCCATTTCTGAATGTTATAACCTAAGTCATAATCTAGTGAAACACTTTGTAATGTATTTTTTACTGGACATCGATTCTCTGTCTCTTTGTAGCTCTATAGTGATCGATGCCCAGTTTTATACTTCAGACCAGTGGCTCATTTTGGCTGTTTTTCGCCTCACAGATTGCTCCTAGCGCAAAATCCTGACTAGGTGTCAATATATTCTCTATGCCAATGTGTAATATGAGGGTAGAAAACAGTGGAACCTCAGTTAGAAAAAATCCTACTGAACAGTTTTTGAGAAAATTAGGGTTTTGTTGCCTTTTTTTGCTGTTTTTAGTACATTTCCTACATAACCCGTGAACGTCAGCATTTCTCAATTTTCAGGTATTTAGAATTAGAATTTGACATTTTTTTATTCGCAGTAGGATTCCTGAATACCGAGCCATTCTACACAGGGTGTTATTTTGAAAAAATATAAATCATTTGATAGTGTATTTGGTCTCCGAAATAGAGGGAGTTTGGTCATGGTTTAATTGATTGTTGACAACCCAGTTAAGGGCTATTAGGTTCAGTTCAGTGAAAGTTGCAAAACAAGTGACTTGCACCTTTTAACTTGACCTCATGTCCACTATGTAGGTCTTCACTATGCATGGGTCTATCCAGAGTCCATCAATGGGATCACGCATGGAGGCAGATTCCGCAGCTTTTGGCGAGAAAAAAGTTCAAAAACGCAAAAAAGTGAAATTTGCTTTAAAAACACCTGATTTGGCGAGAAAAAAGTTCAAAACCGCAAAAAAGTGAAATTTGCCTAAAAAAACCCTATTTGGCGAGAAAAAAGTTCAAAATCGCAAAAAAGTGAAATTTTCTTCAAAAACACCTGTTTTGGCGAGAAAAAAGTTCAAAATCGCAAAAAAGTGAAATTTGCCTTAAAACACCTGATTTGGCGAGAAAAAAAGTTCAAAATCGCAAAAAAGTGAAATTTGCCTAAAAACCCTCTATTTGGCGAGAAAAAAGTTCAAAACCGCAAAAAAAGTGAAATTTGCCTAAAAACCCCCTATTTGGCGAGAAAAAAGTTCAAAATCGCAAAAAAGTGAAATTTGCCCAAAAACACCTGATTTGGCGAGAAAAAAGTTAAAAATCGCAAAAAAAGTGAAATTTGCCTAAAAACACCTGATTTGGCGAGAAAAAAGTTCAAAATCGCAAAAAAGTGAAATTTGCCTAAAAAGCCCCTGTTTGGCGAGAAAAAAGTTCAAAATCGCAAAAAAAGTTAAAATTGCCTAAAAAACCCCTAATTGGCGGAAAAAAAGTTCAAAATCGCAAAAAAGGGAAATTTCCCTAAAAGCACCCTATGACTGTAGCATGAATGCAGACACTCATGGACACAGACTCATGTACACCAACACAGACATACACATAGGCATGAACATGGCCTTCTCCTTCATATAGCAACCTATGTATTTCTACTATGATGAGACTGAATATAGCTCTCTGTTGGAAGGACACTGATACATGGATGTCGATGTCCAGTTTTAGATATATACCCATATAGTGCATTGGAGTGCTATAATGTTGGACTGCTGTATATTTTATAACACACATGCCTGTGATCAGGAAATTTTAAATTATATATGGGCTTGTTAATTCAAGGTGGACAACTTGACTAAATATATAGAGCTGTACATACATAAGCACAATGCCAGAGAGCGATGACATAGTGGAAAGGGGGGAATTAGATCTCACGTTTCCTTATTGTAACCCGAACCAAATTAAAATATACCACAGCTATTTGGCTAAGATAACTTTGCCAGAATATCAACACAGACCAAAGAAGCGAACATATAACAAGATGGAAATGGTTTTTATATTGCATTGCATTTTCTGCACAATGGCTAAACGCCTCAGGCAGCCAAATAGCTGTGTTTATGGTGGGTGTAAGGCAATTTGTAAATCCATCACCACCATGTCGTGCTGCGGTCAGCCATAGTGGAATATAGAGTGAAATATGGCTCCAACAATGGAGTTATCCACATGATGGTGCTAAGGTCCTTTCTTTTTTTTGGTCAATAGTGGAGCTACTTAAGGTCTATGTGGTAAAAAGCTTCAGGTAAAGCACTCTGCCATCCTAAAACATCCAATAACAACAGACAAGGCATCTTAAAGCCTAGACTAAATTTCGTCTTTCATTAGAGGGCATTTACAGACTGACCTTGATGTATTGAGCTTTCTTGGGACGTCACATGGACATCAAAATGGCAGCTTCTGGTTTATTGGGCCTCATACTGTTAGAAAACAAGCTTGTAATAACTATATCAAGCTTCAGGGACATCTAAATTGATGAAACCCACATAGATAGGCCTTAGAGCTATCCAAACATGTGTTACATGTTTACCAAAAGTGAACATTCATTGAAACCCAGAGTTTTGAAATATTTGGTAGGGTTGCGAGAGTGGCTACTTAAAGCCATGTTCACCAGTCACGTATCTCATCATTTTTCACTGCGTACTAAAAAGATTATTCTGCATGGTTTCTTTTCAATCTGAATAAAGTGGACAGCACGTCTATCAGACACGGACAGAACCAGTAGCCGTGCCTATACATGCTGTTATAAAAGCTCTTTTTTCTTTTCCTTCTCCCCTGATCAAACAAAGTCCATAGTCTTAGCGACAAAAGACAGAGAATAAAAGTGGGACCATGAGGAGGGACGTGCAGCATAGGGCTGAGACGGAAGCTGAAGTTTCTTTACAGCTTCTTTCATCTGTCTTTCCCAGCTGAGCTGCCCCCATTTTTGCCAAGGTCCTTTTTTTAAATCTTATTCTCCTGAATAACAGCTGAAAATCTGGGCCTGACAGTGCTATTACCAAACAGAGCTCTCTTTCTATATAAGACTGAAGATCAGCTCTCTGCCCCTTTGAGTTTTAGCAACTATATTTGTTTCCACAGGGGCAATACGGTTCTTAATTCAAGTACATGCAACACTTTAAGGAGACTTAGGCTAAGTACTTTGAATGCCATAATTTGAACCATAATTGGTTGGATATTACATTCAATATTAATCTTTACATAATTTAAAGCACAATACAGGTTGCCTGGTGGAAAGAAGAGAACATTCTGCCTTTATTCGCTAACTCACCAAAATCAATAATTTTTTTAACAAATGCCTAGTGGTTATAGCTTTATAAAATACAATTATTACCTAACTTGACACATATAGGATCCTAAAGTTAGGTCAAGTAATTATATTTGGGAAATTCATAAGTTGCCATTTCAATGGAGATCCCCTATTTGCAATTGTCTGCTTCTTAAAAGGTTACCTTTAAGTCAGAAATGATATTAGAAAGCAACCATTGCAATTGCTACAAGTTTGTTTTGAATGACGAATGTATTAAAGGGTTACTTAAATGTTAGGTAAATTTTGCTTACCGTAAAACCTCGCTTATCGGTCGATTTTAATTTGGAATTAATTTTTGCTATAAGTCGATTTTTCTTGCCAAAAGTCCAATTTGACCTATAGGTGGGGTTTTGAAAATTTAAACAACCAAATAACTTCATTCTTGATAATGGAAAACACACCCATTTTCCTGAGATTATTTTCCCTGTAAGCCCATATCTCTTTGCACAAGAAGTAGGTGGTTGTCTAAAGGGCAAGATACCAGAAATAATAGTCATTTTGGCCCTGGAAAAAGCTCCCTTAGGGGGGTTTAGGGTGGGGTTTGCCCCCTAAAAACTCACACTCCAATTCGACCTATATGTGAGGTTTTCAAATAGTTCAAACCATTTTGCCATAAGTCAATTTTTTCACTCAAAAGTCCAATTCGACCTATAGGTGCGGTTGACTCATAAGCGAGGTTTTCCGGTACTGTTTTTCATGTCTCTGATGGCATATAACCAATCAATAGGGCAAACAACTCCCACAATCGTTGTTATTAAGGAAGAAAGTGCAAAGCTCATATCAGAAGTTTAAATGCATTTTACATCAATTAAAAGAAAGATTCAGGAAAGCCGGCTTGAATTTGTGTTCGACTGCCCTTTGAGACCTTTACAAAATTAAAATGAATCCTCCTCAAAAATCAAGCGGTGTGGGAAAGGAATCTAATCAAAAATGACATTTTAGTTTGCAGAAGATTGCCATCATTGAAGACTTGGTGCATTATTTCGACCATTGGGAACCCTCTAAGTAAAGTTCATTATCCCTTGAAATACAACATAGTTCTTTGGCATTAAGATGAGATCATCATGCATCATGCTGACAAAGGGCAAGATGCATTAAAAGCATCATGCATTAAGGCATCATGCCTGCCTTAAAGGGTTAAACAATTGAAAGATATTATTTCACCCTGGTACATGAATTGAGGTTAATTCATCCAAGCAAGTCGGTACTAGTCAAGATGAAAGGACCTGGTAATTCATCCACTACCTGTGATCATGTCATGCCTGTGCCTAATGCAGCAGCTGATTGGTTACAGTGAGACACGTGATCATGGTCATGTGCCACTTGTGCTGATAAAGGCGGAAAATTGACACAAAAAACTCACGCTTGGAGCGACCTCACACAAAACGTTAAGTGACCACAGACGAACATTTTTGTTCCATCATTTAAACCAGTCTACAATTGTCATAGTCCACCTTATTATTATTTTCAACTAAGTCTACACTCACTTATTCTGGTTTCAGTATTACTAAATAAAGTAAGATAAATAAACACCATGGTAACCCCTGTCACCTTGATTTACTGAGAAATTGTCAACCTTAATGTTACATAGAAATGCTTTCGCAGCATTAAGCTTCTTGCACTCCAGTGGGTCACACATCACTCTCCATGGAGTCTCACTACATTCTGGGATTTCCCCATAATTTGTCATTAACCAAAATGGAAATTTCCGATGCTGACAACACAATTAACAGTTCTCTGAAACTATTTAGCAATTCCCCCTCTGGGTATCATTAATTTCATTACTCACTCCACTCAATGCTCTAGCACCATATCTATCCTCACAGTCTGCTGTTCTTGGTTGTCAAGATGATAACCCTCTTGCTCCATAACAAATAGCACATCACCCTTCAGGGAGTCTATCAGCATTTTGTGCTTGCCCAAGAGCATGCTAAAATTAATTGAGCCCCCTTATTTCTCATGAAACTGAAATGGGCAATTTGGGTGCACCTTCGCGGGTAATAACACATTCCACATTTGCGTAAAAATAACTGTGAATTCTCCTCTGGTCTGCATTGAGTTAATTATTCCATCCACACAATAACCTAGTAGATTTAACCACCATTTCTGCCTCTGAGTTCTGTATTCCTTGCTTAAAGACTATAGTACTGCAGTGCTATCATGCCTACAGTGCAGTGTTCATGGGAACTAGAGCATAGTATGGATTGTATACACATGCCTTTACCATTTTCCATAGGGAATTCTCTAGTACTTAAAGCAGAAACAAGCTGCAGGACCTTTACCTAGTGCTGGGTCCATGATGGACTATCGTGATCAGACTGACTTGTAATTAGAAAGCCAGTCTAATGGTTCTGTGACAATATTGAATCATTAGAAAACATGTAGTTAGCTTGTGGATTGAGTTCTAATTAGGTATGAAATTTTAAAATCATTGTGATAATCATGGCTGTCATAATCTGTCCATGTTTGAGCAATTCATTCGAGACAAATACATTCACCCATTCTATTGCACTCCCATTTTCAAATAATCTCATAGTATAAATCATTCATTTTCAATTAATGTTTCCATAACTAAAAATATAATCCATTTTTCACTGAGTTTGGATTCTACGGCAGTGTGTTGTTTTAAACAATGTTTCCCATCCCCAGTAGTTTTTTGTTTACACCCTCATTTACGGTTCCTATCTATGCATATTGCTGTTTTCCTAAAACTATATTACAGAACAGCATGCTTTTCACTCATTTTACTATCAACATCAACTCATTTTTTTGTCTTTCCTGAGTTCCTTTTCTTAGTTGATATGCTCATAGAGCTCCGAGTTCAACTCAGAAAATAAACCATATAATAGCAATCTCAAATATGCCAATTTTGTTCTCTATCTCTCTCAGGCTTATGCTGTCATGTCCTATTCAACATGAATAACACCATTTCTAAGAAATAGGCATTGGCTTTACTATGGGCAACATTGTATGTGTATTGCCACAGAAAAGGCGACAGCAGATATATTTGTGTAATCCACATTACTATCTTATCAGTCCTTGAAGTGTGTCTCAAGTTGCTGTAGCAAGGTCAAATAAAGAGTGATATCAGCAGTAGCAGTCGACAGCCCCCTTCCCCCCTCCAGATCAGAGTCCCTCAGTAAGGCCCTATGAATAATACTCCAAAATCTCTTTATCTCTTTCCCCTTTTCTTCTCCTTTCTTTTCTCTTCTTCCTCTTTTTTTTTTTTTGGGAGCGGGGTGGGGGACAAGGCCTGTCAGGCCAACCCCCTGGATCCGCCAATGTTGCCATATTAATAGGTATTCATAACAGATAACTATGTAAGTTACCATTCCCTGCAGTCCTTGCTGAGTTACAGTTCATACAATTGAAATCAAGGCTAAATATTCAGTTTGTCATATGCTCTGTATGCTAAAAAGTAATTTTAGCCTCAGCCCTTCAGTTCAATGTTGAAGAAGCATCCTTCCCCAGATACAGTATATCACGAAAAGCTCTCAAGCTATGCAAATGCACTTCTAGAATTCCTCATTTGCATATTAATTTGCATATTGGCTGGTGTTTGATAGCTGAATCGATCATTGTTCTAGGTAAATGGATTCTGAACCTGAAGTTGTACAACTCCTTCCATTTCGCTCCTGCCCTAGTTCCCTCCCCACTCCCTCTCATTAGCATACATGGCCTTGCTTCCGTAAGCTAAACAATGTAGGCTGAGTGTTGGCCATAGGACCCTTAACTTGAGAACTAACCATATATAGGTCAAGCCATTGACTTGTGTTGGTTTGGTGATTTCAGGCCTTTTCAGCCTTGTAACCCTATAGACTTGAGAGTTATGCATCAAATCTCACAATTTTTTGTTGATAGGGAGAAAACATTGCCAAAAATGCCCCACTTGTTCTTTTGTGTATTGGGGCAGAATTCTGCGTTTTATGGGGCCCCAAAGGCAAAAATACCCCAAAAAGCAGTAAAAATGACATAAATTACATGTCTTACATGCGCCCCATGTCCCCTGAGGCACCTACAGTCCTTCCCAGTTGAGTTTCACCATTAGGCCTATGTTATATAAAAGCTTTTCATTCTGCACATCCATGCTAGTGTGTTATTGATTTACATAGGTTTTGCTATCGCGGAGAAGAGTCTGACAATGAAAGGTACAGTGCCTATTTAGTTTGAGTATGAAAAGGTTCCCTGTGGCACTCTGATTTTGGTGAAATTATCTACCTCAAAATAGGCCTATATTCTAGATGTCACCTACACCATATGGCGAGTTACCTGCCAGTGCTGTGTTCATGCTTCATGCCAACTTACTGGGTTAAGACTCTCCCAAAGGGTGAGCAAGATGTACCAGTGCAGAACCTGAGAGTTACTCACCGGGCCCGAATCGATGCATCAAACTAATGGCATCTTTTAGCGAAATCGGTCCTTACAGGGTTAAATCAGTTCAGCCAGGTTATTTTCCTTTTCTCTATCCCAATATTTGAAACTGCAGCAGGTTCCAAATTAGCTCAAAATATTGCATCGATTGTTTTTCCCCAATAATTTATTTACATATTGCTGAGATTCAAGGAAGTAGTTACTCCCCAGTGTACAGAAACCAACATTAATCAACCAGCGCCTGGCACCTGTGGTCATGTCATGCCTGTGCCTAATGAAGCAGCTGATTGGTTACAGTGAGACATGTAATCACGGTCATGTGCCACTGGTGCTGATCCAGGTGGAAAATTGACACAAAAAACTGAACCAGAGATACAGCTGTGGTTGGTAGACTCCTCTACTAGTAAAACAAGTCAACACAGAACCCAGCCTGTGGTGCCATTTTGTTACACAATATGGTGGTATGATAGACGCACATATGTTAAATGGGTAACTGAGAATGTGCTAGGAAATCATAACAGATAAATGTCACTTGCGAAGTAATGGATTGATGAAAAGTATTATAGACTAAACTATGCATTTCCTTCAAGCTCTCAGGTATTTAACAAAGGGAACTGCAGGATCAGCACCGCTCACATGTCAGAACTTGATTAGATGTAGGATGATGTATGTGGAAAATCAGGGTGGCATGGTGTGACCATCTCTGGTTAGATGTCAGGGATGGGTAACCCTTTGTTACTCCTGCTCGGGGCAGTATCAGAGTTGACAGACATCTAGACTGTGGCCCACCTCTACATGCCCAGCCCTGACATGCAGGAAGCATCTTATAGCTGAGAACCAGCTAAACACCTTGTGCTGAAAGGCTCCCTCTAAAAATTGCTTCCGATCAAAAACAAATTTCACTTTGCGACAACTCTTTATAAAGTCTCAGAGAGACAAAGGTTTAATGACTTAAGTTACTGCTAACTCTGACTATGCAATATACTTCTATGATTTATTACTATTACTACTGTTATTATTATTATATCACTAACTAATTGCTTTACCAACAAATGTGAACGTGCTTTGTTTGTCATGAGCAACAATTGTAATACACCAATTTATACTTAGATAAGATATCTCTTTTGAATGTAATTGTATATTGAAAATTACTTTATCATATGTTGTTAATGAAGTCTTACAAAAAAACAAATTATAAACTAAATGCAGAGCTACACCTCTTTTATGTATATATTCAAGATGTCTAATAAGATATCTAATTTCTCAAAAAGCATTCTTGCATAGTTTGTAATAACAAGCATTGAGATTCAAGAAGCAATTGATACATTTCAGGGGATGTGAATATTTAAAAAGAGACAGTATGAACTATATCGGTGTTTTGTCATTTATGATTGATCCCCTTTTTGATTACTTTTGAATTTTAACTGCGCAGATTGGATGGGAAAATAGCTTTGTTATCTTATGATAAGCAAGAAGTTAAAAAACAACGACACTTAATTACATTTTTACATAGCATAAAGCCTATGGTCTCTTTTTCACATGCTCTATTAAGTCAGGCAGCAGTTTTCGCTTCCTTAGGTATTGAAGCTGCGCGATGGATGACAGAAATACATGAAACAAATCTAAGCACATCTAATATAATGGGACCTTCACGTTGGATAATAATGGGGCTTTTACATTATATGTTCTTTTAACCTTTAAGGACTGATACCCCTGAAAGATGACATTTGTTGACACAATGCACCAATGCCCAGTGGGCACAAAATTCTGTCCAACGTTGAATCCACGTTGATCCAACATTGAATCAACATTGACAACCATTTATCAATGTTGATTCAATGTTCTGTGCCCACTGGGTTGTTAACCATTTAGATAATGTATCATGCCTTAATGCATCATGACCTTGGTCGACATGAGGCATTAATGCATCCCTCCCAAGTGCTGCATTGAAGCATCTTGCCGACCCTACAGGGTTGAGGCAGTTATAGCGAAATTGGATTGTAGTGTTGGCTGCATCCATGTACTATGATTATACCAAGTACTATAATGAAGACCCATAATGTCTTCAAATTTACAACATAGATCTTATGTTAATAAGTCAACATATCTTTCACATTTTGTAAATAATACTATACTAAAGGAAAATTCTATATAGAAACCTCTAGTAGCTGCTTCAAATTACTCTTAGCTAAATTCTTTTGCAGTGGCAAAGACACTGTTCAGTTCCTATGTGAACAGTCAGGTTGAGGTACATCTACTATTGATGCACCAAAACAAAGACACAGGCATTCTCTGGGAATAAAACATGAGCTGGTTGACCCTTTGATCCTAATGCACTGTTCCCACAGAGTCTCGTTGTGTCTAGTACTAGTAGTGTGTTGATGCGTAAACAGTGCACCTGATGGTCGTGTCACACGGGTCCTTTAGCGCTCCCTTATATAAACAAAGAACCATGGGAAGGGTAGGTGGGAAATGACTGGTGGTACCGCTAATCTCTAACAGTGTCCCTGCCTCAGTGTTTACACTTTTATCAGCTCAGGTAACCTGAACCCTTTGACAATGACATAGTGCATCAAGCATTACGCCTTGGTTGTTAGAACACTTACTTTGGTCATGTTTTACTGCCTCTATTATAATGTAATTGCCAGTTACATTTCTTGGAAACAAATGCTTCGCCTATGAGCCTAGCTGTGAGTCATTATGGAGGTTCCTTTATCTTCTTGAAGGCTGCTGTTTCATGTCGTGCCAGAATATGGTTTTTATGTCATTAATCATAAAACATGACAGATATGGTAAGCACTTTCAGATTTTGTTTTATACTAGGTTAATTCTGTGTACGGGATGACACACAATAGAATAAGTGAGGAAAATGCCTAACTGATGTATCTCAAAATTGACATTAATTTTGTTTTAGGTATTGTGCCATCTGGATGAGATGCCTCTTAAGGCATTGAAAGTTTACATTACAAGCTCTTAGAACTTGCATTCTTCGTCAGATTTAGAAATCAACGAAAGAATCCAGTGTTAAGATGGAAGTCCTTGACATTATTTCCTCATTTTTTAAGCTGATGCACTGCTAAAGAACCTAATTGAATAATATTTGTAAATCTTGACATAACCGTTGTTCTCAGTTGCAATGTGATACTCCATTTCTAAATGTTATATATGAAGTCATTCAGTATGTCAAGTCTTCCTAATATATTTCCTGTGAGTCAGAAAATGAAAAACTATCTTTAGGGGGATTCTTCATTCCTGCATAAGGCACTGTACAAGACACAGACTTGATAAATGATATAAAGCTGTCAAGTCAACAACCAAGTTAACATATGTCATTTCCATATTCATAAAATGTAACAAGCACAATACCAGACCATGATGATGGATCATGGTTGGAAATGGGATGTCTGGGTAATCTAAAGTTATCCTTATAGTAACTCAACCAAATGAAAAGATACCACAGCTATTCCGGTGAGGCAACTCAACCAGAATATCAATGCAGACAAAAAGTAAGCAAACATATGAAAATGTGGAAGCCTATGGACATGGATTTTATATTGCATTGGTTTTCTGCACTTTGGCTCAACGGCTTAGGCAGCCTAATGGTTGTGTCTATGTCCAGGATAAGGCTATCTGTAAATCCATCACTACCTAATGGTTGGGTGGCCACCTCTGGTCAACTGCCGGGTGAAATGTGGCTCCCACAATGTGGGCTACAAGATGGTGCTAAGGTCAGTTCTTGCTCTCAGTCAATAGTCTGGCTTCCAGGAGCTGTGTTTCTGTAATAGTAGCAGAATTTACCAACCCTGGTTATGTCTGTAGGTCAGGTTAAGGTAATGTAAAAACTTATATAGGTTTCTGTTAGAATCAACCATTTAAATGGGGGGGGGGGTCACTGTCCTCTAGAACGTAGGCTGTAAAAATGTACATTAAGACCAGTAGTTATTATAAGTGAAAATTGTATATTTCATGCATCCAATGTTTGATTCTAATAGTCTAATTTGTCACCCTGCCATCTGATTAATATTAAGAAACACATTTAATTCTCAGTCTGCTTTGGTTGATTATATGTGAGAATACAGTGTCTGGCACATTTACGGTTATCATTGTAGTGAGACCCTCCTCTATAATAAACGTTTACCGAATCTCATATTTAAGTCTCAATTAGCCGAAGCTATCTTAGCTCTGAATCTAATGCTATTAGGAATGGCTCTGTTGCCTAGCAACCATACACTTTGTCATTGTGTATTCTTGAAGCACTACCAATATCTTTAGGAGAATCAAATATGAGCTTGATACTTGTGTGATATTCCATACATTTCAGCAAACAACTAATGATACAAAATATTTCAGCTCCATATTTTCAAATCCAACTAATCTGCTTTTTGGTTTATGGTCACCTCCTTTCCATATTCAATCTTATTGATATGTATGATGCTACCTCAGAGCCTATTTTCATCTTGGCAATCGCTGTACAACACTTCCCTATTAATAATCAGGCGATTAGCACATGATCTCCTTTTATAAGAAGAAATTTGGAGGTGAAAAATCCTTGTTTTAGAAGGCCAGAGACATGTCTCTGGTCTCCAGAGACACTAGCCTCCTCTTTTAAGAAGGCATCATCAACAGAACAATTATGATTCTTTCTCAGAATTTGGAGAGAGACGAACCCTAACCCTAACCCTAACCCCAACCCTAACTGTAGTCTCTTAGAAGAAGGTATGGCTGAGTCTTTATTGTAATTTGTGGTCAAAGAGAGTGGTCATATGAAAGGATTTGTTTGTCTCCAGGTTTTGACTACGATTACAGAGGTGATAAATCCTTGTTATAAGAGAAATGGATATGTCTCTAGAGACAAAAGACATGTCTCTGGGCTTTTAATAGAAGGTGTTTTCAGCTGAAAATTTGTTCTTGGAAAAGGAGATCATGTGCTAATGGGGTGCAATAATAAGTCTGGCACCACTTCAAAAGCCTTCATGTCCTGATAAAAAACTGCAAGGCTCCACTGAAGCAGGATATTCCCAACATGGTCCTCCTGTCACTTCCTGTTCCACTTTCAACTTGTTTTCATATTGCCCCTTATGCTAAGGCAGACACTGTCACGATGTAGTTTATGATATGCAGGCTCTTTCATAGGGACTGACACTTAAATCTATAATATCAAGCGACACCTTACTTACAGCTCCTCGCACACTACTGTCTTTTATACACTACAGGCAACTCAATATAACTGTTTGCTGGACTAAACAACCATATACATCCCAACAGAGTCTGAAGGCCTGGGAGGGTGGGGTGCTTTACTTATAGAGTTTCAGCCTCTATGAATATTTGGTAAATGGCGTGAGTACACACGGACAGCCAACCCACCACAGAGAGGTTATTTATACACACGTACATAAGTACATACACTGAATGTGGCTTCCAACACACAATATGTAATTGTTGTTGTTGTATGTCTATGGGCTTGGAATAGGATATGGCTTAGTCTCACCTAGTCAATCCAAGTTGAAAGTCAAGGTGCAATCTATGACTGGGTGTAGTCTATGACCGGTTGTTGTCTATGACCAGGCCATTTAAGGATTGTATAATGTATTTGATGCCTTATGCCCTTTACTTTATAAAACTTAATAGCATCCCTCATGAGTACATGTCAAGCCGTGCGACTTGCTGATGTAATGGGGCATGCTATAGTCTTAAAAGGGTTGACATGCTGCCTTTAATTGAACATCTGTTCGGGAAAAGAAACACAATAAATACTGGCCCTTAAGAGGCAGGTGGTTTACCCAAATGTTATGAAACATCTGAGAACCATATCTCTTTATCCAACACTAAAAGAACACTTTTTGCTGACCTCGTTATTGAGCTACAAATCGACCATAAACCAGAGAAGAAGGCTATATATATAGATTTTGATGGGAAACATTAAAGGCAGTGTCTTTCCACGGACCGTTTCAGCGATTTCGCTGGCCATTGATCTCAAAACCTAAGTGGTTTCTAATAACTCCTGTCCCTGCTTGGTAGCCCTACTAGTCTGCCTTTTAAGTGAGTGATAATAGGGGTGTTTGACTCTGCCAGCTCTGTCAGGCATAGCCTGCACTTCCGGTAACTCGATACCCTGCGGCCACTGAGCAGTGGGTAGGAGGATAGAAGGGTAGTTGGGGTTCATGGGCTCTGTCTCACAGCTATAGTTATTCTGGAGGCAACCTGGACTCCCTTTTGACACTGTTTCTTCTCTTTGTGTATATGTTAACCAATAGTAACCTGCATTCTGCATGAGGATACATCATATGATTATTATGAATGACATGATATGATATACATTCATATTTGAACACTTAAACCATGATGGAGGGGTTAAACAAACCATTTTGCACCTTGGTTATGCAGCATACCCTCACATACAAAGGTTTAGGCTCACTTAACCTCCTCGGAATCGAGTAATTATGTAACAGATAACAATGGGTTTTACTAGTGCATTATCTATGGGGGGAATAAAAGAGTGCACGCTTTTATTCAAAAATTACCATATATTGGGCAATAAAATGGAATTGGGATTAATTGAAAATTAACTTTAATTGAGTGGCGGAATGGCATGCCATACCTGACTAGGTCACAGACTCACACATCTGGGTCAACTCACCGGAACTGACACCCTTTACACTGAGCATGTGCAGGTCCGCCAAAAGTTGTTTTGAAAGTAGACAATGGGTCTCAATGGATTAAGTAACCACACGCTTTTATTCAAAAATTACCATATATTGGGCAATAAAATGGAATTAGAGCAAAATCAGAGGGAATAAGGGAGAATGGAGCAGATAGGAAGTCAGATACATCATTTGTGAACATTCGGACTCATTTTTAGGGAAATCTATCTTTTTGTCCCAAACATCGGATATACTTACTTTTATAATTTAGGTCAAATTGATAAACGTGTTTTTTTTTCTAATAAGTCTGAATAATGTTATTTCATGGGTATGTGTCATAAGGAATGCAGTTGGGTCTCATGTAAAGAAGCAGAATGATCCTATATAGTGCCCGCTACCTGTGATCCAGTCATGCCTGTGCCTAAAGAAGCAGCTGATTGGTTACAGTGAGACATATGATCATGGTCATGTGTCACTGGTGCCAATCCAGGCAGAAAACTGGTGTAAAAACCTGACCCAAAGACACAACTCTGAATCATAGACTCCTCCCCGGCCATACAATAACATGTTAGGACACAGGGTTATTTACGTAATTCACATACCTATCACTTTTATAAAGACCAATACGATTAAGGTCTATTTGTATTTCAGTAAATTAAGGATAGAATACAAATATGCAGATGTTTATTCAGACAAGAATAGTTGGAAGACATTACAGAATATCCCAAGGCTGAATAAACTCGGAGTGCCAGAGGAGATGACACATTAATCCCTGATTGCCCAAATACATAGGGCTGAGTTCCTGTCCCAGTTCCACTTAGACTGTTGCTGGACGGGTAGCAAGATTTGCACCCTTAAATACAGATCTCGATGAGAAATTGTCAATTAGGCATTTTATGAAGTGTTTTCTGGGCAATTAGCTTCTCGCACCTCAGTGAGCCAAATATCAACCTCCAGGGAGTCATGCAAATATTTGCGATTGCCCTGGAGGTCTTCAAAATTAATTGCTTCTGATTGCTCGTAAACCAAATGGACAATTTCCGCCGATGACAACCCCATCAACATTTGGTTAAAAATAAGTCAAGATTTCCCCTCTAGGCTGCATTAAGTTAATTATTTCATTCACACAATATTCTAGTGCTTAGCTTGTGTGTCGTTGCATCCTGCATTTGTTTATTTAAGAATGATAAACAGCAGAGCCATCTTGCCTTTATGGGCAAGCTTACATAGTTAACTCTTTAATGATGAATTTTGACATTCAACATCATGATGCATCAATGCATCCCTTGCTGGTGCACAGAACATCATGATGACCCTATGAAAGTGTCTTTACCTCATGTGGTCGGTATGATGCATGAAAGCAACCCTGGGGAGTTACACCCCAGGGCAACATTCATGCATCATGATGATGATGGGCATGATGCATTAGTTGAGTATGCTGTCCTTAAACTGTTTACATGAACCAACCAGTATTATGGGATGGATCAATGATGGCATTATGATGATGCCATTGAATCATCCTATCAAGGAATTCCCTGATGAGTCAGAGCTTGTTGCAAGACCTTTACCTCGGGTCTAGTGAGCTAGTATAATGCTTCCATGAAAACATTAGGTTATTAGAAAACACTTAGCATGCCATTTCATTTCTAGTTGGCCATGTAATTGATGATTATTGTAACTGCAATGATTTCAGTGACCCCCATTACCTGCCAGGTATTGATTGTGGAAAATCACATTTGATTATTTGTTCCACCCTGCAAGTTAAATTTACTTAAGTCCATCCCAAGTTTGATTAAATTGTACTCTGTTCTCCTCATTTCTTAAGTGTTGACAATACTTTTGGGGATCATTTTTTGGTGTTTTCCTATTTCATACCAAGGTACAGTGTTAAAGACGAAGGTCTAACTGATAAGGGAGTACTGTGAATGTGAAAAAAAAGGAATACTGAATTTATTTATGAAAAGCTATGCTACTCATTGAATACCTCCCTCTCCTGCCTCTATCATATAAAGTATGTTGTATTAGTAACAAAATACATTGGATAAAAGTGGAATCATAGTTCGGCACAAGTACTGGACCAGGACAGAGGCTCAACTCTTCCTGCTTTGGCTGCATCGATAAATGATTCCATATATGGATATATAGATGAAGAGTACCTCCCTACTTCTTATCTATATTAGTCTCTGTCTGCCATGGCATGGATCCTTTTATGCTGATGAACCGGATAGAGAAAACCTCCACTGTGATATACCATCACGTACCCACAGAGGGATATAGGAAGCCATCTGAAAAGAGGTATTCAATAATGAAATCAATAATGATTTTGTACGCTTTTCCATTGATGTAAGGCTCAGACGTGATGCATACCCAACCCTCCTTGACTGTATCTGATCCCTGTCCCTATCCCTGTCTTTCTTCCCTTACTGCACCTGCCTGCCTCTCCCTGTCCCTGCCTGGCCTACCTTATTCCTCCCACCCCCACCACTCTCAACCCCCTCCCCCGACCTCATTCCTGATTCCCCCTCTTCCAACTCCTACATATATTGTATATTGCTCAATATGACTACAAGTGCTTTATCTTACCTGGATGTTGTGTACATATGAAGAGTTTGGAAGCAAAACAACATAAATCTATACCAGAATTGAATTGAGGGTACAAATACAGTATCCCTAAGCCATATATTTGCCAGAACCCTGTCACTCAAAGCAGATACATCCTCACAAAAAGACTACCTTGTCTTAAAGGTGTGTCTTTATATATTGTAAAGGTACCTTGTGCTTGCCTACCCTTATTACATAGCAAAGGCTAGTGGTCGCCAACCCCTCATCTAAGTCTCTGTCTGCCCCAACATACATCTTCATAGGAAGATGAACCTGAGATGAACCAGAGCCAGAGCCATCCCAGTGGGCACAAAACTTTGATTCAACATTGAAAACTTGTTGATATAGGGTTACAGGGTAGATCAACCTGTTTTCAACATTGATGCAATGTTGCAATTTCAACGTTGTTAACCCACACCTGTTTCAACATTGATGCATTGTTTGGATATCAGCTTTGAATCAACCATGGGTTTTCCCACCTTATCCACTAGGTGCCTCCACAACATACTCCTTAGCATTTCTATCCCCATGCTACATCAATTTTCCCTTATTGTAAGCTCTTATTTTCTCATCAATGCATCAATTGATCAAAATGCCATTCATTTTCACTGACAACTATGGCGTGTGCATTTGGTTGACATTTGGAATAAAATGACAAGAATACATGCATGGATTCAGTAAGACACCCTTTATGTTGCTAAGAAGGATGTATAAAGCCTCAGTCAGGACCAGGTCAGTTTGAAATTTGAATAATTCTTAGCATGATCATCAGAGGTCAATCATGTACCCCAACCCTGGATAGTGCTAGAATGAGCATTTTAATCTTGGAGAAATGAGGGGGGGGCAATGTTGTAATGAAAATATATAAATTGAAGGAATGAGTCTACATAAGAACACTGTAGCTTATATACTGCATCTCAAATTATGCATCAGCAGTAAATATCATTTCAATGTAAATCATTTTATTATGCTTATTTGTTGTCGATTTACACTGCTGAATGATCAATGTTGATGACCTCATCAGCATCAACAAAATGACAACCCTGTATCCACTGTTGATATTATGCCGCTACACACATTGAATCAACATTGAATCAACTGAAGTTTGCCCACTGTGACATAGTATCAGTTATAAGCCAAATGGTATGAAAAGCCATGTAGGCAAATCTCGCTTTATTTTTCTATTAAAATTCAGTACATAATAGCATCTCCCAATGCATACACAGCTTTTCAGTTTTGTAAAATGCCCTAGTTGAAGTTTTTTTTTAAACACATAGAGGGCAAAACACATTTAATTATCGAAAAATGGTAGTTCTCAGTTTTTGAAAGAAATGAAACCCCCAAGAAAAGAAGAAAACTGATCAAGACGCCTGGAAAGAAAATGGATAAAAAAGGTGTTTTTTTCCACCTCACTCCAGTTCTGCACATCCCCCAGAGTAATTTTTCTTTCATCTACTTCTTTTGATGGTAAAACAAGGGACTTTGTTTGATCAGGACAGGAAAGGAGAGAAAAGGGGATTTCATTATGGCATGTAGAGGCACTGCTACCAGATCTCTGTCTGCTAGATGTGCTCTCCACTTTCTACACAGAGAGATGGGAAATATTGTAATCCTCACTCAAAGATCTAATTTATATGCCTGCGATGCAGGCAATTTACAGCTTTCTGCACCTTAGGGACCAACAAATTCAAATTCAAAATTAATTGAGTCTCCCTCATTTCTCGTTAATTGGAATAAACAATTTCCTAAGCTGACAGTATCATCATTCTTCCAGTTGAAAATAACTTTAAATGCCCCCTCTGGGTAGCTTTGACTTAATTGTCCACTGCACAAAATGTTCTAGCACTCACCAGCTGTGGTGTGCAGTTATTGCCTAATGACTAAGGGACTTCCGCACCATCTTGGTCCTTAGCCTGCATAGAAGTGTTACCAGTGATCAGCCAGGGTTATGCAATGGATTAATGATAACCTCAGGGAATTCTCTGCGCAATGCTCAAGCAGAGACTGCAACACTATGGCCTAGTTCTGGGTCAGAATAAAACTCACTAAATGAGTCTGAATTGTTATTAGTGTGCTGGTCTAATGGTTCTAGGACAATATTGAATTGTTATAAAACATTAAAAAAGTTTGTGGATTGAGTTCTAATTGGGCATTGAATTAATAACCATTGCAGTGAGAATCATTTTTATATCCTTGTTGACATCTGCAAGTTCAAATTACACAGTTTAGTTATATGGGGAATGTTGATAGGTGAATTGTTGATAGGTGAATTTCTTATATTGCAGAATTTTGTATTGTAGTATTTCATTATTTAGCTTATAGTGATCAATACAATGTGTTAATATTGTAAATAATATGCTTAATTTGACAAACATAACAGTTTAAGGATCCAGTGTTTATAATGTTATTACTGTGACACTGTCACCCACAACACAATACACCCTGCCTGCAATCCCATTTTGTCAGGTCCGACCTAAAAACTGCTATATAACTATATACCTGAAAGTATACGATCCACAATGCAGTTAGGACAATGTATGTTTATAAGTCATCAAAACATGCTCATCTAGACACGGACACACCTCATTCCAAGTGACCAGTATTTAAATGCACCTGCTCCTTTTGTATTTCTTTTCACCAATTTTGTATTCATGATGAGTATGTTTTTTATTTTACAGGTGAGAACATTTTCTACCATAACCATGAATGAGCAGGTGAGCCGTATCATAGGTAAATCTGATTTATTGGCCAATACCTGATGAGAAAAGCCCAAAGAGCCATCTTATGTCTGTCTTTTTTGTGTTATATCATGATGAGCTGCATTTCAAGCCATCAGAAGTACACCTTCAGACTCTTAAGAAGTTCAAAGATCAGATTCACAAAGAGCCCCTCCAAATAGCGTTGAGAACAAATCACTTTGAAGTTGTACCTATACCTTTGAAATATCAGATTCCAAAAAGAACTTCACTAATGGACTACAGAAGTATCACATCTGCAGAACCGTTTGAGGCCTTTGTTCTCGGTTCTGATGGGAAATGTCAGATTCAGATGCCATTCCCAAGTTCACTTCGTAGTCTAACTCACCATGATACCATCTGTCTTTTTATTCACCTTGAATCAAGAAATGAAAGCTACATCTTTGAGTCCTCTGAATTCAGCCATATTGTAATGCACCAATTAAACGAATGCTTTCTTTATACCTTAGCTATACCCATTGAAAACTCTCCATCCAGGAGAAGAGAAAGCAAAGTTATGTGCAGAATAATCACGCCGGCACCAGGAATTATTTGATTATAAATTAGCCGCCACACAAACTGTGCAAGTCTACTGACTAATCCCCACCAGTGGTCACAGGGCTGGACCTCACCTGTAAGGTCACCTGACACACCTGGGGAGAGCCTGCCGGCAGCAGAGCTCTAGGGCTTCACTCACTCACCGGCAGCCCACCTGGATAGAGGTGCCACCTGCACTGACTAAATGCGTACATATTGACTTATAAGGACCTGCACTTTAACATTATTTCTTTTGTTTATTTTCTTTGTATAGGCCTGAGATCTGCTTATTTATCTCATACCAACATGCAATAAACAACCAGTCACCAAACAGTTGATAATCTGTGATCAAATTTTGTCCACAAACCTCAGCAAGAATTTTGTTTGGACACAGTCCTGTATACATGAAAAGTTAGTTTAGTAGCAACCTGTATTAATGTTTCTATTCCATGTATCCACTATAGAAATACAGACATTCTAACTTGTCACCATACTTATCCTCACTATATACTATTGATACAACGTTCTGTCACATTTAGTGAACAAATAATTGTCTCCAGTGAAAATTGACTGAAGGTGGTAAAAAGTTTTATTCAGGTGAAGTTCTTGATTTCTCTATTCTCAACTTAACTTAATTAGGAAGGACCCTATTGCGTAAAGTGTTGATATGTGTGCTCAAACACAATTCAGCTCAATAAATCAGATGTCTTAGAATAAAAACACTTTACTCCATTATAATCAATTTGCTTCAAACTTCATGACAATTGGAATAACAGCTAACTTAATTCTGACAATTCAACAATAGATGACATGTAAGCTTTTTACTCTTCCCGCAATACAGCTATCCAAGCTACAATATAGACAATGGTTAAAGGTTGATTCCCACTCAGTTGCCTGTCCATAAAAACACCAACTCAAACAACTTCATGTCCAAATAAAAACTGCCAGGCTCTACTGAAGCTGGATATTCCCTGCTTGCTGTTGTCACATCCTGTTCCATGGTTAACTTGTTTTCATAAAACCCCTCCATGCAGGATTCACACTACATGATGTGAGGGGCTATACAGGACAGCTAGCTCTACTAGTGCCTGAATCTTCATGAGGTTTGATGCACAATAAAACAATGCTATATGGTGTCGGGCTTCCCTCTAGAGACTCCCCCTCCACAAGGAGTTTTTCTTGTAGTATGTTGCATGATCAGACTGAGGCATTTAGGGCCACCATGAGACTGTATTGGGTACTGCAGTATTTTAATACCAGTGTTTCCTATGTGTGAAAAACAGTGACATTCTGCAAGAGAGTGCATTGGGACAAAAGGGTCAGCCTTTTGGGGTTCCGAGAGTAAGAAACTATGCCATTATTGAACACATAAACCTCTTGTAGAACAACCTTCATGGTAAATATATTTTTGTTACTGAAAAGGCTCACAATGTTCTCCTTTTTCACATGCTTATCTTACTCACACAGTACCCTGTACATCGCTGTATTGCCTCAACCTTTGTCAACACACTGTGATGGATAACATGAAAAGACTATTCTGGCATGCCATGAAACAATGGTGGACTTCTGAAAGCACATCAAATATAATGCAGCATTCAAACAAGCCAATAGGGATGCTTTGATAAGGCCGCCTCTGTTTAAGGAATAACAATCAACCACTAAGTTATAGAAGTGGCATTAAAACATGTTAAATCATAAAACATAATTATTTCTCCTCTGTTGGCAAAATGTTGTGGTCTCTTTGCTAGGTTTACACTGCCTAGGGTGGGCTTGGGGCCTCTTAATTGTAAAATAACAAGGTAACTGTTTCAGTCTCTATTAGAGGAAAGGCTCGCTGTGAAGTCTTTACTATTAATATCTTACAGATAACATCACAAGCTTTATGCCTTTTATTCTATGCATTGCTATACAACCTCACACAATATGCCATACACTACTAAGTTCATGATTCTCTATACAGATTTGATGCTGCTCTGACCCCTTCTTGTATTTCACCCTGACAAAAAGACCTTGATAGGTTAACTATTGAAACATTACGCAAACTGAGCCTCTTGGAGAAAATGATCTACCTCATTGTGGTTGACTGTCTGGCACACAACCAATTTTTCCATTTACAATAACAATCAACAGATAACCACATTTTCTGTAAGCCTTTGTATTGAGCTGCTTATTCATGCCTGATCTATGCGAGAGAGAAAGAAGCAGGGGAAATGGGTAGGAAACATTAAAGGGCCAGTCTTTCAGCCAACCTTCACTTCGGATAGTTATTGATCTCCAGACTAAAGTAGTATCTCATTAGCCCTTTCCCTTCACGGCAGCTTCACTGTTTCACCAGTAAAGTGAGTGATAATAGGGGCGTTTGACTCTGTCTGCTCAGTCAAGCATGACCTGCACTTCCTGTGTAGAAACCAGATACCATGCAGCCCCTCAGGGGTTAGTGGGTAGGGCAGGTAGGAGGTTTGTGGGGGATGAAGAGAAGTGTTGCATGGTAGTGATATGTTGCACAAGCATTGGGTTGTATGCATAAATTAGTGATAACCAGAACAACAACAGTTACTGTGAAGGCTCATATCATATACTGTAAATTTCTGTGTACAATAAGTATGCAAAGTAAACCTCTAGTGTGTTATATTTAAGTCTATGTGTGGGTAACACAAGGTTTTTTTCGAGCAATTTTTAAAGAAAAAAAAAAGTCCTGTTTGTCATTGATGTGTATGGTAATACCCTACCTGTTGTGTCATACGCCTGACTGAGACTTGAAGGGCTGAATATCGATGAGCAATAAACGTGCACCCCAGACACCAAGTGGGCGTGTATTGTGGGTCAAATGTGTCATCTGGTGTTGTGATGCCGTCAGGAGTCTGTAGAAGTGTTAGTTTATAGCTTTACACGAGGAGCGTATAGGACACCTCTATGTTGGATCAATGTTGTCAACTGCAATAGTTATCATCCTTAACCCTTTAAGAACGGATGTCACTAAAAGATGACATTTATTGGCATAATGTACCAATGCAGTCCCAGCAAAAAACTCACCGGGGATGCATTGGTGCATCATACCGACCCTGTGGGAGAAAGGACATGATGCATTTAGGCATCATGTCATTCAAAAGATTAAAATGCCACATAATGCAGTTTTCCTTTGTTATAAGCAGGATGCATGAATACAACATGCACAGCCTAGCTACATTCCTGTATTATGCTAAGCATATATGATGCATACCAATAAAATGGCCACAGCACCATTACTGCTTGGATGACCCTGCAGTATTGCTTGGCCGTTTAACCCTTTAAGGATGGCATGATGCCTTAATGCATCATGCTCTTGGTCATCATGACACATAATTGCAGCCCTGGCAAGTAAATTGCCACGGCTGCATTGGTGCATCATGACAAGAAATGTCATGTTTTAGCGACATCCTTCCTTAAAGGGTTAAATGACCCACCTTTTTCATAGCCTATATATATAGCTATGATGGACCTCAGAGCTTACAGCCCCCCTCTCTACCTTTACTTATTGACAAGTGGACCACTTTCAAGAACCAGTTGTGGGGGCGAGAAGGTTCAATACAGAAGTCAGCTGGTAGTTCTGAGGTGAAGGATCGAGGGTTCCACAATTACAGTGCTTAATCTAATGGAGCAATATGGATGTAAAAACATCTCTATAAAAGGACAATTTTCATGTGTATTTCAAAGTGATATGTAGTGACTACAAACTGCAAACGAATTGAGGCACCTCAATGCTTCATTCAAGTACTTTAGTGCTTGGGAGAAGCAGTAAGACCCTGTAGGTAATGTGGGTTATAAAATGAATGTCTTCTCTATCATGCTGGTAGCTTTGCTGCTCTGCTCGAAACAGCCATATTTAGGTACTGATAGAGAATTCATCTCAGAATCCGAGGCCTAAAACAAACATTGTCATTTTTAACATAGATATGGCTGAAAATTACCAATTTGCATGTACTTCAGGCAGTCTCTCAATATTTCCTGATTTCTCCATGAATTTCAAAATGCATTATTTCCCAATTTGACAATTGGAGTAGCAGTCAACCCCATCAACTTTTGATAACAAGCAGCTGCAAATTACCCCTCTGGGTTACATTGTCGATTATTTACTCCACAAAATACTCTGATGCTTACCAATTGTGCCTTGGATTTCTGTATTCATTAGTTAAAGACTAAGTTACATCAGGACCATCTTAAAGATTAAAGGAGGGGGAGTCAAAATCTTTAAGGCCATCCCCCCCCCCCCCAAATGGCAGTTTAAAACTGTCGCGGCTGACCCCTTTGCGCTATAGTAACTCTCTGGCTTTTTTGCTAAAACAAAGGTGCAATTTCTTGGTCCCCCCGTTTTGTTAAAAAATGACCACTCTATAACCTGTGAAGATTGATTGCTCGATTTCCTTCATCATGAAACATTTTGGTAAGGTAATGATGTATCATGAAGTTGCAATAAGAGATTGCATACTAATGTTTCCATCTCATTCCAAAACAACAATGGAAAGTGCAGCATCAGCAAGACTCATGTATCAGGATCGATGAACTACATCACAATAACTGTGAAGATCACATTGTTATGCAACAGCATAGGTGTCAGGGAGGGATGAGCTAACCTTTGTTAGGTTGGCTTGGGACTCGATTAGATGTGATAGTTTAAAAGGATGGGAATACTGTCTTTCAGTTTCTCATCTCTTCTGCACCGATAGTATGAGACCTCCCAACTGATCATGCAGTCCAGGTCATTGATACTTATGAAATAATCTGCTTTGTCAACATCTGCTTGGCCCCCAACTAGCTATAGAGGATATATGATGAGTACAATATCTGAAACAGTGCATACATTCTGAATGTATGATTTCTACACTAATATTTCTGTTTATAGATATGTAGGGGTTTTCAAGTATTGTTTTTTTGAATCCCATTAATTTATGTGTTCATAGTTTTGGAACAAACCCTTGGGTAGAGCTGTTTTGGTGAGAACCGACCCTTCGGTCAAAATATACAGAGGAGCCCCTCATTCTCCCCAAAAGGCCTGACACTCATATACCCTGTTAAAGAGTGCAGGCATGACGCGACTGAGCAAAAATAGAGAAAAAAATGGCAAATAAGGAGCACTCCATCATTTAGATCCATGAGGTTCCTGTCATTCACACCCCGGCTCCTACAAAAGGACACCTTTAACCTCTCCATGCACACAGGTGTCACCTGGGATACTTGGAGGATCATCCATCACTCTCTGGTACATGCGTCTGTCACTTACTCCCCTCCCTCATAGAAAAGGGATGAAATGGTGGGGTCCATGTATAGAGAGGTGTAATTAGATCCCAGGCCATGGACAGAGCAATCACTACCATATCAGTTAGTTGTAGACCATATACAAATAAGTGGCTGTACTCACTTGCAGCCAACACAGAATAGCTGCCAATAGCTCTCAAACATATATGACATAAACTCCCCACTTATGTTGTTTCGGCTATTTCTGGCCCTTTTTAGGCTTATACCCCTACAGAATAACCAGTTTTGCACCAATTTATTAAAATTTTTGGTATATGTGAAAAAACATCCTAATAATTCAGGAAATCTCTATTTTTGTGTATTGGCCCTATATTTTCCGTTTTCTGGCCCTCCGAAGGCCCAAAAAAACCTAAAAACCTCAAAAACGCTAAAAATTACATGTTTTACATGCCTCCCATGTGTACTGAGGCAGTAACAGCTTATTCCTGTCTGTAAATCCATCACTACCTAATGGATCTGTGGTCACCTCTGGTCAACTGCTGGGTGAAAAATGGCTCCCACAATATGGGCTACAAGATGGTGCCACGGTCAGTTCTTGCTTTCAGTCAATAGTCTGGCTACCAAGGAGCTGTGTCTCTGTAATAGTAGCAGAGTTAACCAAACAGGGTTGTGTCTGTAGGTCAGGTTTGGGTAATGTGAAACTGGTATAGGTGTCTGTTTAAATCAACCCTTTAAGGTGGGGGGGGGGGGTCACTGTCCTCTAGAAAATAGGCTGAAAGAATGTAGACCAGTAGTTATTACTATTGGTAATTGTACATTTCATGCATCCAATGAAACACATTTTATTTTCAGTCAGCTTTCAAGAATCGATTGTATATGAGAATACAGTGTCTGGCACATTTACGGTTATCATTGTAGTGAGACCCTCCTCTATATTAAAGGTTTACCGAGTCTCATATTAAGTCTCAATTAGCTGAAGCTATCAGCTATCTCAGCTCTCAATCTAATGCTATTAGGAATTGCTCTGTTGCCTAGCAGCCATATACTTTGTCATTGTGTATACCTGAAGCACTACCAATATCATGTGAAGAATCAAATATGAGCTTGATACTTGTGTGACATTCCGTACATTTCAGCAAGCAACTAATGTAACAAAATATTTCAGCTCCATATTTTCAAATCCAACTAATCTGCTTTTTTGGTTTATGGTCACCTCCTTTCCATATTGAATCTTATTAATATGTATGATGCTACCTCAGAGCCTATTTTCATCTTGGCAATTGGTGTACAACACTTCCCTGTTCATAATAAGTCTGGCACCACTTCAAAGGCCTTCATATCCTGATAAAAAGTGCCAGGCTCCAATGGTCCCTACATGGTCCTCCTGTCACTTTCTGTTCCACTTTCAACTTATTTTCATATTGCCCCTTATGCTAAGGCAGACACTGTCACGATGTAGTTTATGATAGGGTCTCCTATCACCGGGACTGACACTTATATCTATATATCAAGCCACACCTTACTTACAGCTCCCCACACACTACTGTCTTTATGCACTGCAGGCAACTCAATATAACCGTTTGCTGAACTAAACAACCATACATCCCAACAGAGTCTAAAGGCCTGGGAAGGTGGGAGGTCTTCCCTATGGAATTTTAGCCTCTATAAATATTTGTTAAACGGTGTGAGTGCAAACAAACAGACAATTCACCAGAGAGAGGTTATTTATACACAAGTACACACACTGAATGTGGCTTTCAACACACAATATGTTATTGTTGTTGTTACTGTTGTGTGTCAGGATATACTCTTCTAGCAATGAGTGTTGAAATTACACCAATGTAGGTTATAAATGCCTTGCTAGATATGGGTACGTTTTATAATTGGATTACAAAGATTTATACCAGTCTTCCTCTTTCAACAGCAGTATTTTATGTAATGAAACATCAGACAACTCTATCTCTGTATCCAACAATAAAATAATACTTTTTTGCCGACCTTGTTAGTGAGCTACAAATTGACCCAAAGACAGAGGAAGGCTATATATGGATATTGATGGGAAACATTAAAGGCAGTGTCTTTCCACCGACCGTTTCCGCGATTTTGCTGGCCATTGATCTCAAAACCTAAGTCATTTCTAATTACTCCTGTCCCTGCTTGGTAGCCCTACTAGTCTGCCTTTAAAGTGAGTGATAATAGGGGTGTTTGAGTCTGTCAGCTCTGTCAGGCATAGCCCGCACTTCCGGTTACTCGATACCCTGCGGCCACTGAGCAGTGGGTAGGGGGATAGAAGGGTAGTTGGGGTTCATGGGCTCTGTCTCACAGCCATAGTAATTCTGGAGGCAACCTGGACTCCCTTTTGACGCTGTTTCTTCTCTTTGTGTATATGTTAACCAATAGTAACCTGCATTCTGCATGAGGATACATCATATGATTATTATGAATGACATTATATGATATACATTCATATTTGAAAACATAAACCATGGTGGAGGGGTTATACAAACCATTTTGCACCTTGGTTATGTAGCGTACCCTCACATACAAAAGTTTAGGCTCACTTAACCTCCTCGGAATTGAGTTATGTAACAAATATCAATGGGCTTTACTAGTGCATTATCTATGGGGGGAATAAAAGAGTGCACGCTTTAATTCAAAAATGACCATATTTTTGGCAAAAAAATGGAATTAGAGCAAAATCAGAGGGAATAAGGGAGAATGGAGCAGATAGGAAGTTGAATACATCATTTGTGAACATTCAGACTTATTTTTAGGTGAAATCTTTTTTTTTGTCCCGAACATCGGATATACTAACTTTAGCAATTTTTTTAATTGATGAAAGTAGTTTTTTTCTAATAAGTCTGAGTAATCTTATTTCATGTGTATGTGTCATAAGGAATGCATTTGGGTCTCATGTAGAGAAGCAGAATGATCCGATATAGTGCCCGGTACCTGTGATCCTGTCATGCCTGTGCCTAATGAAGCAGCTGATTGGTTACAGTGAGACATGTGATCATGGTCATGTGTCACTCCAGGCAGAAAACTGTCGTAAAAACTTGACCCAGAGACACAACTCTGAATCATGGACTCCTCCCCGGCCATCCAATAATATGTTAAGACACAGGGTTATGTATACAATTAAGGATACAATACAAATATGCAGATGTTTATTCAGACACCAATAGTTGGCAGACATTACAGAATATCCCAAGGCTGAATAACCTGGGAGTGCCAGAGGAGATGACACATTAAACCCTGATTGCCCCAATACATAGGGCTGAGTTCCTGTCCCAGTTCCACTTAGACTGTTGCTGGACGGGTAGCAAGATTTGGACCCTTAAATACAGATCTCGATGTGAAATTGTCAATTAGGACATTTTATTAAATGTTTTCTGGTCAATTAGCTTCTCGCACCTCAGTGAGCCAAATATCAACCTCCAGGGAGTCATGCAAATATTTGCGGTTGCCCTGGAGGTCTTCAAAATTAATTGCTTCTGATTGCTCGTAAACCAAATGGACAATTTCTGCCGATGACAACCTCATCAACATTTGGTTAAAAATAAGTCAAGATTTCCCCTCTGGACTGCATTAAGTTAATTATTTCATTTACACAATATTCTAGTGCTTAGCTTGTGTGTCGTTGTGTCCTGCATTTGTTTTTTTAAGAACGAGAGACAGCAGAGCCATCTTGCCTTCAGGGGCAAGCTTACATTGTTAACCCTTTAATAATGAATGTTGACATTCATCATCATGATGCACCAATGCATCCCTTGCTGGTGCAGAAAACATCATGCTGACCCTATGGAAGTGTTGACCTCATGTGGTCGGTATGATGCTTGAGAGCAGCCCTTGGCAGTTACACCCCAGGGCAGCATTCATGCATCATGATGATGATGGGCATGATGCAATAATTGAGTAAGCTGTCCTTAATATGTTTACATGAACCAACCAGTATTATGGGATGGATCAATGATGGCATTAGGGAGTGGTCATTTTTTAACAACAGGGGGGGTTGGTGGATTTGGGGGGGGTCCAAAAATATTTGGACCCCTCTTGAGGGGGAGACCAAAAATTTTGTCCCTTTTTAGTGAAAAAGCCCGTGTGTTACTATAGATCAAAGGGGTCGGCCGCGGTCAATTTCGGCCGGCCTGAGGGGGGGACCAAAAATGTCGACCCCTCCCATGGGGGGGACCAAAAAGATTTCAACCTGCCCGCGCGAAAATCCACCGACCCCCCCCCCCCTGTTGTTAAAAAGTGACCACTCCCTTATGATAATGTCATTGAATCATCCTATCAAGGATTTCCCTGATGAGTCAGACCTTGTTGCAAGACCTTTACCTTGGGACAGGTCTAGTGGGCTAGTATAATGCTGCCATGAAAACATTAAGTTATTAGAAAACACTTAGCATGTCATTTCATTTCTAATTGGCCATGGAATTGATGATTATTGTTACTGCAATGATTTCAGTGACCCCCATAACCTGCCAGGTATTGATTGTCGAAAATCACATTTGATTATTTGTTCCACCCTGCAAGTTTAATTTACTTAATTCCATCCAAAGTTTGATTAAATTGTACTCTGTTCTCCTCATTGTTTAAGTGTGGACAATACTTTTGGGGATCATTTTCTGGTGTTTTCCTATTTCATACCAAGTTACAGTGTTAAAGTCGAAGGTCTGACTGATGACGGAGTACTGCAAATGTGTTAGAATAGGAATATTGAATTTATTTATGAAAAGCTATGGTACTCATTGAGCACCTCCCTCTCCTGCCTCTATCATATAAAGTATGTTGTATTAGTAACAAAATACATTGGATAAAAGTGGAATCATATTTCGGCATGAGTACTAGACCAAGACAGAAGCACTTCCTGCACGAAGCTTTGGCTGCAATAGATAAATGATTCCATATATGGATATATAGATGAAGAGTACCTCCCTACTTCTTATCTATATTAGTCTCTGTCTGCCTAGGCATGTATCCTTTTACACTGATGAACCCGATAGAGAAAACCTACACTGTGAAATACCATCACTTACCCACAGAGGGATATAGGAAGCCATCTGAGAAGAGGTATTCAATAATGAAATCAATAATGATTTTGTGCGCTTTCCCATTGATATAAGGCTCAGACGTCACGCATACCCAACCCTCCTTGACTGTATCTGATCTCTATCCCTATCCCTGTCTTTCTTCCCTTACTGCACCTGCCTGCCTCTCCCTGTCCCTCCCTGTCCTAACTTATTCCTCCCACCCCCCCCACTCTCAACCCCCCGTCCCTCGACCTCATTCCTGATTCCCCCTCTTCCAACTCCTCCATATTTTGTATATTGCTCCACATGACTACAAGTGCTTTATCTAACCTGGATGTAGTGTACATATGAAGAGTTGGGAAGTAAAACAACATAAATCTATACAAGAATTGAATTACTGTTTGTAACAAAAACACCCTAGGGTTCAAATATAATATCCCTAAGCCGTATATTTGTCAGAACAGTCTCTCAAAACAGATACATCCTCACAAAAAGACTACTTTGTCTTAAAGGTGCTTCTTTATATATTGTAAAGGTACCTTGTGCTTGCCTACCCTTATTACATACACCCTTATTGCGTAAGTCTCTGTCTGCCTCAGCATACATCTTTGTAGGAAGATGAACCTGAGATGAACCAGAGCCAGAGCCATGCAGTATCAGTTATAAGCCAAATGGTATGAGAAGCCATGTAGGCAAATCTCGCTTTATTTTCCTATTAAAATTCTGTACGTAAAAGTATCTCCCAATGCTTACACAGCTTTTCAGTTTTGTAAAATGCCCTAGTTGAAGTAGAGTGCACAACACATTTAATTATCAAAAATGGTAGTTCTCAGTTTAACGTTGAACAAATTGATGAAAATGGTGGAAGCTATAGTTAAATAGAACCAAAGAGGTCTAAATCGAGTAGATACAGACATATGATAATGACTGAGTGGTGTATGAGCAATTTTGAACAGTGAATTTGTGCTCCCAAAATTTGAAAGAGAATTGAACCCCCCCAAAAAAAAGAAAACTGATCAAGACGCCTGGAAAAATGATGGATGAAAAAGGTATTTTCTTCCACCTTGCTCCAGTCCTGCACGTCCTGCAGAGTCTTTTCTTTCATCTACTTCTTTTGATGGTAAAACAAGGGACTTTGTTTAATCAGGACAGAGAAGGGGATTTCATTATGGCATGTAGAGGCACCGCTTTAGGATCTCTGTCTGATAGATGTGCTCTCCACTCTCTACACACAGAGATGAGAGATATGGTAACCCACACTCAAAGATCTAATTTAAATGGAACTAGACATATGATTTTGAGAAGATTATTAACAAAACTAGATAACTGCTTACAAGGAGAGAGTCAGAATATCCCTGTCAGGTTGTTTATAAATCTGGCTACCTACTTAATATCTAAAAAATGCAATGCAGGCAGTTTGCAGCTTTCTGCACCTTAGGGAACAACAAATTCAAATTCAAAATTAATTGAGTCCCCCTTATTTCTCGTTAATTGGAATGAACAATTTCCTAAGCTGACAGCATCATCATTCTTTGAGTAAAAATAACTGTAAATGCCCCCTCTGGGTAGCTTTGACTTAATTATTCACTGCACAAACTGTTCTAGCACTCACCAGCTGTGGGGTGCGGTTATTGCCTAATGACTAAGGGACTGCCACAACATGTTGGTCCTTGGCCTGCAATCAGCCAGGGTTAGGGAATGGATTAATGATAACCTCAGGGAATTCTCTGCGCAATGCTCAAGCAGAGACTGCAACACTATTGCCTAGTTCCTGGTCTGAATAAAACTTACTAAATGAGTCTGAATTGTTATTAGTGTGCTGGTCTAATGGTTCTAGGACAATATTGAATTGTTATAAAACATTGAAATAGCTTGTGGATTGAGTTGTAATCAGGCATTGAATCAATAATCATTGCAGTAGGAATCATTTTCATTTCCTTGTTGACGTCTGCAAGTTGTAATTACACAGTTCAGTTATATGAGAAATATTCTTTTAGAAGACACTGATATGGGAATCGTTAATAGGTGAATTCCTTTGATTGAGAACTTAGTATTGTAGTATTTCACTTATTAGCTTATTATTGATGAATACAACGTATCAATAGCATACATAACATGCTATATTTTGCGAACATAACAGTTTAAGGATCCAGTGTTAATAATGTTATTACTTTGACACTGTCACCCACAACACAATACGTCCTGCCTGCAATCCCATTTTATCATGTCCGACCCTAAAACTGCTATATAACTATAAACCTGAAAGTATACGATCCACGATGCAGTTAAGACAATGTATGTTCATAAGTCATCAACACTTGCTCATCTAGACACTGACACACCTCATTTCAAGTGACCAGTGTTTAAATGCACCTGCTCCTTTTGTATTTCTTTTCACCAATTTTGTATTCATGATGAGTATGTTTTTTCCATTTTACAGGTAAGAACATTTTCTACCATACCCATGACTGAGTAGGTGAGCCGTATCAAAGGTAAATCTGATTTAGTGGCTAAAACCTGATGAGATAAGCCCAAAGAGCCATCTTATGTCCGTCTTTTTTGTGTTATAGCATGATGAGCTGCATTTCAAGCCATCGGAAGTACACCTTTAGACTTTTAAGAAGTTCAAAGACCAGATTCACAAAGAGCCCCTCCAAATAGCGTTGAGAACAAATTACTTTGAAGTTGTACCTATACCTTTGAAATATCAGATTCCAAAAACAACTTCACTAATGGACTACAGAAGTATCACATCTGCAGAACCTTATGAGGCCTTTGTTCTTTATTCTGATGGGAAATGTCAGATTCAGATGCCATTTCCAAGTTTACTTCGTAGTCTTACTCACCATGACGCCATCGGTCTTTGTTATTCACCTTGAATCAAGAAATGAAAGCTACATCTTTGAGTCCTCTGAATTCAGCCACATTGTATTGCACTAGTAAATATTGGAAGGAACGGATGCTTTTTTTATACCTTAGCTATATCCATTGAAAACTCTCCATCCAGGAGAAGAGAAAGCAAAGTTAAAGGAATATGTAAGGCCACTCAAAAAAAAAGTGGTTTCTCATCACCAAGGTCTGAAGAATGTGACGAGGGAGGTTTTTTTTTTTTTTTTTTCTTTTTTTTAACTTGAGGCTAAACTGTATGGGATGATATACGTTTTTCATGACCAAAGTTAACATTTGAGTAGTTAAGAATTTAATTTAATTTAAGAATGGATCTTTAAAAGTAGGGAAAATGTGAGTTTTTTCTATCCTACTGCATTACTGGCAGTAATGGCTTAATCTAATACCAAATATCCCAGTATTTGTCCATTTTTATCATATTTTTCATCAAAAAATAGCAAAAAAAGAAAAAAAAGTTTTCCTCAAAAGCCGATTTTTGTGATGCGCGCTGTGATGAGAAACCATTTAATTTTTTTGAGTGGCCCGAGGGGAATGGGATTGATATTGCATTGATTTCTCTGCACAATGCTGAATGCCTCAGGCAGCCTAATGGTTGTGTTTATGTCTGATATAAGGTGATCTGTAAATCCATTCCTGCCAGCTGCTGCAGCGGTCAGCGGTGGTCAGACGTAGAATGGGGGAAATGTTATTCAAAAAATGTAGCTTATCGACCACTTGATAGTTAGATATAGCGCATGAGGAAAACAGCCTAGCCCTGTCAAAGTGCTAGTTACTGTGAATTCAAAGCATATGTTCCGTCTACAAACCTCAGCAAGCCCAGAGAAATGTCTTTTGCCTTCAGAGACACTCCCCTCTTGTTAAAAATAGCAATGTATACTTGAGTAGTTAATTACATACCAATGTTTCTATTTAATGCATCCACTGTAGGAATGCAATAATGCTACCATACCATGCCTGGAAAATCCTACCTTTATTCCCTTGAAGGGGAAAAATAGAACGAGGGCCTTTTCCCCCCTTGATTCTGGGGCAGCATACATGTAATATTAGGTTCAATCAGGAAATTCAATTTGTTAATATCTAACCATTATTTGCAAATAATGTTTACTTCATAGACATGTAGACAATACAGTAGGCTAGGTATATGTGGATGGGCTTTTATATCAGTTTTATATTCTGTGATTTATAATGATTTAGAATGTAAAATCTCTCCAAAATAAGGTACATTATATGTGGATTTTCCCCACCCCTCACCCCTCCCTCACCACCCCATGGGGAGAATCCCCCTTGGTGGCAAAATCCCCCTTGGAGGTGCGGACCGGCAGCTGCCCTTATCTCTTATCTCTGCAGAGATAAGGGCTGAGAGTCCACATAGGGGCTATCTTAAGTGAGGGGAGATCTCCCAATGCTGGTTAAAATGCCCAGGAAGGGTTTTCTAACTGTACTGGGGAAATCCCGGGATTTTCCTAGCCTGCATACCCTCTCTTTATAGACAGTATGGTGTTCATAGCACATTTAGTGAACAAACGATTGTCTCTAGTGAATACTAAGTGAAGGTCGGAAAGAGTTTCAATCGGCTGCAGTTCTCTGCTTTCTCTATTTTCAACTTAACTTAATTAGGAAAGGCCTTGCTGCCTTGTAACAATAACTTGCTTATGTGTGCTCAAACACATTTCAGCGGATTAAATCAGATGTCTTAGAATAAAATACCTTACTCCATTATAATCTATTTTTTTCACCCACTTCATGACAATTGGATTAACCACTGAATCAATTCTGACCATCAAACAATACATGATCTGTTAGCTTATTAGACTTCCCTCAAAACAGCTATCCAAGCTACACTATAGAACATGGTTAAAGGTTGGCTCCCACACAGTCCCCTGTCCATAATAAGTCTGGTACCACTTTATACAACTTCATGTCCAAATAACAACTGTCAGGCCCTACTGATGCCAGATATTCCCTGCTTGCTGCTGTCACATCCTGTTTCATGGTTAACTTGTTTTCATGAAACCCCTCCATGCAAGATTCACACTACCATGATGTGGAGAGTTATGTGGGACAGCTTGTTCTACCAGTGCCTGAATCCCCATGAGGTTTAAGGTGCAGTAGAACCATGCTATATGGTGTCTGACTCAACTCTAGAGATACTCCCCTCCACAATGACTTTTTTTGTTGTATGTTGCAGGATGAGACCAAGAGACTGTGTTGGGTATTGCAGTATTTCAATACCAGTTTTTTGTGATGTTTAAGGAATAGCAAATTCTGCAAGACAGTGTATGTGGCCAAAAAGCTTCTCATATTTGATCCACAATGCAACACTCCAATAGCGTTAATATCTTACATCTCTCTCTGCTTTTTAACATATTTATTATGCATATTTGCAACCCTGCCTTGGAAAATGGTCTTTAACACTGTTTTGAGGGCTATCGGCATTATATTTTTGATAGTGAAAAGGCTCACAATGCCCTCTTCCTGCCACATGCTTATATAACTCACACAGTACCCCTGCATGTTGCTGCATTGCCTCAACCTTTGTCAGCACTTTGTGACAGATAACATGAAAAGACTATTCTAACATGCCATGAAACAATGGTGGACTTCTGAAAGCACATCAAATATAATGCAGCATTCAAAGGAGTCAATAGTGATGCTCTTAAGGCCCGCCTTTGTTTAAGGAATAACAATGAACCACCAAGTTTTAGTAGTGGCAGTAAAACATGACATGATTAGTTGTCCTCTGTTGGCAAAATGTTGTGGTCTCTTTACTAGATTTACACTGCATAGGGTAGGCTGGGGTCCTCTTACATGTGAAATAATAAGGTAACTGTTGCAGGATCTGTTAGCGGAAAGGCTTAAAATTAAGTCCTTACTATTAATATCTGATGGTTAACACCCAGAGCTTTATGCCTTTTATTCTATGCAATATTGTGTGCCTTCCCAAAATATTCCTTACACTACTTATGCATGTTTGCCTGTACTGACTGTAAGCATACAACCCATGTCCTCTACCTGTGTGGGCTGCATTTATGCATCATAACAGATATTTACCCAATATTAAATCATTATTGAAAAATTATGCAAACTGGGCCTCTTGAAGATTGGGATCTATCTCATTGTGGTTGGCTGTTTGGCCGGTATCCAAGTTCTTTCCTCTACAATAACAATCAACATGTATCCACATTTATTGCAAACCTCATTATTGAGCTGCTAATTCAACCCTAATCTGTGAAAGAGAAAAAGAGAAGCAGTCGAAATGGGTTGGAAACATTAAAGGGCCAGTTTTTCTGCCAACCTTCACTTTCCCTGTTCATTGATCTTCAGACTAAAATAGTATCTCATTAGTCCTTTCCCTGTGCGGCAGCTCCGCTGTTCCTCCAGTAAAGTGCTCAGTCAGGCATGACCTGCACTTCCTGTGTAGAAGCCAGATACAATACGACCCCTCAGGGGTTAGTGGGTAGGGCAGGGAGGGGGGTCGGGTGCACTATTTTGACCATTGGGAACCACCTGAGAAAAGTTCATCATCCCTTTAAATACAACATAGTTCTTTAGAATCAAGATGATATTATCATGCATCATGCTGACAAAGGGCAAGATGCATTAAAAGCATCATGCATTAAGGCATCATGCCTGCCTTAAAGGGTTAAACAATAAAAAGATATCATTTCACCCTAGTACATGAATTGAAGTTAATTCATCCCAGCAAGTCGGTACTAGTCAAGATGGAAGGACCTGGTAATTCATCCACTACCCCTGGTCCTGTCATGTCTGTGCCTGATGAAGCAGCTGACTGGTTACAGTGAGACATGTGACCATGGTCATGTGCCGCTGGTGCTGATCCAGGTGGAAAATTAGTGTTATTCTCTGACACATAGAAACTGCTTTAAATGGTTAACTCTTTGACAGCTACATCAAATCATGCAAGAACACAAGGGTGTGAAAGCTTGCTCAAACATTTTGAATTACTTAATTTATAATCATCCTTTTCATGTATGCCGAGGTAAGTGTAGGTCTTTTTTAAACAGTCAAACTAGAATACAATAAGAAGTAGCAAGCCGTATATATGTATATATATATATATATATATATATATATATATATATATATATATATATATATATATATATATATATATACATATACTCTACTCTGACTTCATTGGAGGATCGCACTACTTTATGTGAAATGTTGTCAATAAAACTATTTTAAAAAAAATAAAAAATTGATATATATATATATATATATATATATATATATATATATATATATATATATATATATTTATAATGGAAACAAGATATAAGACCTTATAAAATGTCTCCAAGCTGGATGAGTGGAAAATAGTAAAGGCGCAGGCACTTTAAATGTATCTCCCTGAGAGAATAATTATTTTGGACATATTTTCTGTAACACTGTCAAGATCATAACCCTCTTGCTCCATAACAAATCGCACATCAACCTTCAGGGAATCTGGCAACATTTTATTGTTGCCCAAGAGCATGCTAAAATTAATTGAGGCCCCCTTATTTCTCATAAAACTGAAATGGGCAATTTGGGTGAACCCTCGAGCGTGATAACAGAATCCACATTTGCCTGAAAATAACTGTGAATTCCCCTCTGGTCTGCATTGAGTTTATTATTCCATCCACACAATAACCTAGTAGATTTAACCACCATTTTTGCCTCTGAGTTCTGTATTCCTTTCTTAAAGACTATAGTACTGCGGCGCTATCTTGAAATCATGCAGACAGTACAGTGTTCATGGGAACTAGAACATAGTATGGAATGTATACACATGGCTTTAGCAATTTCCATAGGGAATTCTCTAGTACTTAAAGCAGAAACAAGTTGCAGGACCTTTGCCTAGTGCTGGGTCCATGATGGACTTTCCAGATCAGGCTGACTTGTAATTAGAAAGCCAGTCTAATGGTTTTGTGACAATATTGAATCATTAGAAAACATTTAGTTAGCTTGTGGATTGAGTTCTAATTAGGTATAAAATTTTAAAATCATTGTGAAAATCATTGTGATGGCTGTCATAATCTGTTCATGTTCGAGCAATTCATTCGAGACAAATACATTCACCCATTCTATTGCACTCCCATTTTCCAATAATCTCATAGTATCAATCATTCATTTTCAATTAATGTTTTCATAACTAAAAATAGGATCCATTTTTAACTGAGTTTGGATTCTACGGCAGTGTGTTGTTTTAAACAATGTTTCACATCCCCAGTAGTTTTTTGTTTACACCTGATTTACGGTTCCTATCTATGCATATTGCTGTTTTCTTAAAGCTATATTACAGAACAGCCTGCTTTTTTACTCATTTTGCTATCTCTAAAAAAACATCAACTCAATTGTTTGTCTTTCCTGAAAGTCCATTTATTTTTTTCAATTTTAGTTGATATGCTCATAGAGCTCTGAGTTCAACTCAGAAAATAAACCATGTAGTAGCAATCTCAAATATGCCAATATTGCTCTCTCTCTCTCTTTCTCAGGCTAATGCTGTCATGTCCTATTTAACAGGAAGTTATTATATCATTTCAAAGAAATAAGCAGTGGCTTTACTATGGGCAGCATAGTATATGTATGGCCACAGAAAAGGGGAGATATATTTGTGTAATCCACATTACTATTTTATCAGTCCTTGAAGCATGTCTCAAGTTGTTGTAGCAAGGTCAAATAAACAGTGATATCAGCAGTAGCAGTCAACAGCATGGTTGGGTTACAATGTCGATATACCATCACCATCTACCTAGCTGATGCAGCTATGCTATGCCTGCTTCATTCCCATTTACGAATATCAAAGAAAGTCATGCTTTCTTTTTTGTAGTGTTAATCATTCTGATAGGTATTTAGGCCAAAAAAAGGTTTGTTTCAGGTAACATGGCGAGAAAATGTAGGGTCAGTAGGTCGGATTTTTTTGTTTTTAGCTTTCTTTTTTTTACATGAAAGTACTACCCGGCCTCTCCGAAACCCGAAAATTGGCCCAATAAGGGTAAAAATTGGGAGATTTCTTCACAACTGCATAAAAAAACGTAGGGTCGGCCCTGTTTTGATAGGGTCGATCAGGTGACCTGAAACAAACCTATTTTTTTGGCCTTGTAACAGATAACTATGTAAGTAACAATTCCCTGCAGTCCTTGCTGAGTTACAGTTCATACAATTGAAATCAAGGCTAAATATTCAGTTTGTCATATGCTCTGTATGCTAAAAAGTAATTTTAGCCTCAGCCCTTCAGTTCAATGTTGAAGAAGCATCCTTCCCCAGATACAGTATATCACGAAAAGCCCTCAAGCTATGCATATGCATGCACTTCTAGAATTCCTCATTTGCATATTAATTTGCATATTGGTCGGTGTTTTATAGCTAAATCGATCATTGTTCTAGGTAAATGGATTCTGAACCTGAAGTTGTACAACTCCTTCCATTTCGCTCCTGCCCTAGTTCCCTCCCCACTCATTCTCATTAGCATACATGGCCTTGCTTCCTTAAGCTAAACAATGTAGGCTGAGTGTTGGCCATAGTACCCTTAACTTGAGAACTAACCATATATGGGTCAAGCCATTGACTTGTGTTGGTTTGGTGATTTCAGGCTTTTCAGCCTTGTAACCCTAGAGACTTGAGAGTTATGCATCAAATCTCACAATCTTTTGTTGATAGGGAGAAAAATTTGCCAAAAATGCCCCACTTGTTCTTTTGTGTATTGGGGCAGAATTCTGCGTTGTATGGGGCCCCAAAGGCAAAAATACCCCAAATAGCAGTAAAAATGACCAAAATTACATGTCTTGCATGCGCCTCATGTCCCCTGAGGCACCTACAGTCCTTCCCAGTTGAGTCTCACCATTAGGCCTATGTTGTATAAAAGTTTTCCATTCTGCGCATCCATGCTAGTGTGTTATTGATTTACATAGGTTTTGCAATCGGGGAGAAGAGTCTGACAATAAAAGGTACAGTGCCTATTTAGTTTTAGTATGAAAAGGCTCCCTGTGGCACTCTGCTTTTGGTGAAATTATCTACCTCAAAATAGGCCTATATTCTAGATGTCACCTACATCATATGGCGAGTTACCTGCCAGTGCTGTATTCATGCTTCATGCCAACTTACTGGGTTAAGACTCTCCCAAAGGGTGAGCAAGATGTACCAATGCAGAACCTGAGAGTTACTCACCGGGCCCGAATTGATGCATCAAACAAATGGCATCTTTTAGCGAAATTGGTCCTTACAGGGTTTAATCAGTTCAGCCAGCTAATTTTCCTTTTCTCTATCCAAATATTTAAAAATGCAGGAGGTTCCAAATTAGCTCAGTATATTGCATCGATTGTTTTTTCCCTTATATTCCCTTACTTACATGCTGCTGGGGTTTTAAGGAAGTTGTTCTTCCCCAGTTTGGAGAAACCAACATTAATCCACCAGAGCCTGGTACCTGTGATCCTGTCATGCCTGTGCCTAATGAAGCAGCTGATTTGTTACAGTGAGACATGTAATCACGGTCATGTGCCACTGGTGCTGATCCAGGTGGAAAATTGACACAAAAAACTGACCCAGAGATACAGCTGTGGTTGGTAGACTCCTCTACTAGTAAAACAAGTCAACACAGAACCCAGCCTCTGGTGCCATTTTGTTACACAATATGGTGGTATGATAGACGCACAGATGTTAAATGGGTTACTGAGAATATGCTAGGAAATCATAACAGATAAATGTCGCTTGAGAAATGATGGATGGATGAAAAGTATTAGAGACCAAACTATGCATTTCCTTCAAGCTCTCAGGTATTTAACAAAGGAAACTGCAGGATCAGCAAGGCTCACATGTCAGAACTTGATAAGATGTAGAATGATGTATTGGGGAATTCAGGTCAGCATGGTGTGACCATCTCTGGTTAGATGTCAGGGATGGGTAACCCTTTGTTACTCCGGCTGGGGGCGGTATCAGGGTTGACAGGCATTGTGACTGTGGCTAACCTCTACATGCCCAGCCCTGACAAACAGGAAGCATCCTTTAGCTGAGAACTGGCTGAACACCCCATGTCGAAAGGCTCCATCTAAAGATTGCTTCTGATCAAAAACAAAATTCACTTTGTGACAACTCTTCACAAAGTCTCAGAGAGACAAAGGTTTAATGACCTACCCCAGTTGGCACAGAACATTGAATCAACATTGATAAACAGTTGTCAATGTTCATTCAATGTTGATTCAACATTGATTCAACATTGACCTGAATTTTGTGCCCACTGGGAAGTTACTGCTGACTCCGACTATGCCATATACTTCTATGATTTATTACTATTACTACTATTATTACTTCACTAAATAATTGCTTTACCAAACAATGGGAACGTGCTTTGTTTGTCATAAGCATCAATTGTAATACACCAATGTACACTGAGATGAGAAATCTTTTTTGAATGTAATTGTATTTTGAAAATTACTTCATCATATCTTGTTAATCAATGTTACAAACATAACCATGAAGTCCTACATAAAACAAATTATAAACAAAATACAGAGCTACACCTCTTTTATGTCTAATAATGTCTAATAAGATATCTAATTTCTCAAAAAGCATTCTTGCACAATTTGCAAGAATAAAAAGCATGGAGATTCAAGAAACAATTGATACATATCAGCGAATGTTGATATTTAAAAAGAGACGGTATGACCTACATTGGTGTTTTGTCATCTATTTTTGATCCCCTTTTTAATTACTTTTGAATTTTTACTACGCAGATTGGATGGGAAAATAGCTTTGTAACCTTATGATAGGCAAGAAGTAAAAAAAAACACTTAATTACATTTTTACATAGCATAAAGCTGATGGTCTATTTTTAACATGTTCAATTATGTCAGGCATCAGTTTTCACTTCCTTTGGTATTGAAGCTGTGCGATGAATGACAGAAATACATGAAACAAATCTAAGCACATCTAATATAATGGGAACTCCACATTTCATAACAATGGGGCTTTTACTTTTTTTTTAAAACCTTTAAGGACTGATACCATTGGAAGATGACATTTGTTGTCATTATGCACCAATGCAACCATGGCAAGTAACTCGCTGGAGCTGCATTGGGTCATCATGCCGAAGTTTCGAGAGTGTCTCAATCCCAAAGGGCTGGCATGATTCTTGAATGCAGCACTGCATCATGATAACCATGCGCATGATGCATTAAAGTATTATGGCGTCCATAAAGGTTTATGGAAAATTAAACAGCCACCAAGTTGTAGTAGATGCAGTAAAAACATGACCTCAACTAATGTCCTTAGTGTCGGGGCAGCAGGTATCAGGCTTTGATGTTGGTTGAGCCTTCCTCAGTTGTCCCTGGGGGTATTGTTGAGACCTTCCACTAGGGTACTCCTGGAGTGTGATCCCTCTTACAGGTTCAAGGCCAAATGGACGTCTCTCAGAGAAAAGGCTGAATGAAGTGGTAAATATTAGAGGCCTGGTCAGACTAGTCCAAGAAACGGAAAGCGATGATCCAATTTAGTCCCTACAAAATTGGGACTAGAAGTTGTGTAGTCTGACAACTAGAAAATCTTTCAAAAATCGTAGAATTTTCAAAATCATAGGACTTTTGCATGCACAACTCTGCAGGTTATAGCAAAATTGGATTGTAGTGTTGGCTGCATCCATATACTATGATTATACCAAGTAGTATAATAAAGTCCCATAATGTCTGATTGATATTTTCCCGGTACTGTATTAGCTATAAAGATAGCTGTAACGCGCGGAGAATTCCCATTGTTCAAAAATAATTTATTTAAGATGAATTAAATAAATCTTTTACACCGGGTTTCCCTAGAAAACACGTTTCAATGTTGGGGGAAAAAAAAGTCCCATAATGTCTTCAAATTTATGACATAGCTCTTATGTTAATAAGGCAACATATCTTTTACATTTTGTAAATAATACTATACTCAATGAAAATTTTATACAGAAACCTCTAGTAGCTGCTTCAAATTACTCTTAACTTAATTATTTTGCAGTGGCAAATACACTGTTCATTTCCTTTTTGAACAGTCTGTTTGAGGTACATCTACTATAGATGCACCAAATCAAAGAGGCAGGTATTCTCTGGGAACAAAACATACCCTGGCTGACCCTTTGATCCTGATGCCCTGTTCTCACGGAGTCTTGCTGCGTCCAGTACTAGTAGTGTGTTGATGCGTAAACAGTGCACCAGGTGGCCATGTCACACAGGTCCTTTAGCGCTCCTTTATATGAACATAGAACCATGGGATGGGTAGGTGGAAAATGGCTGGTGGTACCGCTAATCTCTAACAGTGTCTCTGCCTCAGTGTTTACACTTTTATCAGCTCAGGTAACCTTTACCCTTTAACGACGACATAGTGCATCAAGCATCGGGCCTTGGTCGTAAGAACACTTAATTTGGTCATGTTTTACTGCCTCTATTATAATGTAATCGCCAATTACATTTCTTGGAAACAAAGCTTCAACTATGAGCCTAGCTGTGAGTCATTATGGAGGTACCTTTATGTGAATACCATTATCTTCTTAAGGTCAGCTGCTTTTTCATGTCATGCCACAATAATGTTTTTATGTCATTAATCATGAAACATGACAGATATTGTTTTGAACTAGGTAAATTCTGTTTACTGGATGACACACAATAGAATTAGTAAAGAAAATGCCTAACTGATGTATCTCAAAGTTTACATTAATTTTGTTTTGAGCATTACGCCATCTGGATGAGATGCCTTTCAAGGCATTGGAAATTTACATCACAAGCTCTTAGAACTTGCATTCTCTGTCAGATTTAGAAATGAACTAAAGGATCTAGTGTTAAGATGGAAGTCCTTGACATTATTTCCCCATCTTTTAAGCTGATGCTCTGCTATATAACCTGATTGAATTACATTTGTAAATCTTGACATAACCTTTGTTCTCAGTTGAAATGAGATACTCCATTTCTAGATGTTATATATCAAGTCATTCAGTAAGTCAAGTCTTCCTAATGTATTTCCTGTGAATCAGAAAATGAAAAAAATATCTTCAGGGGGCTTCTTGATTCCTGCAGGAGGCACTGTACAAGAGACAGACTTGATAAATGATATAAAGCTGTCAAGTCAATAACCATGTTAACATATGTCTTTTCCATATTCATAAAATGTAACAAGCACAACACCAGACCATGATGATGGATTTTGGTTGAAAATTGGATGTATGGGTAATCTAAAGTTATTCTTATAGTAACTCAACCAAATGAAAATATACCACAGCTATTCCGGTCAGGCAACTGAACCAGAATATCAATGCAGACAAAAAGTAAGCAAACTTATGAAAATATGGAAGCCTATGGAAATGGATTTTATATTGCATTGATATTTCTGCACTTTGGCTAAACGGCTCAGGCAGCCTAATGGTTGTGTTTATGTCCGGGATAAGGCGATCTGTAAATCCATCACTACCTAATGGGTGTGTGGTCACCTCTGGTCAAATGCTGGGTGAAATATGGCTGCAGCATCGTAGGCTACAGGATGGTGCCAAGGTCAGTTCTTGCTCTCAGTCAATAGTCTGGCTACCCAAGAGCTGTATTTATGTAATAGTAGCAGCATTTACCAACCCTGGTTATGCCTGTAGGTCAGGTTAAGGCAATGTGAAAACTAATATAGGTTTCTGTTAAAATCAACCATTTAAATTGGGGGGAGAGGTCACTGTGCTCTAGAACGTAGGCTGTAAATATGTACATCAAGACCGATAGTTATTTTAAGTGAAAATTGTATATTTCATCATCCAATGTTTGATTCTGATAATCTAATTTGGCACCCTGCCATCTGACAAATATTAAGGTTGATCGCTACCTCTTCAATATGGACTGACTGCGCAGGTATCTGCGCAAATAGCTTAAATGTCTCAGAATGAGCTAATATTAAAACAATAGTTACATACATATGCTGACTAAGCAATATCCAAAAATTGGACAGTTTTGAGCAAAATTTAGCTTTATATTGGACTTTGAATATTTGCTATATTTTCAGATAGTAATATTTGCTATTTTTGACATGAGCTAGAATATTGAAATTATTGATCAATAAATCATTATCAAGATTGGTATAAATGTCACTATATTGCTTGAGGTAACCAAGGGCATAAAGTACAACCATTTTATACCCTGATTTTTGCCATTTTACCCATTATTCTAGGCATCAAATAAAGGATTTAGCCCATTTTTGCACTATTTTTCAAGTTCAAAGGCCAAAAAAACTAAAGAAATCTTGCCGAGACCCCCTATCAAAAGCACTTTCATATGTTAGCAAATGATCTGAACTATTTTCTGACAGTTTTAAACATTTCTGTTAATTGTGAATACTATTTTTAGCTAATCAGGCTACAAAATAATAAAAATGTATTCCTATTCTTTCCGGAAACATCATATTTTTACCCAGAATGCCATTGCATACAACTGTAAAATGGTTTTTGCAGTAAGGTGAAACATGTAGGCGTTTCACATGTGAAGTTTTACATTTCTGTGCATAATGGTTGATATGGAAAAAAAGTCATAGAAGTTTTCATATATTTTTTCTATTTTTTGTGAAAAATGATAATACTTTAATTTTTCAAAATTCTGTATCTAAAAAGATAGCCCGGGACCCCCCACTTTTCTTTGCATTTTCCGATTCTATATGATCTAGACTGCATGTAGAAAAAAATAAAGAGATTCTGTTCACTTTGATCAAAGGGTAGCGACCCACCTTAAGAAACACATTTTATTTTTAGTCTGCTTGAGTTGATTATATGTGAGAATACAGTGTCTGGCACATTTACGGTTATCATTGTAGTGAGACCCTCCTCTATATTAAACGTTTACCAAATCTCATATTTCAGTCTCAATTAGCCCAAGCTATCTCAGCTCTCAATCTAATGCTATTAGGATTGGCTCTGTTGCCTAACAACCATATACTCTGTCATTGTGTATACTTGAAGCACTACCAATATCGTGTGGATAATGTAATATGAGCCTGAGACTTTTGTGATATTCCATACATTTCAGCAAACAATTAATTATACAAAATATTTCAGCTCCATATTTTCAAATCCAACTAATCTGCTTTTTTGGTTTATGGTCACCTCCTTTCCATATTCAATCTCATTAATATGTATGATGCTACCCAAAAGCCTATTTTCATCTTGGCAATCGCTATCAACACTTCCCTTTTTATAATAAGTCTGGCACCACTTCAAAAGCCTTCATGTCCTGATAAAAACTGCCAGGCTCCACTGAAGCAGAAAATTCCCAACATGCTCCTCCTGTCACTGTCTGTTCCACTTTCAACTTGTTTTCATATTGCCCCTTATGCTAAGGGAGACACTGTCACAATGTAGTTTATGATATGGAGGCTCTTTCATAAGGACTGACACTCAAATCTATATATCAAGCCACACCTTACTTACAGCCCCTTGCACACTACTGTCTTTTATACACTACAGGCAACTCAATATAACTGTTTGCTGGACTAAACAACCATACATCCCAACAGAGTCTGAAGGCCTTGGAGAGTGGGGTGTTTTACTTATAGAGTTTCAGCCTCTATGAATATTTGGTAAATGGCGTGAGCACAGATAAACAGACAACCCACCAGAGAGAGGTTATTTATACACAAGTACATGGCTCAAACTCCTGACTTATGTTGTTTTAGGATAGAGGAAGGACAAATCAGAAAGTTCTTAATATGTTTAAACAAGTTTAGTATATTGAAAGGTATATATCTTGGCTCCTTGGAACACTTTTTGATACATTTCTAACCCTAGCGGTTCAGTTTTTATCAGCTCGTTAAGTTTATTGTCCTTTTTTCAGGTGACTCCGTGACCAAAAATCCATGATCATGAACATTATGTTTTAAATACATCACAGCAACTAATAATCTTGTTTACAAGCTGGGCCAACATATATCTTGAGGCATACCAAGAATGGAAATCCTCTGAGTAATAGTTTTTGAGATACAGCTCGATGAATTTTGAACATTTATCAGAAATATGAACATTTCAACTACATACTCTCAACTTAACCCTAGTTTCCTCAAAATGGTCCCATTATTGGTTAAATTCACTCTACAGTGTCCTGATCATGTGTACTTTAAGAAATATGAAGTATCATGATATCTGGCTAGACCAAATTTGCACAGTATAGGCCTAAAGTACCCCTGTTAACCTATTTTACGTCACGGAGTCACCCAGGTGACTCCGTGACGGAAATAATTTCTTGTATAAATGAGCATAAAAATGGTTGATTTTTGCATTAGAACATTAGAGGCAGTGGGTAGGACACAGGAAAACCAGAGATCACTTAAATATATTGGGTATTAACAATTCTATGAAGGTTTAAATTTTCATCAGGGTGGCTGGTGACTCCGTGACCAATATTCCGGGTGACTCCGTGACAGAAAATATGTATCCCAATAGACATATGCTCCTGGAGGCAAGATTATTGGATATTTCTCAAAATTTCTTTTTTCCAGCAGAAGACAAAAGAGTTACCTCACAATCTGGGATACAATAGAGACTGTGTGGATCTTCTTTATTTACTATATAGAGGTATCAACCTGAAATGACATTTGAATATTTTGCTGACAAAACACACTTAAATGACTGTGGAGAAAAAAATACGGAACATATGTAGTGAAATCCTCGTTAATCAATTGACTATACTATAGACCTAATAGAAAATGATATTAGGAATAAGCTGTTACTGCCTCAGTACACATGGGAGACATGTAAAACATGACATTTTTAGGGTTTTTGACGTTTTTAGGTTTTTTTGGGCCTTTGGAGGGCCAGAAAATGGAAAATATTGGGCCAATACACAAAAAATAGAGATTTCCTGAATTATTAGGATGTTTTTTCACATATACCGAAAATTTAAATAAATTGGTGCAAAACTGGTTATTCTGTAGGGGTATAAGCCTGAAAAGGGCCAGAAATAGCCGAAACAACATAAGTGGGGAGTTTATGCCACTATACGTACACACACTGAATGTGGCTTCCTACACACAATATGTTTCTGTTCTTGTTGTATGTCTATGGGCTTGAAAAAGGATATGGCTTAGTCTCACCAAGTCAATCCAAGTTGAAAGTCCAGGTGCAATCTTTGACCGGGTGTAGTCTGTGACAGGGTGTAGTCTATGACCAGGCCATTTAAAGATTGTATAATGTATCTGATGCCTTATGCCCTTTACTTTATAAAACTTAATAGCATCCCCCATGAGTACATGTCAAGCTGTGCAACATGCTGATGTAATGGGGCATGCTATAGTCTTAAAAGCGTTGACATGCTGCCTTTAATTGAACATTTGTTCGGGAAAAGAAACACGATAAGTACTGGCCCTTAACGTAAATGTGATGAACCATCAGACAACCATATCTCTTTATCCAAGACTAGAGGAACACTTTTTTGCCCACCTCGTTATTAAGCTACAATCGACCATAAACCAGAGAAAAAGGCTATATATAGATATTGATGGGAAACATTAAAGGCAGTTTCTTTCAACTGACCGTTTCCGCGATTTCGCTGGCCATTGATGTCAAAACCTAAGTGGTTTCTAATTACTCCACTCCCTGCTTGGTAGCCCTACTAGTCTGCCTTTAAAGTGAGTGATAATAGGGGTGTTTGAGTCTGTCAGCTCTGTCACGCATAGCCTGCACTTCCTGTAACTCGATACCCTGCGGCCACTGAGCAGTGGGTAGGAGGATAGAAGGGTAGTTGGGGATAAAGAGATGTGTTGTATAGTCAGGGGGTTTATGGGCTCTGTCTCACAGCTATATATGTTAACCAATGGTTACATGCATTCTTCTTATGGATGTATCATATATTAGCACTGATATGATATTCATATTTGTTGAAAAGGACATGGGGGGGAACATTCACGGAGAACAATAAGGCAACAAAATAAAACATCTGGAAATGTGCATAGATGCCTCTGTGCGAACTGACACCATTTTTATACAAGCAAAACTTTCAAAGTAGTAAAAGTGTAATACCAAAGCTAACCATTTTGTTTTCACCATTTTTGTACAATTCATCTGGGATAATACGGAAAGGAGTGAATATTTCTTGGTTAATACAACCTAGCCTTATGATATATTGTCATTAACACATTCCCCTTAATTTAAAAAAAAGAAAAAGGCTTAATTATGAGATCATTGAGAGAAATCGGTTTTGTATCATATTGATTTGCCTGCGTGGTTGCTAACACTAAAGGTATCCCACAGCATGTATTACTGTCTGGAATAAGATGATATGTAAATCAGTCTGTCCCAGATGTTTCGCCAGCCGGGATTTGTGAGATCTAGGTGGAGAAATGGCTCCAACATTACAGCAACACCTGGTCTAGTCACATGCAGGGCACCGACGGAAGGCGAAGAAATGAAATGTCTGTACTTGTGAAACCTAGCAGATGATGGTGAGGTCAACTCTGGTCGGATGAATAGGATAGGGGATTAAAGGTGATTTGTACATCCATTACCACAGAACATCGCTGTGAATCTCCCTTTTTTAGAAAACCATAGGACCTATCTGATACTCAGGTAGCTAGAGAAGAGAGCTCAAGCTTTTACTTGAAATGACTACTTAACTATTTACTTAATAGTGTTGGAGTAATGTTATATAATGTATACATATGTTATAAGGAATGCTTTTTGTCGCAGAGCAATCCTATAGTGCCCCGTTACCTGTGACCCTGTCATGGCTGTGCCTAATGAAGCAGCTGATTAATTATGGTGAGACATGTGATCACAGTCATGTGCCACTAGTGCTGATCCAGGCAGAAAACTAGTGTAAAAACCTGACCTGACTGTTGCTGGAGGGGTAGCGAGATTTGCACCCTTAAATACAGATCTAGATGAGAAATTGTCAATTAGACGGTTTCATGAAATGTTTTCTGGGCAAGTAGCTTCTCGCACCTCAGAGTGCCAAATATCACCCTCCAGGGAGTTTTGCAAATATTTGCGGTTGCCCTAGAGGTTTTTCAAAATTAATTGCTTCTGATTGGTCATAAAAATAAATGGACAATTTCCGCCGATTACAACCCCATCAACATTTGATGAAAAATAACTGCAGATTTCTCCTCTCGGCTGCACTGAGTTGATTATATCACTCACACATTTTTCTAGTGTTAAGCCGTGTGTTGCTGTGTCCTGCATTCATTTTGTTGAGGACCAAAGAGAGCAGAGGCATATTAGGTTTGCGTGCAAGCTTACATAGTTTACATGAACCAACCAGTATCATGGGATGGACCAATAACGACCTTAAGTTGATGCCTTAAAACCATTCAATGAAGAAATTCACTGATGAGTGGAAGCTAGTTGCAATACCTTTCCCTAGTGCCAGGTCAGCTAAAATATAACTTAACAAGACTGAGATGTATCTACTGAGCTGGTCTAATGGTTCTACGGAATCAGTCATTTGAAAATACTTAGCTTGCCATTTGATTTCTAATTTGCCAAAGTATTGATTTTGGAAAATAACATTTGATTATTTGTTCCACCCTGGACTTCTTTCCCTCCATAAGACATCCGTTTAATTTACCTAATTCCATAGCAAGCTTCATGAATTGTACTCTGTTCTCCCTTTTCTCAAGCATGGAAACTTTTTTTTTTGGGGGTCGGGGTCATTTTCCGGGGTTTTCCAATTTCCTTCCATGTTACAGTGTTAACCACAAAGGTCTAACTGATGACAGAGTACTGACACTGTGACAAAATAGGAACATCGAAATTATTTGTGAAAAGCTATGCTACTCATTGAATACCTCCCTCTCCTACCTCTATCATACAAAGTCTGTTGTATTAGTGACACAATGCATTGGATGAATGTGGAACCATAGTTCGGCACAAGTACTGGACCAGAACAGAAGCTCAACTCTTCCTGCAAGAAGCTTTGGCTGCATCGATAAATGATTCAATATATGGATGTATAAATCAAGAGTAGCTCCCTACTTCTTATCTATATTAGTCTCTGTCTGCCATGGCATGTATCCTTTTACACTGATGAACCCGATAGAGAAAACCGACACTGCAATATACAATCACTTACCCACAGAGGGATATAGGAAGCCATCTGAGAAGAGGTATTCAATGATTTTGTGCACTTTCCCTTGATATAAGGCTCAGACGTAATGCATACCAAACCTGCCTTGACTGTATCTGATCCCTATCCCTATCCCTGCCTTTCTTTCCCTACTGCACCTGCCTGCCGCTCCCTGTCCCTGCCTACCCTACCTTATTCCTCCCACCCCCACCACTCTCAACCCCCTGTCCGCCGACCTCATTCCTAATTCCCCCTCTTCCAACTCCTCCATATATTGTATATGGCTCAACAGGACTACAAGTGCTTTATCTTACCTGGATGTAGTGTACAAATGAAGAGTTTGGAAGCAAAACAACATAAATCTATACCAGAATTGAATTCCTCTTTTTTTTTTAAAACACCCTAAGGTACAAGTACAGTATTCCTAAGCCATATATTTGTCAGAACACTGTCTCTCAAAACAGATACATCCTCACAAAAAGACTAATTTGTCTTAAAGGTGTGTCGTTATATATTGTAAAGGTACCTTGTGCTTGCCTGACCTTATTACACAGCAAAGGCTAGTGGTCGCCAACCCCTCATCTCAGTCTCTGTCTGCCTCAACATACATCTTCGTAGGAAGATGAACCTAAGATGAACCATCAGTTATAAGCCAAATGGTATGAGAAGCCATGTAGACAAATCTAACTTTATTTTACTATTAAAATTCTGTACATAATAGTATCTCCCAATGCATACAAAGAATTTCAGTTTTGTAAAATGCCCTAGTTGAAGTTTTTTTCAAACACATAGAGGGCAAAACACATTAAATTATCAAGCTATCAGTTTAACATTGAACATGTTGATGAAAATGGTGGAAGCTATAGGTAAATAGAAAAGAAGAGGTCTAAATTGAGTAGATACAGACATCTGATAATGACTGAGTGGTGTATGAGCAATGTTGAACAGTGAATTTGTGCTCCCGAAATTTGAAAGAGAATGGAACCCCCCAAAAAAGAAGAAAACTGATCAAGATGCCTGGAAAAATGATGGATGAAAAAGGTATTTTTTTCCACCTCACTCCAGTTCTGCACGTCCTGCAGAGTCATTTTTCTTTCATCTACTTCTTTTGATTATAAAGCAAGGGACTTTGTTAGATCAGGACAGGAAAGGAGAGAAAAGGGGATTTCATTATGGCATGTAGAGGCACGGCTACCGGATCTCTGTCTGCTAGATGTGCTCTCCACTTTCTGGGATGGGAAATATGATAACACTCATTAATTGGAATGAACAATTTCCTAAGCTGACAGCATCATCATTCTTTCAGTTGAAAATAACTGTAGATGCCCCCTTGGGGTAGCTTTGACTTAATTGTCCACTGCACAAAATGTTCTAGCACTCACCAGCTGTGGTGTGCGGTGATTGCCTAAAAACTAAGGGACTGTCGCACCATCTTGGTCCTTAGCCTACATAGAAGTGTTACCAGTGATCAGCCAGGGTTATGGAATGGATTAATGATGACCTCAGGTCATTCTCTGCGCAATGCTCAAACAGAGACTGTAACACTATTGCCTAGTTCTGGGTCTGAATAAAACTTACTAAATGAGTCTGAATTGTTACTAGTGTGCTGGTCTAATGGTTCTAGGACAATATTGAATTGTTATGAAACATTGAAATAGCTTGTGGATTGAGTTTTAATTGGGCATTGAATCAATAATCATTGCAGTAAGAATCTTTTTTATTTCCTTGTTGACATCTGCAAGTTCGAATTACATAGTTTAGTTATGTGAGAAATATTCTTTTAGACTACACTGATATGGAAATTGTTAATAGGGGAATTCCTTTGATTGAGAATTTAGTATTGTAGTTTTTCATTTATTAGCTCTTATTGATCAATACAATGTACCAATATTGTAGATAATATCCTTGATGTGACAAACATAGCAGTCCAAGGACCCAGTGTTTATAATGTTATAACTGGGACACTGTCACCCACAACACAATACATCCTGCCTGCAATCTCATTTTTTCATGTCCGACCTAAGAACTGCTATATAACTATAAACCTGAAAGTATACAATTCACAATGCAGTTAAGACAATGTATGTTCATAAGTCATCAACACTTGCTCATCTAGACACTGACACACCTCATTCCAAGTGACCAGTGTTTAAATGCATCGGCTCTTTTTGTATTTCTTTTCACCAAATGTGTATTCATGATGAGTATGTTTTTCATTTTACAGGTGAGAACATTTTCTACCATAACCATGACTGAGTAGGTGAGCTGTATCAAAGGTAAATCTGATTTAGTGGCTAATACCTGATGAGATAAGCTCAAAGAGCCATATTTTTGTGTTATATCATAATGAGCTGCATTTCAAGCCACCAGAAGTACACCTTTAGACTTTCAAGATGTTCAAAGATCCGATTCACAAAGAGCCCCTCCAAATAGCGTTGAGAACAAATTACTTTGAAGTTATACCTATACCTTTGAAATATCAGATTCAAAAAAGAGCTTCACTAATGGACTACAGAAGTATCACATCTGCAGAACCTTATGAGGCCTTTATTCTTAATTCTGATGGGAAATGTCAGATTCAGATGCCATTTCCAAGTTCAATTCCTAGTCTTACTCACCATGATGCCATCTGTCTTTTTTATTCACCTTGAATCAAGAAATGAAAGCTACATCTTTGAGTCCTCTGAATTCAGCCAGATTAAAATGCACTAGTGAATGTTGGAAGGAATGATTGGTTTCTTTATACCTTAGCTATATCCATTGAAAACTCTCTCTCCAGGAGAAGAGAAAATAAAGTTATAAGAATATGTAAGGGGAATGGGATTAATATTGCATCGGTTTCTCTGCACAATGATGAAGGTCTGAGGCAGCCTCATGGTTGTGTTTATGTCTGATATAAGGTGATCTGTAAATCCATTCCTGCCAGCTGCTGCAGTGGTCAGCGGTGGTCAGACGTAGAATGGGGGAAATGTTATTCAAACAATGTAGCGTATCAACCACTCTATAGTTAGATAAAGAGCATGAGGAAAACAGCCTAGCCCTGTCCAATGTGGGAGACAATGCTAGTCACCTAGCATTTTGAGTATGACAAAACAGTTGACAATCTTTGATCAAATTTCGTCCACAAACCTCAGCAATAATTTCTGTTGGGACACAGTCCTGTATACATGAAAAGTTAGTTTAGTAGCAACCTGTGGTAATGCTTCTATTCCATGTATCCACTGTAGAAATACAGACATTCTAACTGGTCACCATACTTATCCTCACTATATAGTATTGATACAACGTTCTGTCACATTTAGTGAACAAATAATTGTCTCTAGTGAATATTGACTGATGGTGGGAAAGAGTTTTAATCAGGTTAAGTTCTTGATTTCTCTATTCTCAACTTAACTTTATTAGGAAGGGCCCTATTGCATAAATTGTTGATATGTGTGCTCAAACACAATTCAGCTCTATAAATCAGATGTCTTAGAATAAAAATACCTTACTCTATTATGATATATTTGCTCCCAACTTCATAACAATTGTAATAACCGCTAACTTAATTCTGACTATTCAACAATAGATGTAATAAAAGCGTATTAGACGTCCCGCAATACAGCTATCCAAGCTACAATAAAGAACATGGTTAAGGGTAGATTCCCACTCAGTTGCCTGTCCATAATAACACCAATTCATACAACTTCATGTCAAAATAAAAACTGCCAGGCTCTACTGAAGCCGGATATTCCCTGTTTGCTGTTGTAACATCCTGTTTCATGGTTAACTTGTTTTCATAAAACCCCTCCATGCAAGATTCAAACTACCATGATGTGAGGGGCTCTACAGGACAGCTAGCTCTCCCAATGCCTAAATACCCATGACGTTCGATGCACAATAAAACCATGCTATATGGTGTTGGGCTTCCCTCTAGAGACTTTCCCCTCCACAGTGAGTTTTTATTTTGTAGTATGTTGCATGATGAGACTGAGGCATTAAGGGGCCACCAGGGGACTATGTCGGATACTGCAGTATTTTTATACCAGTGTTTCCTATGTGTGAAAAACAGTGACATTCTACAAGAGAGTGCATTGGGACAAAAGGGTCAGTCTTTTGGGGTTCCAAGAGTAAGCAACTATGCCATTATTGAACATGGCTGATATCTCATGTCTCATACAAACCTCTTGTGGAACAACCTGCAAAGAAAATCAATACACACACAGTGGGCTCCATCCCCCTTTTACTTTTTGTGCATATTTGCTACCTTACCTTGGGAAATTGTCTATACACTGTACGGAGGTTCATGGTAATTATATTTTTGTTCCTGAAAAGGCTCACAATGATCTCCTTTTTCACATGCTTATCTTACTCACACAGTACCCTGTACATTGCTGCGTTGCCTCAACCTTTGTCAACACGCTGTGACAGATGACATGAAAAGACTATTCTGGCATGCCATGAAACAATGGTGCACTTCTGAAAGCACATCAAATATAATGCAGCAATCAAACAAGCCAATAGGGTTGCATTTTTAAGGCCCGCCTTTGTTTAAGGAATAACAATCAACCACTAAGTTATAGATGTGGCAGTAAAACATGTTAAATCATAAAACATAATTAGTTCTCCTCTTTTGGCAAAATGTTGTGGTCTCTTTGCCTAGGGTGGACTGGGGGCCTCTTAATGGCAAAATAACAAATTAACTGTTGCAGGCTCTATTAGAGGAAAGGCTCAAAGTTATGTCCTCACTACTAATATCTGCTGGTTCACAGCAAGAGCTTAATGTCTTTCTTTCTATGCAATATCATGTGACTTCAAAACAATATGCAATACACTACTAAGTGCTTGCTTCCCAATACTGATTTGATGCTGCTCTTTGACCCCTTCTTGTATATCACCCTGACAAAAAGCGCTTAATAGAATAACTATTGAAACATTATGCAAACTGTCCCTCTTGAAGAAAAGGATCTACCTCATTGTGGTTGACTGTCTGGCACACAACTGATTATTTCATTTACAATAACAATCAACAGATAACCACATTTTCTGCAAACCTTCTTATTGAGCAGCTAATTCATGCCTGATCCATGTGAGAGAAAAAGAAGCAGGGGAAATGGGTGGGAAATATTTAAGGGCCAGTCTTTCAGTAGTATCTCATTAGTCCTTTCCCTGTGCGGCAGCACCACTGTTCCACTAGTAAAGTGAGTGACAGTAGGGGTGTTTGGCTCTGTCTGCACAGTCAGGCGTGGCCTGCACTTCCTGTGTAGAAACAAGATACTATGCAGCCCCTCTAGGGGTTAGTGGGTAGGACAGGGAGGAGGGTTGTGGGGGATGGAGAGAAGTGTTGCATGGTAGTGGTATGTTGCGCAAGCATTGGGTAGTATGCATAAACTAAGATCTTCCTACTATATATGGGACTCAAACTTAAAGTTTCCCCTGTATGTTTTGAAGAGTCATTGATATTTTTGCACCCCCTCAACCTACAATAGTGATCCAGGTATCAGGGGCTAAAGTAAAAAGCTAAATAATTCAGGCATTGTCACTCCCATATTTTGAAAATCATGTGACCGGTTGCCATGGAAACCATGACTTTTTTTTCTAAAATTTGGGTTTTTTATCTACCTTTTATCACTCGGACTGCCATTACAGGATAACTAATCACACTGTGCACCTGGGAAGTTCACAGATTGGGTAAAACTAAATTCCACTTTGTTTGTGCCTATTTTAACAACGCTAGCACCCTTACTTTGAAAATAATGAACCTCTAAACAGATTTTCAGAATGAGGCAAGACAAGCTTTATGCCTACCATTGGACAGAATACATGAGAAGCTTTTGAACTGTTATGCTCAGAGACCCTATAGTAGGTGCAAACCCAAGCTTGTAGTTCGAGCTACAATCTTAAAGGTGGGGTGCCTGAATTGTGATGAATTTAGCGTTTTTCTGTCATTTTTCTCCATTTTCCCTTATTTCATGTATTTGAAACATATAAATGGCATAGACATAAATATATGTAGTGAAGTTGTACTATATGGACCCTTATGTGTAATGATTTGAATCATGTGCAACTTGTAGGTCTGTAATATAAAATAGATTTGTAAACAATGTGTCATGTAACCTTCAGATCATAGGGAGGTTCTGTAATATATGGCTTTTAACATTAATTATAATCAGATAAGGGGGATGTCTCAAAGTCTCAATTTATGCATTAAAAACACATTTATTTCGTTTCAAATTCTGACTTCAAAAAGTTGTATAAAACTTCATAATTATCGGAATTTTACATTTTTTACAGATAAATAATCCCTGATGTGTCCTCTTTACATCTAAAATGGTATACCTTTAAAATAAAAAGAAGGTTAACTTTACTGTCCATATCGCTAAATTAATCTCACTATTTATTGGAACTTTTTGTAATATTTATCCAGATATATATCCTGATATACACCATCCACCCATCTCAAGATACTGGGAAATGGATGTAGTAACTATAGGGTTGAAAGAGCTTTACAGTGGTATCTTTGGTTACTCTCTACTCTAAGTACTTCCCTCACAATGTCAATATTAAAGAATGAGATAGAAAATAACTTGTTTTCAGGTCCCCAATTTGCCTTCCTGACCTCTAGTGGGGAGGTTAGTTGGGCCTTGTTTTGGCAGCCAAAATTAAGGTTTTGTCATCCCACTGTGTTCTACTATAGGGAATCTGACCATTAGGTCTACGAAACAGGCTTCCAAGAGTTAAGTGGTGCCTTCTGGCAAAAACTGCTAAAAAAATGCGTAACTAATTGTTATATTTTGCCTTATAACTGAAGCAATATTAGCCCATTTTTTCAACTTAAAACAGTTTTAGAAAGCCAAGACAGTCTGTAATATAGCTGCAAACTCTGTGTTTGATGCTAATACTTTTAATAATCTGTTGGGGCACATGATTATGATGCTTCAGTTAGCTACAAATCTGACAGCATATAGGCCTGTGAAGGTCAAAATAACCCCCATTTTTTGGGCTGTTCCACCCCCATTTTAGGCTGTTTCAATCACCCACTTAGCTATAAAAATCAGAATTTGTCCACATTTTTTTTTCAATTATGCTTAGAAATGATGTGCAAGCCCTCTACTGCATGATCAAAAAAGAAATGACTGGTAAAAAATACATTCTAAAACTGATAATTCCCTTAAGTGAATACACCTTGATTGTTGAATCCCATATATGGTGGGAACATCTTTAGTGATAACCAGAACACCAACAGTTACTGTGAAGGCTCATATCATATACTGTAAATTCCTGTGTACAATAAGTACGCAAAGCAAACCTCTAGTGTGGGTTATGTAATATTTAAGTTCATGTGCGGGTAATACAAGGGTGTTTTGGAGCAATTTTCAGGTGGGTAATAGGGTTCATATAAAGTTGGGGTGCGGGTTTTATACGTTTTGCAAGTGTTATTTTGTATTTCCCCCTCTTAGACTGGAACAATGATGTGGGTTGAGAGTGGCACCTGTGCATTTCACCTCTCTCCTAAATGAGCATTTCCCTGCTATCTCAACATAAATAGGGCTTAATTGCCCTTTATTACCTCCGCTCATCGGAATTGTTAGTGTTTGTACAACACAGTTTTCTAGGCCAACGTTCTACAAGGATGAATTAAAAGAAAACTAAATAAAAAAAAGTCCTGTTTGTCATTGATGTGTATGGTAATACCCTACCTGTCATGTCATACACCTGACTGAGACTTGAAGTGCTGAATATTGATGAGTGATAAACGTGCACCCCAGACACCAACTGGGTGTGTATTGTGTGTCAAATGTGTTGTGATGCTGTCAGGAGTCTGTAGAAGTGTTAGTTTATAGCTTTACACGAGGAGCGTATAGGACACCTCTATGTTGGATCAATGTTGTCAACTGCAATAGTTATCATCCTTAACCCTTTAAGAACGGATGTCACTAAAAGATGACATTTATTGGCATAATGCACCAATGCAGTCCTGGCAAATTACTCACCGGGGATGCATTGGTGCATCATACTAACCCTGTGGGAGAAAGGACATGATACTTTTAGGCATCATGTCATTCAAAAGGTTAAGATGCCACATAATGCTGTTTTCCTTTGTTATAAGCAGGATGCATGAATACAGCATGCACAGCCTACCAACATTCATGTATTATGATAAGCATATGATTCATACCAATAAAACGGCCACAGCACCATTACTGCTTGGATGACCCTGCAGTACCCAGGTAGAAAAAAAACATGATAAATATCATGATTTATCATAGTTTTTTCACGGAAATCATGATTATCAAAACATGATATATCATGATAATTAACATCATATATCATGATTATAATCATGATTAACCATGATATTAAATAATTCATCACAGGAAATTTGGCACAATATATCAGAATTTATCATACTTTATCATGATCTATTATGCTTTATCATAATATATCATATGATTTAATCATGGTTTATTATGATTTAATTATGATAAATATCATGATGAAGCATATCTTATAAATCATGATTTCCGTGAAAAAACTATGATTCATTCATCATGATATCTATCATGCTTTATCATGATATATGTATATCTAATCATAATAAATATCATGATTCTTCATGATTTTAAAAATCATGATTTCTATGAAAAAACTATGATTAATATAACATTATATTTACATGATTTATCATGTTTTAGCATGAAAAAACATGATTTATTTAACATGATATCAAAATGTTTTATATTTTATTATGATATATGTATTATAATCTAGTTGTGATAAATATCATGATATATTGTGTTTTAAAAATCATGATTTCTGTGAAAAAACTATGATTAATTTAGCATGATAAATCATGATTTACTATATTGTATTCAGGGACTAGAATTACATCATTTGAGATAATCATCAGATGTAAAGCTTAGTATTCTGGCAGATCTTCGGTAGGTAGGTGCAGGCAGGAGGCAGGCAGGAGGTACGCAGGAGGTAGGCAGTTGCAGGCAGGAGGTTTGTTCCCATGGTCAGACAGCAGTGGACTGAGAAGCTCACACTGCACCCCCATTATATAGGGGGTGCAGTGCTGGTCATGTGACTACAATGAGACTTGCATCTGATTGGCTGAGGATTCAGTATTGCCTAGACCACCATGGAGTGCTCATGGGGAGCACTGGGGTGGTTTGTAGCCGGCCCTGGGACAAGTAGGGCAGGGTAGGAAATGGGTATGGACCACTAAATTCGACATGGCGACATGGCCTTTTCTTAAAATCGACATTCGACATGGAGCTTAGTGACATGAGGAAAAAAATAAGTCACATGACACAGGGTGTTTCTTAAAATCGACATGGGACATGACATGTTCTTATCAGCGACATGGGATATGGAAATTTAAGTGACAGGTGACATGGCTATTTCTTAAAATCGACATGCGACATGGGGACCCCCCATCCAGACCCCCTAGGAAGCACTGGGGTGGCTTACAGTCGGCCCTGGGGCAGGTAGGATTGGGTAGGAAGCACTGGTGTGGTTTATAGTCGGCCCTGGGACAAGTAGGGCAGGGTAGGAAATACTGGGGTGGCTTGCAGTCGGCCCTGGGACGGGTATGGGCGGTGAGGAGGCACGAAGGTGGTTTGTAGCCGGCCCTGGAGGAGTCACCTTACACCTCCAATTGCTTTCTACTACTTGCCCCAGGCGCCTAAGGGGTGGAGGGGTAGGCCGGGTATAGAAGCCCTGCACCTCCCACAGTCGCCCACCACCTCCCACAGCTTTCTAGGGGCGGGGTAGGCCGGGTATAGAAGCCCTGCACCTCCAACAGTCGCCCACCACCTCCCACAGCTTTCTAGGGGCGGGGTAGGCCGGGTATAGAAGCCCTGCACCTCCAACAGTCGCCCACCACCTCCCACAGCTTTCTAGGGATGGGGTAGCGGTGGGGAGGAAGCACTGGCCTGGCTTGTAGTCGGCCCTGGGACAGGTATGGGCGGGGAGGGACCGACTTTCATCCATACATTTCTATAGTAATGGTATAGACCCCTAAAATCGACATGGCAACATGGCCATTTCTTAAAATCGACATGTGACATGGCCATGTAAGTGACATGTGACATGGCCATTTCTTAAAATTGACATGTGACATGGGGCTTCGTGACATGAAGAAAAATCCCTCATTTGGAGTACAGTAGGTTACCCAACTTTTTCTTTAAATTTTGTCCCTGTAGGTTGTCAATTTTCCTAAATTTCTGTGGGGCCTGCGGCCCCAAGGCCCCCATGTATGAGTCCCTTAGTGACACTAGTGACATGGCTTTTTCCTTAGTGACATGTGACATGGCCTTTTTAAAAATCGACATGCGACATGGGACCCCCCCCCCATCTACCCCCCCCCATAGTAAACTACCACAGTCGCCCACCACCTCCCACAGTTTCCTAATGACGAGGTAGGCGGGATAGACAAGCCCTACACCTCTTACAGTTGCCCACCACCCCCCCACAGCTTCCTAAGGACGGGGTAGGCGGGTAGGGGTGGGAGGAAGCCGGAGGAAGCACTGGCCTGGCTTGTAGCCGGCCCTGGGACAGGTAGGGGCGGGGAGGAAGCACTGGCCTGGCTTGCAGCCGGCCCTGGGACAGGTAGGGGTGGGGAGGGACCGACTTTCATCCACACATTTCTTTAGTAAACTAACTTGTTTATAACGAAGTGCTTTTGATATAAACTTGTTTATAACAAACTTTTTTTACATTCAGAAATATAATTAACAATTTTCATAAATCATGATATATTACGATTAATCATGATCAGGGATATTGATAGGATTTTTGTAATTTTACTATTTAAGAAAGGAATTATGGACACTTCCAATGTGCAGATTGTGCACAATAAGGCAATTTAATGCGCCATTGAAGATCAGAATGTGTAAAATGATGCAGGGCGTGGCCTTCTCAATATCCCTGCATGGTCAGGTAAAATCATGATAAATCATGTTTCTTTTTCAATGGGTGAGGTTATTCTTAATTATGGTATAAAACAAGTAACCATTGTCAGTGTAAGTCTTCATAAATCATGTTTTCTCTCTCGATAGATACCTTCATGATGAAATCATGATATTTCATCTCAATATGTGAGATCATGATAAATCATGATTTGTTATGATTAATCATGCTTAGGTAAAATCGTGATAAATCATGTTTTCTCTCTCAATGGATAAGATCATGATAAATCATGATACATTATGATTAATTATGCTTAGGTAAAATCATGATAAATCATGTTTTTCCTCTCAATGGGTGAGATCATGATAAGTCATGATTTGTTATGATTGACCATGCACAGGTAAAATCGTGATAATCATATTTTCTCCCTCATTGGATAAGATCATGATAAATCATGATAAATTATAATTAATTATGTTTAGGGAAAATCATGATAAATCACATTTTTCCTCTCAATGGGGGAGATCATGATAAATCATGATATATTATCATTAGTTATGCACAGGTAAAATCGTGATAAATCATGTTTTCTCTCTCATTGGATAAGATCATGATAAATCATGATAAATTATAATTAATTATGCTTAGGTAAAATCATGATCAATCACGTTTTTCCTCTCAATGGGGGAGATCATGATAAATCATGATATATTATCATTAATTATGCTCGGGTAAAATCATGATAAACCATGCTTTTCCTCTCAATGGGTGAGATCATGATATATCATGATTTATTATGATTAATCATGGTCAGGTAAAATCGTGATACATCATGTTTTCTCTCTCAATGGATAAGATCATGATAAATCAGAATAAATCATGATTAATCATAGTTAGGTAAAATCATGATAAATTATGTTTCCACTCTTAGGAGGTTAGATCATGATGAAGTAGGATTAATCATGATGAGACAAGGTAGGAAAAAAACATGAGTTATCATGATTTCCCCTTTTGTGAGGTAATATCATAATAAAGTATGATTTATCATTACTTACCATGATAGAAGAAACATGATTTATCATGATTTCGCCTCTCAGGAGCTTAGATCATAATAAAGTATGATTCATCATGATTAATCATGGAAGGAAAAAACATGATTAATCATGATTTCCCCTCTCAAGAGGTAATATCATGATAAAATATGGTTTACCATAATTAATCAGGGGAGGAGAAAACATGATTAATCATGAATTATCATGATAGATCATGGTATATCATGGTTCAACATGATTTATCATGATATTTATCATGATATTTTTCTACCTGGGTATTGCTTGGCCATTTAACCCTTTAAGGATGGCATGATGCCATAATGGTCATCATGCTTTAATGGTCATCATGACACATAAATGCAGCCCTGGCAAGTTAATTGCCAGGGCTGCATTGGTGCATCATGACAACCGATGTAATGTTTTAGGGACATCTGTCCTTAAAGGGTTAAATCACCCACCTTTTTCATAGCCTATATAAAGCAGTGATGGGCCTCAGAACTTACCACCCCCGCTCTCTACCTTTACTTATTGACAAGTGGAGCACTTTCAAGTACCAGTTGTGGGGGCGCGATAGTTCAATACAAAAGTTTGTCGTTCGGAGGTGAAGAACCTAAAGGTTCTTTGGCCCACGATTGCATAGCGTAATGTAAACCCCTGGCCGTCGTATGTATAAAAGTCTGAGTACCTGCCATGCCTGCACTCTGCCTGTTGATGCCAAGGCAGCAAGTTCTTTTAGCAGCAGCCAGCATCATTGACTTTTGTTTAAAAGCAGCTTGAAATCCATTGTTGATTATTTACTCCACAAAGTATACTCATGCTCACAAATTGTGTCTGGGTATTTATTAGTTAAAGACTAATAGGCAGCAGGAGCATATTGGATGTTGTACCAAGCCTATACAGTGGTACTAAGAGGTGTCTTCCAGTTTCATGTGATGGAGCTAGAGAGACCTTAAGACTTGACCACATGCATTTTCCTGCTGAGGGAAAAATCATTCTGCAAGACCTTTGCATATTGCCAGTTCCATGTAGGGATGCTTGCCAGTAGTATATGATGCAACTAGAATGATGTTGAGACATTACCAAAGGCATTTCCCTGCTAAAGGAAAAAACTATTCTGCAAAACCTTCGTCTATTGCCAGTTCCATGTAGGATTAACCAAGCCAGACCGAGGTGTAATTAGTGAGCCAGACTAATGGCTCAGGGACAATATTGGATCATCAGAAAACGATTAGTTAGCCTGTTGATTGAGTTCTAATTGGGCCTGAAATTAATGATCTTTCAGATAACAACCATATTTGCACACAGTTTGGCATTTGGAAATAGAAATCTACAGCAGTGATTATAATAACATGATTAGTCACTAGCCGTCACTGACTCCCCTTATTCTTATATCTTGCTAAAAAATCAATTTAACAATATCTATACAGAACTTCTAACCCTTTGGAGTTCTTGAGTCACACTTGTTTTCTCAAGCCATCATGCCTAGATCAAGGTACTACTTTTGCAATGTGGGTATGACAATCAACACCCTCCTCATACTACTTTGACTGCAGTGGTCAGCTATATGCCTATACAAGTGTTTTTCATCAACATTGAGTAGTATGTGATAGCAGCTTTACAAGTTTAAATTTTGTCAAGATCTATTTTGACTGGTGACAGACATAACTTATTAGCTTTCCTGGCTTGTATGTCTAGCTAAACACTTATTATGTCTCTGTTGGACCTAACAGCTATGAATAGATCTTGACAGCATCAAGATCAATGGTGTTGCAGTTGGTTCTCCCCATGGAGTCTGGGCTTCAATGAAACTGTGATAAATATGTAGGCAGGCCTGACAACCCACTTATGAATACAAATGGTCTGGGTTATCTAGTTACAGCTGTAACTCTCAGATGGGGGCATTGGCTGTCTATCTATGGAGTCTGGGCTTCGATGAAGGTGTCATAACTAGCCAGTCAAACAACTGGAGGCTTCACTTTGTCTCTGTTATAGAACTCCAGGTGCTAGCTTTCGGAAGTGGAGGATTAATGTCCTTTAAACTAAACGGTGCTAAAAGCTGGCATTTGTCATCATAATGCACTAATGCAGCCCTGTCGAGTAACTAGGGCTGTAATGCTTCATCATGCCGACCCCTCAGGAGTGTCTTGACTGAATGGGGTTGGCATGATGCTTGAATGCAACACTACCTAGTTACTTGCCAGGGTTGCATATATGCCTCATGACAACTAAGGTATAATGCACTAAGGCATCATGCAGCCATCAAAGGTTTAAGCAGACTAACTGGTTATTTGATTGAACACTTTTTTGTTGAGTGAGTTAATTCTAATTATTCAGTACTGACTTATTTTTAAATTACTTCCATCCTAAAGTACATATGATTAAAAGAGGAGGAGTTTGCGGCTAACCCTGCTAAACATGAGGTGACATTTTTTGGTTCCCCCCTCAAGAGGGGTCCAAATTGCCGTGGTTTCCACCCCCCCCCCCAACATGTTTTTGGCCCCCTAAAATCCACCAACCCCCTGCCCCTTTTGTTAAAAAAGGACCACTCCCTACCCTGTGAAGATTGGTTTCTAGATTTCCTTCATCATAAAACAGTTTGGTTAGGTGATAGACTTATCATGTGATTGCAATTAGAGATTGCATACTAAGGTTTCCATTTCATTCCGAAACAACAATGGAAAGTCTGGCATCAGCAAGACTCATGTATCCCGATCAATGAACTACAGGACAATGACTATAGAGATCACATTGGTATGGAACAGCCTAGGTGTCAGGGAGAGATGAGCGTACCTTTGTTATGTCAGCTTAGGGCTAGATCAGATGTGAGAGTTGAGATGGATGGGAATTCTGTCTCTCAGTTTCTCATCTCTTCTACACCTACAGTATAAAACCCACTGATCATGCAGCCTCAATCAATGATACCTAATACATAAGAGATTTTGAAGGTGCCAAAATATTATTTATCAGTTCATGATATACATGTGCATTCTGGCACTTTCTCAAAAACTTTTTCAAATGATGAAAATTATGCTCTCTTTCCCTGGTTAAAGGACTCAAAGATGGGAAGGGTTTGCATGCAATGTGCTGTAAGTTGAGATCCTGATTCTCCTATGCCTGTGCCTTATGAAACAGCTAATTGGTTACAATGAGACATTTGATCACCGCCTTGTGCCACTGGTGCTGATTCAGGTGGAAAATTCACAAAAGAACTGACTAGAAACACCTTTTAGATGGGTTGACTCCATGGGTAGAGGGAATTAGTGCAAACAGAGCCTTTGGCATATGAATCATGGTTAAAGTGACCCTTTCAGTAGAGGAATCCTGATGTAACCAGATCCTTGAATATAGGGATTTAGGTGTAAATAGACCCTTGGATAGAGGTGTTTTGGTGAAAACCGACCCTTTGGTCAAAATAAACAAAGCAGCCTTCCCCCGCCTGACATACATTTGCCGTATGAGAGGATGCAGGCAAAAAAGATTTGTCATTTCTTTCTAAGAAACCAGGAACACTCCATCATACAGGTGCATGCTGGGTATGTTGCTGTCATTCACATCCTGTCTGTCACAAAAGGACAGCCTTAGCCACTCCATGCACACAGGTCCCTCCTGGGATAGTTGGGGGATCATCCATCACTCTCTGGTACATGTGCCCGTAACTGACTCCCCTCCCTCATAGAAAGGGAAGGAATGGTTGGGTCATGTTCAGAAAGTTTTTTTACATCATGGGCCCTGGACAGAGCCATCACTACCATGTCAGTAATGTGGAGAACTTTTATGAAAGGGCTGTGCTCACATGTAGCCAACAGAGAAGCTGCCAATAGCTTTCAAGCACACATTTACTGTCTATGAGTAACCATAAGAGCAGAAACCTTGTGGGGGGAAGGGGGGGGTCTTTTTGGGGGTTTTATTGACTATTTTGAACAGGGCATTAAGGGATTTTTGAGCTCACTCAAGGCACACCGTGACATTTGGAACAACTTTAAATATAGGTGACGGTAATCTAGACTTTAAAAAGGGCTTCTCGGTCGTGCATTTAAATGCTAGAAGTATTAGGAATAAAATAACAAACTTAAAAGCTGAAATTAGTAATATAGATATCGACATAATCCTGTTTAGTGAGACCTGGTTAAATGACACAGACGAAGATGGTCTATATAGTTTCCCAAAATACAATATGTTTAGAAATGATAGAATAAGTATATACAGAGGGGGGGGGGTTATGTGCTTAGGTTGATGAAAATATTTCTTGTTCTTTGAATAAATTTGTACACTTAAATTGTAGCAATGAGGACATAGAGGTCCAATGGCTACAGTCAGTGAAAGGTAAATCAAAAAAGGCATTGATATGTAATATTTACAGGCCACCAAATGGTTCGCTATTGCATTTCTGCGACACTATGCGTACTGTATTATTACAAGTTGAGAGTTTAGAAACCTATGATGTATTTATTTTGGGCGACTTTAATGTAAATGCCTTGTTAAATAGCCCTGATAAAACTAAGCTTTATGAATTAATGGACCAGTTTAACTTGAAACAATTGATAAATGAAATAACCACCATTTCTGGCACTTACACTTGCATTGATCTAATATTTACAAATTGTGATGAAATTATGTCCAGTGGTCCGCTTAATATTCACATTAGTGACCATTTACCGGTATATGCCTTGCGTAAGCACGTTCATGTTAAACATGGTTTCAGACAATTTAAGGGTCGTTCTTATAAGAATTATGATAAAAAAACATATCTAGATAGTATTGAAGAATGTAACTGGAATTATTTTGATACATGTGACGACGCAACTGAATGTTGGAATATTTATGAGAATATGTTGAAGCGTATGCTTGATGTGCTATGCCCAGTAAGGGAATTCAAAGTATTGGACAAACCTGACCCCTGGATGTCAAATTCTTTATTGGAAAGGATCAATGATAAAAATGATTTATTATATGATGCCAGGAGGTCTAAATGTGAACTCATGTGGCAGAGGGCCAGGTTGCTCAAAAATGCAGTGGGTATTGAAATAGATGAAGCAAGAAACACTTATTATAAAAATCTTTGTAAAAATTATTTAAATGACTCAAAAAAATTCAGGTCTATTCTTAAGGACATTTTACCCTCTAGCAAGTCAAAATCCAAAAATATAAATTTAGTTGATTACGATACACCAATTACATTAGATGATACATCAAGTTTTATAAATACCTTTTTTGCCGAGATTGGACTGAAATTAGCCGCTGAACATAATGAACCCTTTGCCTTTGGGGGCACTAGATGCCCTGTTGATATGCCTGTCATTAATTTTACAGATGATGAAATCATACAGGCTGTAAAGGATATTGATGTTTCAAAATCCTCAGCAATTGACTACTTACCGACCAACATATTTAGAGATGCTGTGTTGCATAATCCATCTAGATTTATTAAGATAATTAATTTATGCGTTGAGAATTCAGTCATTCCGGACTCATGGAAAATAGCGGTGGTCACCCCTCTACCCAAGGGGGGGGACCCTGCAAATGTTTCTAATTTAAGGCCTATCAGTGTCTTGCCTGTGCCCGGGAAAATACTTGAGAGGTTAGTTCATAATAAGTTAATGGCACGTATAAATTAACATGGGATTCTAAATTCAAAACAGGGAGGTTACCAAAAAAATAAGTCTACACTTGATTCTATTTCGACTTTTGTAGATGACATATTAGACAATAGAAACAAAGGCAATATTAGTTTAGCAGCATTCATTGACATTAAAAAAGCCTTTGACTCAGTAAATTACATAATCCTTTTTAGCAAATTACAACAATATGGTATGAGAAATAGGAGTTTATTCCTCATTGAAAACTACCTCTCACGTAGGCAGCAATGCTGCATTGCCAATAGTATCAGGTTCACTAAGCTACCCTTAACCTGTGGAGTCCCTCAGGGATCTATTCTGGGACCTTTATTTTTCTTGTTATATATAAATGATTGTATTTCTAACCAGGATGACCACCACACAATGCTATATGCTGACGACTCAGTATTATATGTTTCTGGAAAAAATTTCCAAACCCTTTCAAACAGATTAACAATAGCCTTAGACAATTTTGGATCCTGGACGAGAAAAAATAAATTAACCATCAATGAAAATGAATCTAAAATTATGACCTTAGCCTCAGAAATTAAATTTAAAAAATCTTCCAAAGCCTAAAATTAAATTGAACAACAAAATTCTAAAAACAGTTAACTCTTACAAATACCTTCGGGTCATCTTGGATGAGGAGCTAAAATTTACCAAATATGTTAGAAGTGTAATAATCAGTGTTCGCTGTAGATCGACTCTAATGTACAGGGTCAGCAAAATGCTGCCTTCTAAGGCCCTACAAGAGTTTACAAAAACCCATGTTTTACCTGTGATAACTGTGATATACTGTATTTAAATTCGAATGTAGCAGCATGTGAGGAACTACAACGATTACAAAACAAATGTTTAAACACCTACAGAAGTTGTACATAGTGAAGCAAAGCTACCTACCCTAGAAGAGCGTAGGATTTATCATTGTAAGATGTATGCCTTTAAAGAGCTCAATCAGATAAGTATTTAAGAACAAAGTCTAGAGAGACAAGATTTTCTTCTGCCTCAGTATTAAAATACGATATAATTCATTGTAAGGCATATGATAATAGTCCTTGTGTAGCACTTGCACAGGCCTGGAATGCCCTTAAACCAGAGATTATAAATATTGTTGATTATGATACATTCAAGTCAAAGATGACCGAGAAATTGTATAAAACAGTGCCGATAATTAATTAATTAATCTCAGGATATGATGGGTAATTTTAAAAGGGTTTGTATGAATGTACTTGATATTCATATGTGATGCCTTGGCAAGTTTTCTAAGAAATACCTGTTATAATCATATATATTATGTAAAACTGCATTTCATCATATGGACAATCTATAATAACTGCTTGCAGATTGGCTCTCCATGTTCTTAATTTGGTCGTACCGTATAATATACTGACATAATCATTGAAAATTGTACCTGAATATAAGACCAAATAAAAGTTCGAATTTGTTCAAAAAAAAATCTTAAGAAACAATTTTCTCTTTACTGACCACAGTTAGTTTCGAACTCTAACTCATGGTTCACAATTGTAATCCATCATTCAGGTGCGTGCTCAGTATGTCCCTGTCATTCACATCCTGCCTCTCACAAGAGGACAGCCTTAAACACTCCCTGCACACAGGTGTCTCCTGGGATACTTGGTAGTGAAATCAGGGATCATTCATTACCTTCTGACACCTGCCTTTGTCACTTACGTCCTACCTCATATGCGACAGACTGCCTAAAAATTAATAGGTGCTAAACCAACTGTGAAAGCAACCTTTTCTCCATTAAATTAGTTTTGAACTCTAGGTTAACCCTTGTTGAAAGTTCTAAACCAACTTTATGCAATGGCGTTTCTGAGAATAGATAATGTGTGTTAGTTTGCGCCAGTAGTCCATACCCTATAGGGTTCATCACAAGGCACCACCCATCCTTGTTAACCACAGACTATAGGACTCCACATCCTTGTCACCTCCTCAGCTGGATCCCACCTTACTGGCAGGACACCAGTCAGTCCTCCTGTCTGCCTGCACAACTGGCTGTCATCTTGTTGGGTCCATGCCAACCTAGGTCATCTAGTAGATCTAGCATTGATGGATAATGCTTCTTTGGATAAGGTTCAAGGAAAATTGTATAATCTCAAAGCTTTTTCCATTTGTCACTGTCAACCAAGAACGGCTAACAAAAACTATTAGAAGATTTGTTGAACAAAAGGGAAATGGGTTTTTATATTACCTTGTTTACTCAACATAATGGCTAAATGCCTAAGGTAGCCTAACGGTGGTGTTTATGTTGGGGATAAGGCGATCTGTAAATCCATCATTGACAGCTGCTGTAGAGATCAGCAGTGGTCAGTGCCTTCCACATTGCACATAATTGACTGGATGATAGCCAAGTCAGATACAGGGAATGAAAAATACTGCCTACCCCTCCAAATGTGGCAGATGGATTTGAGTAACTGTGATTTTAGAGCAGAAAAGAACAGTTGGCAATATGTGCTTAAACCCACTCCACTAAAATGTCTAGCCAAGCAGTGGTTTTATTATAATTATTCATTGCATTCAAAGAGCCCAAAGAGAAATATATACGGCAGAGGAAGAGGATACCTTTGACTATACTCAGCAATCAATAATCAATGATAACATTGAAACCTGATGCTATACATGGTAGCAATACAAGGTTTGACATCAGCAGCCCTAATTTGATAACATAGGACAATAGGAGATCTTATCTAGAACCTGTCTCCTGTCCCCGCAGCCTTCATACTCTCTCTCCTATAACCCCATACATCCTACCCCTGCACCCATAACCCCTACCCGACCAACCTGCCACACTACCAATCTGCAACATCATACTGCCAGGCTTCTAAGGTAAATGATTGCATCTGGTAATAAGGCATTGGTTAGTATCGGATTGTATCTAAGCTACAAAGGGTTTACCAAAACTTCATTTGCTTGGAAAAGTACATTTGCATAGTATCACTGCAATATGTTAGCATAAACATGCTCTAGGTCAACGAGATAAGTGGGAATGCCTTGGTTAAACCAGGCAATCATAACTTTCCTTGCATTGAGCCATAACAGTTAATTTCTGATGAATCAAACAATTTATTGTTGGGATCATTCAATGTGAACACCTGTACCCATAAGACCTCCTGCCACTAAACAACTCACTACACATAAAATAAAAAAGCAGGTTGACAGTCACCTGGCCCTTGTCACTCCCTATTTTGCTTTCCATATTGAACATGGCTACCAATGTAAAAGCTTTCTCTTTGACATTTTTGTATTGATGCAGGTTGTTCACTTTTTTATGCACTAAAAAGAGCTATTTCTGATCGTCCTACTTTGGATGAGCAAAACATACAAGTGGAGAATTTCATCTCCACTGAGGTTTGGGCTCAGATTTCCTTCCTCCCAAATGGTTTTATCTCCCTTAAATGTCACTTCATGGCCTTTAATTGTGCTGGTTGGATCAGGAATCTCTGTGGCGACAATAGTCAAATTAAAGGCCACTTGCAGCCACCCTAAAAGTAAACTTGTGTACAGGATCTCTGTTAGTACTAAAGCAAGGACAATACAGGCATCCAAGAATAATGTTAATGTCTGCAAACGCAATAGTGACACATTACTTATACCACATTTACCAATGACCGGACAGAGATGCCTCAAATTCCTTGTTCATATATTTTGCCATGTTAAACACAATGATGACATAACCACATAATGCATTCCAGAATACCATGCTTGGCACTTATGACACAGGTTGTCACTTTGCTGGCATGATTTTGTGACTCCATTAGTGTTGCTTCTGAGATTGCTGAGAGTCCTGGTCTACCTCAACAACTTTTTGCCAAAGCAAACAACAGAAAATAGATGACTCACAATCAAAATAAACAGAATAGTCTCTGGAGTGGTTGAGCAATCAGAGCTGAGAGAAGTACCAGGGTCAGGTGATGGATGGGTCATGTGATCTGGTAAGGTGTTGCCCTCATGGTAGATACGCAATGAATATCAGGTCACATAACTGACATTCGGTCTGCCTTATCTAGTCAGGACTCATTCAACAAATAGGGGAAAGTTCTGGTGATGCTTATATGCACATCATAAATAGGAGAGGCATTGTGATAACACCAAAACTTGATCATTAACTATGAAATATTGTAATTTAAAATATCTTTGTATCACTCTCCTGATGAGGTACTGTGTTCACTAGTTATTCAAGCCTGTGAAGAATTACATTTGACATTTTTTAGACAGAGGTTATCGGATGAATTCACTTTAAAAGGGAATTTACAACAAAATGGTTGTTGGCTCAGGTCCAGAAAGATTCTGAACCTTTACCAGCTCAAAAAACGATAGGGGCTAGGGTGTAGGAAGCTGGGTTTGATGCATTCAGCGATAGGTTGCAGATATAAGAGATATTCCTATACCTCCGACACAACTGTCACATCTAATCCTGCTTTATAATAGAATCACACAATACCACTGACATTTCCTCTTGATGGTCACAGTGTGCAGATTAGATCTCCCTTTATTGTCAGTATTTAGTTAGTATATGATATGCAGTTACCTGCAGATGGGTACCAAGTGCTGTTGTTGAGAAGGCATTGTGATGATATGTGCAATCTTGCATAAGATGTCTCATGCCTCTTTAGAAAAGGTGCATGATTGTTTTAGCACTTTTGAATCATTACGATGGGGAACCCACCAACTGATAAATTGAACTAGCTATACCTTTGCATTATTCTGAGTCGGATGAAATGAGCCATTTCCAAAGAGACATTTTACATCTTCTTTATAAAAAAGCTTGATATATTTACCTTGCACTACATCAAGTTTACGTATTAAATTAAAATCCAGTATTTAAATGACTCTTACCCCTATTAAAGTGCAGTGCCACTGTTCTTTTTTATATTGCAAGCTTGAAGAACCACTCTTCTTTTTCTTGAATACCTTCCCCTGGAAAAATAAGTAATGCCCAAGGGAAAATGGCAGACATTGCCAACTTCCCCCAAGAGACCTTTGTTGACCTTTGTTGACCTGTCACACCCATTGAGAGATGGTACGGGTCACAGATTCCAGTGTTTATGTCTTACTGCCTGTTATACCCATCAAACAGGGGTAGATGGAAGTGAGGCTTGGCCAAATGGAGGAACATTTTACAGAAGAGCACAGGAGATGCATTGAGGAAATCTGAGCGATTGTCAATCAAATCACTGATCCTCCCTTAACTATTTTTGTGTTTCTTTTTTTTTCTTTTTCGTTTTCAAATGATTTATGGTCCATAGAATAGAAATATGAAGGATATTCTAATGATCAAATTCAGGCCTACTTAGTATGATTGAAATACAAATGGATCACAGTCTGTTATTGCATATAGCAGAGGTTGGTTACAAATATTACAAAAGCCTGCACCCAGGGTAAAGCACTGATGTAAATTGGTTTCCACTGTCCTCCTCTCCATATCCATATACAGCATTACAGGTCCCAGCGGGCACGTGCTGATAATACAATAAAGGGTACTCCAGCCACCTGTCATTTATCAACCAGGATTTTATACTTGCCATGTGAGGTCTATCATAGCATGGCCATATTGTTCGGTTGCAGCAATACAAACACAAATAGGAACTCATTATTGCCATCTTGGTAATGAATTGTTATTCTAGAAAAAGCTTCAGAGTTTTAACAATTGCTTTCAATATGACAAATATAATTCCCGGAGGTGATTTCCATTGCAGCTACTTAACTTTTTATTTATTTTTTAATGTAATATTTATTTTGGAGGTGTTAGGCTAGGTTCCTATTTGGAATACGGTGGTACCTATATTCTCCTGGCTTCAGAGGGCCTTTTTGGGATACGTCAATAACGGTAATTGGCGTGTACCAGGCAGTGACAAGCTAATTAATAACTGTAAATCATGATATATGAAATAACAACATATCAGATGTTATTCATTTTGGATGGTTTCCCAAAGCCTAAACCTGGGGCTTACAGAAGAAAGAGACAGTAGATGTGGACACATAAGAGAAAAGCAGGTATCACAATAGATAATTTACTTTCGTAGGGAAGTTAAAAACCATTTCCTATTGGCTTTAAAGCCATCTAGGGTTGGTATACACCTATCATTCACCCCTAGATCATTCCAGGTAGCACATTTATAAGGCACAGCTGGACAGCTATCTACATCTAGATTAACTCTCTCTGCTTCATATTTCAATACATGTTTAAAGGTGTATTTTTACTCCCAAACATTATGGCTCATCAAGTCTGATATTTCTGTTATATAACTGGCATCATTGAATAGAATATATTGTACTGTATCAATATATATTAGACTATTGGTAGTGGCATCACATACAACAACCTGTCCCTATGGAGTCTAGAAGGCTTAGTGTCCACATAAATCCTCCTGCTCCACTGGAGCCGGATATTCCAACTTATTTCCATATGCTGCCTGAACCTACATTCCATGTACCACGATTTAAGGGGAGCTTTATGAATATAAGTCAGACCCAAATCTACTTACTAAGCCATACTTTACTTGAAACCTCCAAGGCAATGTTGTCTTTTTACTCAAATTCCAGGAACTGAATATCTGAGCGTGACTAAAGCACTATTTATCATGATGAAGAGTCCCAGGCTGGGGTTTCCGTGTAGACTCACATACCTTTCCTATGTGTATGTTTATATATTTACAGTAAAAATAATCTTACAGTGGCCCCACTGTATTAGCATATGGACTCCTATGACTTCCTTTATTGCTTATCACTAAAGGACATGTAAGTTACGTTCTGGAATAAATAAAGGTTTTGGGAAAACGTATGTATTGGTGGGAGATTTCTAAATGGGAATACAACGAATACATTTGTGGTACCCAATATTGATGCCACTGCTCTAAAGTTATTGGACTAGCTGTATTGACAGCATTTTCAAGCATTATCATATCAGGCAGTGTTTAAATCATCTTTCCAGATTAGTTTTAATTAAGGTCTTCCTATTAATTATTGACCAATACATTTTTAACTAGTCCTTTCCAGGATTTAATTTGGCCTTCCTCTATCGTTTTTGCAGGTTGTTTTTTTTTGCAGGTTTTTTCCTGCCCAAATTACGGACCACAATTAGTGAGGAGGCAGGAGGAGGAGTCTGATTGATGGAGGACTAATGAGACGGTGACAACCAATCAGCAACCTGCTGGTACCACTTTGAGTGATGCATTTGTCTATAGGTAGGAGGAACATCCGGGTATGAAGAGTTTTGTTTTTTTCTGAGATTACGCCAAATGTTGAAACTGTTGTATGACGCGTTCCTAATGGTTTTTAATATAAAGAATATAAACACATTGAGTATTAACTGTATGCATTATGTCTTTATCATACCTGACATATAGCATTATATGATAGTTATCAGTCAGAAAAAAACAACTAGCACTGAACTGCTGGACACAACTAAAGGTCCAGATGTTTGCTTTTTGTTGGAGCCTCTGCAGTGTGATTTCCTCAGGATATGGTGTGCCAGACAGATCTGACTAGGGAGTCTGAGCCACCATGAATCTCAATGGAGCATTGAGCACTCAAAAAACACACAGAGTGCATCAGGAAGTAAGGCCCCCCTGGAATTTTGGGAATTTCGCCTGAAGGGCTGGTCCCTAGGTGTATGCATGTCACTTGAGTCCAGGCCACATCTGGAGGCTCTGGGATAAAGCTGGGTGTACAGTGGGACTTCACAGTGGTCTGACAGTGTAGGGAAGGCGCCGTCTACACGAGTACCCTACTCTGAGTTGTTTTTCTCTTCTAGCTTTTCAATACAAGAACTACATGCCAAGACATCAATTTGGTGTCATTCCCCGCAAAACTAATTATGGACAGGGTGCCAGAGCTGGTCAATGATGTCTACAACACCAGTTTGCATCTCTGACAGTTCAATAGTTATACCACTTCCATCAAAAAGACACATTGTTTCATATCAGCCCCGCAGGGTTTAGGGAAGAGTGACAATGTGATAGAGACTTAATACTATGCTCTATATAATGCTAAGACAATGATACCTGTGCTCATCTTTATTTATTTTCAGGAAAATTAAATTTGCACCAAAATAAAGGTTTATGTATCAATCATTCCAATACATATTCAAGGGCCCCGTTATAAACACACTATAGCATAATCTTCTTTCCTAAGCATAAAGAAAGGTCCCTCTCAGCCCACACCTAAATAGTATGCATGGGTACTACTTTATTTATTGTCTAGAAAATGACTCTGTGCTTCAAATAAGTAGACTTTAATATCAAGAACAATGTGTATACCACATCTTGTCTATCATACAAAAAACACTAGCTTTTCCATGGATACACTCACACAATTTATAAAATCATGAATATGTATATTTTCTAACAATAGAAGGTCGAAGGGAATTGAAATGGCTTTTATATTGTGACAATTACTCTACACAATGTTGAAGGCTTCAGGCAGCGTAAATCTTCTGTTTATGTGGGGGCTAAGGCAATCTGTAAATCCATCAATACTATATTGTACTTGGGTGTTCCCCAGGAAACCATTTCATAGTTGCTGGCGTGACATATAAGGATTCCTTTACTTTACTTATCATATTGTTCATATATTATTAAAGTTCTCTTTAAACATTTTTATACAAGGTTATAAATGTATATCATGAACTGTAAACTGTGCTTGTTAATTTATTATCTCATAATGTACCAAAAAACAATGGAAAATATAAGGCTGTGCTTTTGGAGAAGGTTATAAGGCTAAAGATAATAATCAGATGGTGTGGGTATCTGCAGTGGTCTAAAAAACAGGATGATTGAGGGAAATTGGTTTTATATTGCATCGATTTTTCTGCACAAAGGCTGAACGCCCCAGGCAGCCTAATGGCCGTGTTTATGTCGCGTATAAGGCAGTTTGTAAATCCATCACTTCCAAACGGGACTGCTAGCAGCACTGGTCAGAATAGGGGAAAATATGTCTCCCACAATTGACATTATCCACCAGAATGTGCCACAGTCAATTCTAGGATAAAAGCGATTCCGGCTAGAAGGACAAAACTGTTGAAACCTTACATCTAGTTGGTAGTCTAGGTGTCAGTCAATTCAAGAAAACTTTAAAAAAAATCAAAAGTAAAAAACTGTACCACCCTGCCAGCTCCGCCTAAGCTTAAGAGATATATCTTGATATTCAAAAAGCTGCTTGCACTGTTCCCTAGCAACCGCATGTTGTTAATGCATGCTCTAAGTCATAGAGAAAGCCATGTTCACAAAGTTCTCATTGCCAATGAATATGGTACTTATTTGTGTTTGGAGACATAATACTAACATGAGAGGAAGCTAACTCATCACTTACATGTGGACCTCAGCATATACTTATAATCCTCCTGAATATGAAAAATGGATTACATTTCTATTTGACAATCATTATTAATTCCCTACCAATAAGGTGGGGGGCACAGAAATATTTGGAGTTGAGCCAACTAAGTAGATGACCTATTTATTAGTTAACTAAACATCACATATATAAAATGAAGTGACGTTTCATTGTTGGACAAAGAAAAAAATAACAATGTCAGATCATGGCAGATGGCAGGTAGCAGGGAGGTCACGGAAATATCCTGACTAACTTGTTAGTCAATCCTAAATAAGGTTGCAATGTGAGCAAAAATAACAAATACGGTTGAGACAGTCAAATATAGAAACACCTTAGGACATGAACTGTACCAGCACAATAAGTTATTGCATGTTAGCAATTGTTTTCCTAGTTTCTTTACTGTAGTAACACAACAACGATTGTGAGATTTTCAGACCAAGACAGCTAAAAAACATTCTGCAATTGATAGGCCAAAGGAGAATGGTCCCCTCAGTAAACAGTTCCAACAGGGTTTCCTTGTAAAACAATGGTGGCAGGGACTAGAGTAAACCAATACTTTGAGCTTTTAAGCTCTTCAGTTTTTCTCATCTCTGTATCTATGTGACAGTATGCACATCGAGTTAATCCTCTCTCATCTACAGTATGAGAGGTAGAGCACTAAACATGTTATACTATCGAGTTTGGCAATGGTGCAGACCGTGTACAACTCATCTTACTGCAGCTACTTTGGCATTTTTCTATTGTAGTTTTTCCAAGAACTCACTGCCTTGATTTTAGTAATTATAATAAGATATATATTTATAAATCAATTTGTAAATATCATTTTAGTATTGGGATACACGGATACATAAATAGGACCGAAGGGAAAATGGAGATTGTTGCCTCCTGCTCACAATGACCTCTGCTGACCTCTGCTGAACTCTGCTGACCTATGCTGACCCCTCATGTCTGACCTTGGTCTCAAGTGACCTTGATTGGCAGGCTGCCGCTGTTTTCCCCCATGTATCAGCACACATAACAGCTGTTAAGCACAAATAGATAGAATCAGGTAGTTACCAACTGAGTGCTGGTAATTGGCAATTACCCAAAATAACCTATATAAAGCAGTGCAGATGAACATTACTGCTGATTGCGAAATTTATTCAAGTAAGATGAATTGAAAATAATTTAATGCCAACAGAAATATGTATGATTTACCAGTCCCATTTGCTCCCTGAGCACTTGGTAACCTCACATAATGTGTGATAACTAAACAAAACAAAATGCAATATTAATCTGGGGTTAATAAATCAGGATATGATAGCTGATCGCTGTGGAAGGTTATTGTATTACAAATGAATACTTGATGAAGAAACCTTGGGCGGATGCAATCATGTTATTCAATATTGTTTGTTTAGGCATTTGAGGGAAGGACAGTGCTCAAAGTGCTATGCCATTCGTCACTATGATGCATGAATTCATCCATGATTAGTCTTTTATAGCTGCACTTATCTACCATGCCAATCCTATTCAGTATTTGATCATCATCCATGTATTGGCAAGGATGGGTATTATCCTGGTGGATTTAGTTAGTTGATTGTCTCTTGGTGTTACTGTACACATTTCAAACACAAAGCATATTCAATCCCATCAATATCATTCACCTGTCCTTGCTGTTTGCTTCATAATCGTGTTTATGTTATCACCAAGTTTCAGGTCACCGAATCCACTATCTTTTGTAGGATTGGATGACTGCAGCAGTTAATCTCAGTAACTTGTTCCACTGCACTTCCTATTTGCTTTACATGGGCTAGGTTTAGGGTATTGTACACTTTGGGTTCATTAGATATACCCCCAGGCACCATCCTCTCATCTATTGGACAGCTGCCACTATGCAATTTCACAGCAGGCGATTCTGAGGGTCATTAATATTCATGGCTAGAAAGAATCAGCTTTCAATTGCTTTAACATGTGGTTGTTGTAGCAATCCTTGCATTTTGCCATAATTGAGTTGAGAATTGATAGCTGGGAAACCAGTTGATAGTTGTTTAGAGGCGTTTCATTCATTTTGTTCCTATTATTTTCCAATAGATAATGAATAATGTAGGTACCAAGTCTGTTAGACACATAGCCAGTAGCAGTTATAAATGCCATTATAATATTGAGAGTAATCAGGAGTCAAGCAGGGGAACTAGAAAACTGAGCAGCAAAGGTACAACGCTTCTTCCCAAAAACAGCACCTTCAAGCCATATCAAATTTGAAAAAAAGTTTTAAATTGCATATTGTCTTTTAATTTCTCCAGTTTCTCCTTTTAATATTGACAAATACCTTTTTAACAAGTTTTTCTGGGGATTTAATTAGGTCATTCTTTTTTGGTTTCTTTTTTATGGGGTCATTTTTTACACATATTTTTCCTAGAAATTCCCTTTTGTAATTAGTGAGGAGGCAGACAGGCAAACTCTGATTGATGAGCGACTAATAAGAGTCTGACAGCCAATAAATAATGTCCACTGTTGTTTATTTTAAAGGGATTGTTGTCTGGTGGTAAGAAGGGGTTCCTTGGTTAAAATTCAGATCATACCTACGTTGGAACACATGTTCTCAGTTGATAACCTTAAATACATCCCAAGTGCAGAGGCTAAAAGGAGGTTGCATTCATGACCAAATTGGAAAATGTATGATGCATCCCTATAGTTTAGCAACTTGGAAAGGTTTGTGTATACAGCATATCTGTACACTCTGTGTGACTAAAGCTTCAGCCCTTAAAGGCATATCTTCCTTTCAAAATGATACATACTATTTCAAAAAGCTCTAATCATATATTTAAGCAGATTTTCAGATTACACTGCTAGCTTGGTATAATGACACGGTCAGGACATATAACACTAAGTAGCAGAATGTTATATGGCTGATTTTCACGAAACTGCTTTTTTTGATGTGCTATGGAGTCCAAAAATAATGTTGGAGTACAGTTAAAATCTTTTGTATCCATGTACCTTAGGGGGTGGGCCATACATCAAAAATATCGGGGTAGGTTAAATATGCATAGTATATGTACAGCAGAGGGGCAAAATTGGATTATCATATTACATGGGTTCACGCCTAACGCCCTTTTATTTCTGAAGAAAGACACACCCATTTTATGTGTTAGGGCATTTGTACCCATAATATTCAATTTTATCATTAACAGAACACCCTAAGGTTGCCTAAGAAACCATTTATAGGTTCCTGGTAGCTCATTTTAATGCTTTTTTACCCAAGGAAACATGTTGGTATATCTTGGAAAACTGCTGAATTCTCTACATTTTGTATTCATTTCTTTAATTTGTGGTTAGCACACATTATTCATTACCCTAAACTTAGATATGCAACTGAAAAAGGCGGAATATATGGTATATTCAACATGAAATAGGTTAAGTGTATTTGAATACCCTTTTTGTACTATTTAGAAGGCTATTAGTGAGGGCGTTAGGCGTGAAGCCGTGCCTCTATATGACAGGAATAAGATGAAATTGATACTCCCTCCAACTATTATATAATATCTCACAAACTCTTAACTGATGCATGTAAGTTCCTATACATGTCCTCTGCCTTATATGAGTCGTTATATCATGGGTAATGTCGAAACTTTTGTATATTTTGAGTTTTCTGAAGAAATTGTTCACTGTTTTTGTTGGGAAATATCCTTAAATCGTGATTAAAACAATTATTTATTATATTTAATCTTACATTTGCTACCAAAATAAGTGGAATATATGGTAGGTTCCTAACAGATCAATGAAGTATGGTTGGATACCCTTTTGTAGTATACAGAAGGCTATTAGTGAGGGCGTTAGGCGTGAACCCACGCTTCTATATGACAGGGTTAAGATAGAATATCCTCCCACTACACAATTTCTATCAAATCTCACCAGTTCCTAACTGATCTACATAGGTTCCTATGCATCTGCTTTGCCTTTTGTATCTTATTACAGCGTGGGTAAGGTTGAGACTCCTGTATAATTGAGGTTTATTGAAGGAATTTTGTGCGTTTTTTGTCAGAAAAATTGTTAGTTTATGATTAAAGTAGATTATTTATTATATTTAACCTTAGATATGCTATGAGAAGAAACGGGGTACTTGGTAGGTCCCACACAGATTGATACAGGGTGGCTGGATACCTTTTTATTTTGTACAGATGAAAGGCTATTAGTGAGGGCGTTAGGTGTGAACCCGGGCGTTAGGCGTGAACCCAGTAGATGTATGAGTGCACATCTGTTGCAATGCATATGGTAGAATAATGTGATTAACCCACAAAGTAGCTAATATATAGAGGTGTATTTGTAGCATAATGATGGATGTTAAATACAATATCTCGGGCTTGTAATACACCATTAGTGTACATGTAGGGCGTTAGGCGTGAAGCCAGCGAAAATTTCCCCATCCTACTCAATGTTCTCTCTAAGGTTTTGTTATTAACACTCACTCTCTGTTTATTTTTCTATATGTAGGTATATGTTAGGCCTTACCAGGGTATGTTTAAATACTCTGTTTATTGTATAATTACCAGAGGTAGGGGCCATTGTTTAGGGCGTTAGGCGTGAACCCAAAAAAAGTTCCCCATTGCATTCAGCCACACAGGATGCATACAATCCTGCCCAAATATGCATATTTGGTGCTAAAGTATTCTTAACGTCATTAGGGATGTGGAATAAAAAATAAATAAACATATAGTTATATTCTTCTCTTATTGCATGAGGTTGCAGAATAAATCATGATCGTTTTTAGGTGAAAAAAAACTATTTTAGGGTACATTTGGATCTCTTGCTCCCTTATTTCTACTCACAGATAGGCAAAACCATGGTACCCTTACAAGCCCTACCCCAGCTGCACCAGATAACATTAAAATAATCAATGTATCTATTATATATAAAGATTAATAGGCAGGGAAAAAAAGAATTGAAAAAAAGCAGTTTCGTGAAAATCAGCCATATATTGCCATGAAGATCACATATTCTGGCACAGGAATCTCTTGCTAAAGATATCAAAATATTTGATTTAGGATTTATTTTCATATAACAAATCCTACATGCTTGAGATTGCAGATGACAACAACAGTTACCACATAATAATTATGTAGTTATTGCTTTGGATATTTCTTGGGGAGAAAGGTATATCAGACCACTGGACATATTTTAGACAGGACTTGGTTATCATGCTGGCCAACCTTCCCAATGACACCAGCTGGCATCTCTGACAGTAAAACAGTGATACCACTTCCGCTAAGAAGCCAGGTTGTTTCCATATAACTCCCAGGGGTACAGACCGGACTGATATAGGCAGTACTTTTAGACATAATGTCACATTCTATATTCACACCTGGAACAGCAATGATGCTGCCTTCTTCTCATTTCCATTAGGCATGGCCTCCATGCACACTTCCATTTGTAATTATATCAATACATGGTATCTCTCTCAGGTGAAAGAGCCGCTGCTAAAAATATTCACACTTGACCCAATATCGGTAACAATAGGAATCAGATAGAAATCTGGGGAGTACCTTATAATTATGTCCTGCAATGCATAATACATAAGCAGCTTGCTGCAATATGATTATAATCTTTCTATTTCATACTTTATTTGTATTATGCCTTCATTTTTACAAAGACTGATACATTGTATACAACAGTATTACATTAGTCTGGCAGAATAATGTGCAAAAAGTATTTTCAGAGAATCAATCTACGCAGGGAAAAGGAAAGGAGAAATTGAAGATAATGGAAGGAAATGGGTTTTGTTATTATTTAGATTTTTTTGCACAATGGCTAAACGCCTCAGGCAGTCTAATGGTTTTCTTTATGCCGGGTGTAAGGTGATCTGTAAATCCATCACCGCCAAATGTCATGGGGGCCATGGTGGTCAGAATTAGGTGGAAATATGGCCAGGAAATATTGGTCAGTCATTGTAGGTCATACACCAGCCGGTGCCAGGGTCATGTCTAGTCAGATACAGGATATTGGGAATAGTCTGGTTATCTTTAATGTTTGGGTAAGAAGGCTTTTGTATTTGTTATTTACTTTTGGACCCATTTTGTTGCTGAGATTCACCTACATGATATCATTAAGCAGACACCTTTGTTATAGAGACAAACAAGTCCCTGGTAATTATGGACACATATCAATTGCAAAACAGATACAGGTTTAAAGGCATAATTAGATAAATGCAGAAATTTGCAGAATCTTGGGTAAAAGGCACATAGTGTGTATTAATTCTAACCTAAAACCAGCACTTAGCATCACATTATGACACATGTTATATTTATGACTGTTTTGATAGAAAATCCTATGGCTATCACTATACAAGAATCTGCACAAATTACTGGGAAAAACGACCTGCACATATGTTAATGGCTTAGCTAACTGGATCCTCCTCTTGCCTTTTCTTGTTACACAGAACAGATGGGGTTTCCTTGTAAAGAAGCATTCCCAGCATTAAGGCTAACCTGATCACTTTGGCTGGCAGGTTGGAAATGGTTCCTGACAGTCAAACCAGGCAAGAAGTGGGACCTGTTATTCTCATGTTTACTTTCTTTTTCTGCTTTGTCCAAAACCTGGAGGAAGGTCTTTGCCCCTTTCTTCCAAATATATTTTCATGTACATGTGCATTTACAGTTGGCAGTCTTTCTTTGGACCTATCATCCGTTTTCTTGTTTAACTATTCAAAGGGAACCCAGCATACTAGTCTGAAATGACTATGAAGCATTGGTGGTGGGGGCTTGGTGAAGATCACAAGGCACACCATAACGATGCTTATCACAGACTTGAAGACTCTAAGCTGTGCTATTCCCTCAACAGTATATGAGGGTGATTCTTCCTCTCTTGGCAGGAAACCATTTGGCCTACCGATCAGACTGCATGGCTGTCTCTCATTTTGTGGGGTACTTGCCAACCTAGGTCCAGTAGATATGGAATTGATGGTCATGGTTCCTTTGGATCAGTCTCAATGAGTTATGCCTAATGAAAAAGAGGTTACTAAACAATTTGTAGGTTATTCGCAATATCTCTATATGTGTGGTCAATGTTTTAGTTTTTTTCAGTAAAATTCTTGGTACATTGACAAGTAATGCAGTGCACATTTTCAAACTTAATATATCATTAACAAAATATTACACTTCAGGAGGAAAATGCAAAAGATTATGAAGGGAATTCTTAGTAGGCATGCTATCTATTTGAAAATATGAATATTTCTCTTAAATTGATAAATCCAACAATATTCCATGAAATCTTATATTAGAAATGACTTACTAAGTCAAGTAAGTTCTGGCATATCCCAGATACATGGCTTAGGCCTTATCAAGGTTAGTCTCCTTGTAACAGGTTCCCAGATACACAGCAGGATCTGATGCCCAGTATAAAATGAGCCATACAGCAGGTACAAGGTTTCAGTAGCATATCCCTGTTTGCATTACTCGTCTAGATGATGTTACTATGTCAGCTCAACTCTATGATGTATTTTCAGTATGCCCAACTCGATGTCCAATTTTGAAGAAGATATTCTTGTATAATGAGTTTAAAAGCAATAAAAGCTATAATACTTACCATTGATACGTCTCAGCAGCTTGAAGGTCCTACATTATCAGTACATATTTGCCATCATTGAAGTCATTCAATTAATTTATTCTAAACTAACATACTTTCATGATAGCTACGTAATGGTGTTGATTGACATGAAAGTAAACTACAATCAGAGCAAAACAATATGAACCTCAATATACCTTATATTTCTTATTTACTTTTTACAACCCTTTCTGCTTACAGCATTTTTTGAATCTCAAAAATGTCAACTGGATTGGAAAATAGCTTTGTTAAATCATGATAAGCTTAATTAAAAAAAAAACACCAATTACATTTAAGGATGGCAAAAAAGTTAATGCTTTTTCAGATACCTAATAAAGTCACGCAGCAGTCCTGTGTCATGGGCTTGTCTCTCCTTGTTTAGGCTCTATGCAATGGACAATACAAAAACATGAAGCAACTGCTCACTTCTTAAAGCACATCTTTTATAATGGTAGTGTAACATTGGCTTACAATGAGGCTCTTACAATCTGTGTTTTTTAAAGTAGATTTAATCAACCACCAAGATGTAGTAGAGGTGGTAGAACATGACCTAAATAAATGGCCCTAGTGCTAGGGCAGAGGCAGCTGCTTTGATGTTGACTGAGCTTTTGTCAGTAAAGTGCCTGGTTGTTCCTCAGGGGGTTGTAGAAGCCTGTTATAAGGTGAACACTACCTGAGTGTGATGCCTCTTAAGACAAATAGGGCTCTCTCAGAGGATAGGCTGAAAAGATCTGGTTAAGCTGACACGATGTAAAGAGTATACAACAAGTACTTAAAATAAATAGGGGGTCGTATTAGCAATTAAGGCACCTAAAGCAGTCAGTGTGGTATGAAAATGATGAGTGTTGTCCCCTCAGAATGCAAAGCTGTAAAACTCTAGCAGTAAAACTCTAGCAGATATACAATTGCTATCCTTTTATTTCAATGGAGCAATGTGAGTCTATAAAATATCGCTTATCCTGTCCTATCCTTAGTGCGTACTATTAACCATTTAGTAGGAAACTCAACCTTGGTATCTGTATAAGGTGTAAGCGCATCTCTCCTTGTTCGTCACAAGGGTTGAACTCATGCATTTCGATAACAGCTAATATGGATGTAAGTGCCATGGTTTCCTCAAATTATGACATTAGCCCTATGTTATCATTGAATCATGATATCATATATTTTGCATAGTTATTCCTATAACCAAGCAACACTCAATATATAATAAATCTCAAGTAACTAGTTGACATCACTCTTCCTTTCTTTCCCTGCAATGACACAGAAACTGTTCATAAAGGAGTCAGGCTGAGGTATAGCTACTATTGATGTACTTAATCAAAGAGGCAGGCATTCTCTGGGAACAAGACAGGCAAAAGATGACCCTTTGATTCTGAATCACCGTTCTCACAGAGTCTTGCTGTGTCTAGTACGTAGTGTGTTGATGCGTAAACAGTGCACCAGGTGGCTGTGTCACACAGGTCTCTTAGCATCCCCTTCTAAAAACAAAGGCCATGTAAAAGATGGCTATTTCCTTCATTTCTCTCTCATAGTGTCTCTGCTCTACAATCACTTTTTACATTGATGAAAGTAGCACAACTGAACTCTAAGATTTGGAGAGGATTCTCAAAAGGGTTTCATTGGAATGCAACTGAAAGGACTGGAAGAAGAAGAATGAAACCATAGAACATATAGTTCTTAGGACATAGGTTCAGTATAGAATGAGAGAACCTCCTTCTGCTGTAAAAGAGCCAATGCAGTGAGTGGGGGGATAACATCAGGACTGAATAATTAGATGGCTGATTGTCTGTCACATCACAAAAGCTCATGGGTATACAATTGTTCGTGCTAAACATCTAAATCAATATCTATACTTTACCATGAGAGAAGTGGGTTAATTCATTTAGAAAAATCAAAGCCCTAACTGGGTTAATTTTGTGAACATGTTCAAAAATCACTGAAATGTTACATGAGTTCACCCTCTCAAACATAGGCTTATATACACATTAATAACATACTCCACTTTAAGAACTGTGCAGACTGAAGTCAATGCATCTAGTAGAAAACATTACTAAGGGAATTTGGATATGAGATTTTGAGGTAGAACTTCCATTTTAGATTGACAACAAAAGAAGTGTCATGTTATACTAAAACACTTCCATTAAAGCTCTATAGTTGTCCATTAGCTAAAAGGATAGGGAGATATTTTAAAGTCATTTCCTCTCAACGCTAGAACTTTTGGGCCGCTTTGTAAATTTGATCTCATAATGCATTGTAGTTTCCTATGTATACCTCTGATGGACTAAAGCCACCTCATAAATAGTCTACAATTCTTTAATCACTATTCCTACTGTTGAATCCTCAATAGTGAACGAGACTTTAAAATACAGTTGTACTGTCATGATTAAGAAGAAAGATTATCTAAATAATGCTAATGTTTGAAAAGAAATCAAATCTATGTAATTATTCCATGTCTTGCAAAGTAAACTAAAAGAAACATGATGCCATTCCCAGCTTTCAGACCCTTCTTTGTGTGATGGATTTAGTGTATAAATGAACATGCGGCTTAATGCTGGTATACTAGAAGGGTCTACTATCAATCAGAGCAGTGTCTCTAGGTCAGTGTTGATGCTAATTTTTCACCTGGATCAGCACCAGTGCCACGTGAGATGTCTCACTTTAGCCAATTAGCTGCTTCATTAGGCATAGGCATGACAGGATCACAGGTGCTGTACCCCTCTGTCCAAGCGCCCTATAATTTTGTAGAGCTGGTTACCCTGGTACTTTAGACAGGTGATTTTTCAAGATCCAATTTTAGTGGTTAAGAATTATTTCATGACTTCCCCATAACTTCATCTATGATCAATGGTCATTTCATCATGTATTATAGTGTCCAAAAATCAATAGTATTAATAGGGTACTTCCCTCAAGTCCTCCAGTTTCAAGCCATTTCTGCTTTGTGGCTATTACAAGTGCTAAGACAAGAACCTGATGTCAATATATCACTAAAGGTCAGCTGAGATCAGGGCCTGGTCTCAGTGGGCGTGACAGGGCAAGAGAGGTCAACAAGGTCATCTGGGGCAGTGTCCAACATCCACCCATTACCCCTGGGTGTTATTTATTTATCAGTTTTTGCCTAAAGTATAATGACAGTTACAAATAGCTCTCTGAAAGGAGGAGGGTTGTAATATGAGCATTGAAGAATCAACATATATATATATGTATATCGACACTAGCAGGGTGATGAATGTGCTTTTCAATGACATACATTCCTCAATTTAACTCGAAGACCCTGATCTATCAAACAAGGGAAGTGTGCCAGACTCTGAACATAACAAAAGGATTGATACACACTCACAACCAGAAGGTTGGCAGCAAATTCTCTTGAGGCAGTCTTAGTAGACATAGAAGGAGGTCCTAGCTGCCCTTACATTAAGAACACTTCGTTGGGCCATGTTTTACAGCCTACATTACAACCAAATGGTTGATTAAATTTCCTGATAACAAAACATTTCTAAAAAGCCTCACTGGTAGTCACTATGGGGGTACGTCTATGTGGGGACGATTAACTTCTTAAAGCCAGCCACTGTTACGTGTCATGCCAGAATAATGTTTGTGTGTCATTTCTCACCAGGCATGAATCTGAGCCAAGGCAAAGAGCTACCACACAATTGGCTGCTGTGGGAGTTGAGGAAGAAAAAAACAGGGCATAAGCCTATTATCTTGTATACAACATGGAAAAAGGCTTTCTTCACATCTACCCTGTAATGATGTACATCAAATTTCCCATTTAAGTCTAAAAAAGTGGAAAAAGTTAATGTTGCACATTAAGGAGGAAATATTTCTTAAAGTCATGGCAAGCAATCTTTTTTCATAGGAAAAAGCTCCTTGATCCAAGTGACCAGTGTTTCATAACACCTGCACCTTGTGTATATATTTTCAGAAACTGTTCATTGATAATTTCCTTTTTTCTTTTTGCATGTAAGGACATTTTCTTGGGTCACCATGACTATCTAGGTTAAAAACTTAACCCTGTTTTTTTGGCTAATACAATTAGGGAATGGCACAAAACAAAGCCTCAGCTTCATCTTTGGATATTCACAATACTTTTAGCATCATTTAATACTGATGAGTAGCATTTCAAGCAAAAGGAATTATACCTGAAAGCTGCAAGAAGTTGTATTCTAAGATCAGGTTCACTAAGAGCCAGTCAGAGTGCAGCATTAAGAGTGGATTGCTTTGAAGTTATACCTCAAAGTTTTAAAGTATTGTATTTCGAAGGACTTCCCTAATGGCTTTGGTTCTCAATTCTGAGAATATTTTTCATCCAGACACCATCTGTCAATTCAGTTATAAAATCTAACTTACTCTGAAAAGGAAATAAAGAGCTAGATTTTGGGGTCTTATGAATTTATTTATGAGGACAGAGAATGTGTTTTTTTTATAACATTGTTTTTTTCCAGCCTAATTGTTACTAGGCAGGGGCAGCCTATTGGTGGGGATGAAGCGATCTGTAAAGCCATCAGTGCCAGCTGCTGTAGCGGTCAGCACCACCCAAACAGCAGCTTATTGACCCAATGATAGTCAAGTCAGATACAGGGCATAAAAACTACTGCCCACAACTGTACATATGGAAATTAATTTGAGTAACTGTGATTTTAGAACAGAATGAAACAGTTGACAATATGTTCTTAAACTACTCAACTGAATATAATACTCAATGAAAAAAATACTCAATGAAAATAATACTCAATGATTAATTTGTAGCGATAGTGAAACCTGATACTTCACATTATCGTAATACCAGGAGCCCTCTCATATCCCAATTTGATAACGCAATTAGTTGCATCCATGCCTCATGACAACTAACGTATGATGCACCAAGGCATCATCCAGCCATCAAAGGTTTAAGCAGACTAACTGGTTATTTGACTGAACACTATTTTGGTGAGTGAGTTAATTCTAATTATTCAGTACTGATCGATTTTCATACTACTTCCATCGTACAATATATATGTTTCAGGCCATTCCCCCCATGGCAGTTTGAAACTGGTCCGGCCGACCCCTTTGAGCTTTAGTAACTCTCTGGCTTTTTCCCTAAAACAGAGGTGCAATTTCTTGGTCCCCCCCCTTTGGTTAAAAAATGACCACTCCCTAACCTGTGAAGATTGATTGCTAGATTTCCTTCGCCATAAAACATTTTGGTAAGGTGATTGACATATCAGGGAGTTGCAATAAGAGATTGCATACTAATCTTTCCATCTCATTCCAAAACAACAATGGAAAGTGCAGCATCAGCAAGACTCATGTATCAGGATAGATGAACTTTATCACAAAAACTGTGCGGATCATATTTTTATGGAACAGCATAGGTGTCAGGGAGGGATGAGCTAACCTTGGTAAGTTTGGCTTGGGGCTAGATCAGATGTGATAGTTGAAACGGATGGGAATAGTGTCTTTCAGTTTCTCATCTCTTCTGCACCGATAGTATGAGACCTCCCCACTGATCATGCAGTCCAGGTCATTGATACTTATGAAATAATCTGCTTTGTCAACATCTGCTTGGCACCCAACCAGCTATAAAGGATATATGATGAGTACAATATCTGAAACAGTGCATACATTCTGAATGTATGATTTCTACACTAATATTTCTGTTCATAGATAGGGGGTTTCAAGTATTGTTTTTCTGAATTCCATTAATTTGTGTGGTCATAGTTTTGGAACAAACCCTTGGGTAGAGCTGTTTTTGTGAGAACCGACCCTTCGGTCAAAATATACAGAGGAGCCACTCATTCTCCCCAAAAGGCCTGACAGTCATATACCCTGTTAAAGAGTGCAGGCATGACGCGACTGAGCAAAAATAAAGAAAAAAATGGCAAATAAGGAGCACTCCATCATTGAGATCCATGAGGTGCCTGTCATTCACACCCCGGCTCCTACAAAAGGACACCTTTAACCTCTCCATGCACACAGGTGTCTCCTGGGATACTTGGGGGATCATCCATCACTCTCTGCTACATGTGCCCGTAACTTACTTCCCCCCTCATAGAAAGGGATGGAATGGTGGGGTCATCTGTAGATAGTTTTTTTACATCCTGAGCTATGGACGGAACCATCACTACCATGTCAGTAATGTGGAGACCTTTTAGGAATGGGCTGTGCTCACATGTCGCCGACACAGAAGCTGCCAATAGCTTTCAAGCACACATTTACTGTCTATGCGTAACCATCTTAAGAAACAGATTTATCTTTACTGACCACAGTTAGTTTTGAACCATTACTCAGGGTTCACAATTGTAATCCATCATTCAGGTGCGTGCTCAGTATATTCCTGTCATTCACATCCTATCTCTCACAAGAGGACAGCCTTAAACACTCAATGCACATGGGTGTCTCCTGGGTTACTTGGTAGTGAAATCATGGATCATGCATCACCTTCTGACACCTGCGTTTGTCACTTACTTCCTACCTCATAGTAAGGGATGAATTAATGGGGTGTATGTATATGAAGCTGTTCTTAGATACTGGGGCACTTAGAGGGCCTTCACCCCTGGGCAAAAGCATGTTTTATGAAAGTGTTGTGTGTCAGGCCCTTATCCCACAAAACAGCCCTTATCCCCTAAAAGGGTATAGTTTGGGACATAAGGGCTGACGTCTGGCCCTTATCCCACAAAAGTGGCCTTAAAGCACAAAAGCCCTTATCCCACATAAGGAATGCCCTTATCCCACAAAAACCCTTATCCCCCAAAACCCATATACTGGTGTCATATCCCTACCTGCCCTTATCTCCCAGAACATCCTCGAATACCAACTTGCCCCTATCTCCCAAAACCTTTATATGCTGGTCTCATCTGTCAACCTGTTCTCAAGTTCAAGTAGCCCTTATCTCCCAAAACCTATGTATATATATATATATATATATATATATATATATATATATATATATACTGGTCTCACCCGCCAACCTGTCCTTGGAAAGGGCATCATGTTTACATTCTAAGTTTATGTTATATTATATTGGTCTCATCTGTCAACCTGTTCTCAAGTTCAAGTAGTCCTTATCTCCCAAAACCTATATACTGGTCTCATCCATCAACCTGATCTTAAAGTGAGCATCAAGTTTACGTTGCCCTTATCTGCCAATGCATATAGTAAAAAGGGCCCCCTGAAAGCCAAGATTTTGCGTTTGCATCGGAAACAATACGCTATGGCAGTGCGCCTCCAGAAAGTACCCGCAGGATAAACTGGTCTCATCAATATGACAATATTACAGCAAAAAAACTTTAGCACCTTTATATTATAGAGGGACCATAAAGTATGAATCCTTACCTATCAAAAGGTATGACATAATGAATTATTGGTCAAATAGGACCTTGCCTATACTTAATGGGAAAGAGATTGCATTGGCAGTGATAACAGGTGTCCAGAAATGGTGAATCTACCCTACATTAAAAAGTTCACTACCTTACCAATACAACACCAGTATGTAGATGTAAACAGGTTTTGGGAGATAAGGGCAACTTAAACTTGATGCCCTTTTTCAGGACAGGTTGGCTGATGAGACCAGTATATATAGGTTTTGGGAGATAAAGGCAACTTAAACATGATGCCCTTTTTAAGGACAGGTTGGCTGGTGAGACCAGTATATATTATATAGGTTTTGGGAGATAAGGACAAATTGAACATGATGCCCTTTTCAGGGACAAGTGCAGATGAGACCAGTGTATAGGTTTTGGGAGATAAGGGCATATCAAAAAAACTTCTAGTACAGGTTGGTGGATGAGACCAGTATATATATGAATATATATATATAGGTTTTGGGAGATAAGGGCTACTTGAACTTGAGAACAGGTTGAAAGATGAGACCAGCATATAAAGGTTTTGGGAGATAAGGGCAAGTTGGTTTTCCAGGATGTTCTGAGAGATAAGGGCAGGTAGGGATATGACACCAGTATATATATGGGTTTTAGGGGATAAGGGCTTTTGTGGGATATGGGCATTTCTTGTGTGGGATAAGGGCTTTTGTGCTTTAAGGCCACTTTTGTGGGATAAGGGCCTGACGTCAGCCCTTATGTCCCAAAACTATACCCTTTTGGGGGATAAGGGCTGTTTTGTGGGATAAGGGCCTGACATTGTGCCCTGTTGTAGCTATCATGCTTTGACATGGAAGCTGTCAATAGCTCATGAACACAAAATTACTCTTTAGATTGAACCTTCTGTAAAAACCTAAGTTTAGACTTGGTTGAATGTGGTGAAACTGTCTTATGTGACAGACTGTCTAAAAATCAATGGGTGCTGAACCATCTGTGAAAGCAACCTTTTCTCCATTAAATTAGTTTTGAACTCTAGGTTAACCCTGGTTGAAAGTTCTGAACCAACCTTATGCAATGGCGTTTCTGAGAATAGATGATGTGTGTTAGTTTGTGCCAGTAGTCCATACCCTATAGGGTTCATCACAAGGGTCTACATGTCCTTGTTAACCACAGACTATAGGACTCCACATCCTTGTCATCTCCTCAGCTGGATCCCACCTTACTGGCAGGACACCAGTCAGTCCTCCTGTCAGCCTGCACAACTGGCTGTCATCTTGTTGGGTCTATGCCAACCTAGGTCGTCTGGTAGATCTAGTATTGATGGATAATGCTTCTTTGGATAAGGTTCAAGGAAAATTGTATAATCTCAAAGCTTTTTACATTTGTCACTGTCAACCAATATTACATCTGACATATGCTGTGGTATCACTGTGATGACACATTTGTCAGTCATCACAGTCCATACTAAAGATGTCCTACACATAGCCATCTGAACTGTTATAAGTACATTTCGTTGAACACAAGCTATTATTTTCCTATCTTAAAGATAAATGTAACACTACCTTAGAACCCATCCTGTGCTGATATTGACGTTAACGAACCCTCCTATGTTCAACTCCAAACCTACATGAATAGACTACGTTGGCATACGCCATCTTGCCTACATTTAGCCTAACAATATACGAAATATCGCTTCTCAATATCACTATCAACTCTACTGTTGCATAATCCATTTACTGGTCAAATAAAATACATTTATAAACTGAAAAACCAAAAAGGGCTAAGGAAAACTATAAGAAGATTTGTGGAACAAAAGGCGAATGGGTTTTTATATTACCTTGTTTAACCAAAATAATGGCTAAATGCCTAAAGTAGCCTAATGGTGGTGTTTATGTTGGGGATAAGGCGATCTGTAAATCCATCATTGCCAGCTGCTGTAGTGGTCAGCAGTGGTCAGTGCCTTCCACACTGCACATTATTGACCAGATGATAGCCAAGTCAGATACAGGGCATGAAAAATACTGCCTACCCCTGCACATGTGGCAGATGAATGTGAGTAACTTTTATTTTAGAACAGAAAAAAATAGTTGGCAATATGTGCTTAAACCACTCCACTCAAATTTCTAGCCGAGCAGTGGTTTTATTATAATTCATTCATTGCATTCAGAGAGCTCAAAGAAAAATATATATGGCACAGGATGAGAAAACCTTTGACTATACTCAACAATCATGAATCAATAATAACATTGAAACCTGATAGTATATATGATGGCAATACAAGGTTTGACATCAGCAGCCCTAATTTGATAACATACAGGACAATAGGAAATCTGATCTAGAAGCTCTCAGGGAAAGATGAGTGCCCTTTGTGATATTGTGCCGAGACAGGATTGGATGTGACAGGCAGGGCAGAGGACGATCCAGTCATATGGGAAACTTCATACATCCTACCCCTGCACCCACAACCCCTACCCCACCAACCTGCCAAACTACCCATCTGCCCATACTGCTAGGCTTCCAAGGTTAATGAATTTATCTGGACATAAGGCATTGGTCAGTATCAGGTTTAAACTAAGGTATAAAGAGCTTGGCAACAGTCCATTTGCTGTGAACATACATTTGCTCTGAATAGTATAACTGCAATATGTTAAAATATACCATGCTTTTAGATCATAGGGATTAGTTGAAATTCCTAGATATCACTGTATGCTGCTTCTATGTAGAACTTCTCTCTATGTTACTGTACCTCCCCTACTATACATTGATGCAACATACATTGAGCCTTAACAAATAACCACTGGTAAACCAAAGAATTCTTCTTTTGGATCATCGATTCAATGTGAACACCCACCCCCATGAGACCACCAAGCCACTAAAACACCTCACCACTCGTAAAATACAAGGGGGTTGATGGGGCACCTGGCCTGAGTCACTTCTAATTCTGCTTTTCATATTGAGCATGGCTGCCAATGTAAAAACTTTCTCTCTGACCGTTTTGTTTCAATGCAGGTTGTTTGTCTGTTGATGCATTAAAAAGAGCTATTTCTGATCTTCCTACTTTGGATGAGCAAAACATGCCAGTTCAGAATTTCATGTCCCCTGTGGTTTGGGCTCAGATTTCCTTCCTTCCAATTTTTTTACCTCCATTAAATGTTGCTTCATGGCCTTTAATTGCACTTGAGGGATCAGGAATCTGTGTGGTGACATTGGTTGAGTTGAATACCATTCACAGCCATCCTCACAGATAGCTTGTGTATAGTATCTCTGTCAGGGCTAAAACAGGGACAATACAGGCATCATCCAGGAGGCATGCTTATCTGCAAAGGCAACAATTACACATTACATATTTCACATTTGCCAATGACGGAACAAAGATGCAAATTGGTGAGGTCATGGAATATGATGACAAAACCACATAATGCATTTATAAAAATATGATTTATTGCTTATGACACAGGGTTGTCACTTTGCAATGACAATTATGCATTCTGAGGACACCTGGTAAATGTTGCCTCTGCAATTGCTGAGTCCTGGGTTACCTCAGCAAGTTTTGCCAAAAGATGCAATAACATAAAAGCAGAAAAGTGTCTGGGGTGGTGGACAATGAGAGCTAAGAGATGTATCACATGACAGGGTCAGGTGATGGATGGGTCATGTGATCTGGTCAGGTGCTGCCTGCATTGTAGATGTGCAATCATCCCACTCATTCAGTAAGTTCTGACGCTGCCCAGATGCAATCCATTACCAGGAAAAGGCTTTGATACTATAGACACAGTTTTATGGACTCTCAGCTCCCAGACAGACAAGCCAAAAAAAAAAGTTCATTGAAAAAAACTGAGAGGCTACAAATCTGCAGCCCTGATGGTTGCTATAAAACAAATTGCTGGCCCATCCAGAAAAAAAACTAATGGCAAAACCAAATCAAAGTAGAATGATGGGAAAATGAAGGAAATATGAGCCAAAATCTTCAAGGTGGGAGGAATGCCAGATTTATTAATGGCATTTTATGTATTGCAACGTTGAGAAAGGATTTCTTATTGCAAAGAAAATCACCCGTGACCAAAAAAAAATGGTGATTGTCGTAGCAATTTATGATGTGAATCATGGAAGTAGGCCTGGCATGGGTCAAGTTCACCATTTACATTGTTGTATCCTTTAGAGGACACAGGTACAACGTGTAAGTGTGCATGGAGGTGATTCTGCAATCAGAAGATGGGCTGCTGAAACATATGATGCTTTAAGGCATGGTGTTCATAGTAACTGTGTTGCATGATTGCATTATTGGTACAAACAGTAAATTGTGACATGTATTCTTCGTAAGTTGCAGTGTTGATCTGTCTAACTTAAGCTATTCTCCCTGCTAACTTCCTGCAGATTGCATTGAACAATGTGTAGGCTGTAATACCTTCATTAACTCTTGCCTTGCTATACCCAACGAGATACCAAGTGAGAGTACTTGTCAAAGCAGTTGTAAACTAACCTGGCTATTTGTCTGCACCCTCATTATTTGTCCCTTGGGCAGTATTAAAGGAACATTAAGATGAGATACACCCTATTGACAGGGAGGACATCTGGGCTTAAAATGAGCCACTTTCGAAAAGTCATTTTGTGTATAAGAAAGCTTAAGATATTTACTATGTCAAGGTCATGTAGAGAATTAATATCAAAGATTTAAATGGCTCCTAATCCTAGTAGGCTGTTGTGCTACTGTTCTCTGTAATATTGGAAGATTCAACAGCATCTCTCTTCTCCTGCCAAAAAAAAAGAAAAGTAAGGCCAAATGGAAAATGGCACACATTGCCAACTTCACCCAAAGACCTTTGTTGACCTCTGTTTACCTGTCACACCCATTGAGAGAGCATATGGCTTACAGATGACTCCGGTGACATTCATCAAGAGTTAATGTCTCACCACCTGCTATATCTGTGAGACAGGGGTAGATGGGAGTAAAGCTTAGCCAAATTGAAGAACAATTTTGTAGAAGAAAGTGGAGCAGGCATTGTGGGAAATGAGTGGTTGGATGATTTTACACAAATTGAACACTCAACAGCACTTGACACTTTGATATGATACTTGTCTGTAATATTGTTTATATTTCCTTTCCCTTTTTTCACTTTAAAATGATTTAGTGTTAAGAGATACGAAGAAAATTGTATTGATCAAGCAAACTCAAAAGCACTTCTCAGTATGATTAAATACCAATAGCTCACATTATACTAATTGATACAGAACCAGGTCACTGCAAATATTACAAATGCCTGCCTCCAGGGCAAAGGACTGATCTAAATTGGTTTTGGCTGTCTTTCTCGCCATGTCCATATACAGTATTACAGGTCCTAGCAGGCATGTACAGATAATACAATAAAGGATACTCCATCAGCCTGTTATATATCAACCAGGATGTCACAGTTGCCATTTGAGGTCTATCACATCATTGACATATTGTTTGGTTGCAACAATAGAAATGTAAATAGAAATGCATTAGTGCCCGTTAGCTAGCTACTTAGCTTTTTTTTTTAAATATTTAATGTAATATTTATTCTGGAGGTGCCAGGCTAGGTTCCTATTTGGAATATGGTGGAACCTATATTCTCCTGGCTCCAGAGGGCCTTTTTGGGATATGTCAACACAGGTAATTGGCCTGTACCAGGCAGTGACAAGCTAATAAGTAACTGTGAATCACGATACATGAAAATTACAAAATATCAGATATTATGCATTTTGGATGGTTTCCAAAAGCCTAAACCTGAGGCTTACAGAAAAAGAGACAGTAGATGTGGACACGTAAGAGAAAAGCAGGTATCACAATAGATGATTTACTTTCGTAGGGAAGTTAAAAACCTTTTCCTTTTGGCTTCAAAGTCGTCAAGGGTTGGTATACACCTATCATTCACCCCTAGATCATTTCAGTAGGTGACACATTTATAAGTAACAGCTGGACAGCTGTCTACTTCTAGATTAACTCTCTCTGCTTCATATTTCAATACATGTTTTAATGTGTCTTTTTTACTCCCAAACATTATGCTTCATCAAGTCTGATCTATCTGTTATCTAACTGGCCTCGTTAGATAGAATATATGGTACTATATCTATTTATATTAGATTATTGGTAGTGGCATCACATACAACAGCCTGTCCCTATGGAGTCTAGAAGGCTTAGTATCCACATAAAACCTCCTGCTCCACTGGAGCCGGACATTCCTACCACGCCTCTCCTGTCAAATCTTTGTCCAGATGGAACTTATCTCAATATGCTGCCTGAACCTAGATTCCATGTACCACTATTTAAGGGGAGCTTTTTGAATATAAGTCAGACGTAAATCTACTTACTAAGCCATACTTTACTTAAAACCTCCCAGGCAATGTTCTCTCTCTACTCAAATTCCAGGAACTGAATATCTGAGCCTGACTCAAGCACTATTTATCATGATGAAGAGTCCCAGGCAGGGTTTTCCCTGTGTTCTATAATGTGGCAGCAGATACACATACTGCCCTCCTGAGACAGTGCATGTTTTTTCTATATGGATATTTATATATTCACAGTAAAAAAAATCTTACAGTGGCCCCACTGTATTAGCATATTGACTCCTATGACTTCATTTATTGCTTATCACTAAAGGACATCCGAGTTACATTCTGGAATAAATATAGGTTCACACCAAACTTATGTATTAATGGGAGATTTCTAAATGGGAATACAACAAATATATTTGTGGTACCCAATATTGATGCCACTGCTCTAAAGTCATGGGACTAGCCGTATTGACAGCATTTTCAAGCATTATCATATCAGGCAATGTTTAAATTATCTTTCAAGGACAGTTTTTTACTAAGGTCTTCCTTTTAATTATCGACCAATACATTTTTAACTAGTCCTTTCCCAGATTTAATTTGGCCTTCCTCAATCTTTTTTGCAGGGTCATTTTTTTTGCAGATTTTTTCCTCTCCAAATTAATGACCACAATTAGTGGGGATGCAGGAGGACGAGTCTGATTGATGTGAGACTACTGAGACTGTGACAACCAATCAGCGACCTGCTGGTACCACTTTGAGTGATTAGTTGGACCAATCAACAACCTCCTGGTATCACCTCAAATGACTTGTTGGTCTAGTGGTATGAGGACCATCCTGTGATGAAGAGTTTTGGTTCATCCAATATCATGTCAGATATTAAAACTATTGTATGATATGTTCCTTCCATATTTTACTAAAATGAATCTGAACACATTGGATATTTATTTAGTCAATTATGTCTCTACCCTGATATATAGCATTACATTGTATGTGTAGGACACAGCTAAAACTCCAGCTTTTATTTCAAAACCTTGCAATAGCATCAGGATGTTGTGTGTCAGACAGCCGCAATGAATCTCTATGCAACAGTTAATAGTCAGAAACACCCACAGAAAACTACACAGTGCAGCAGGAAGTAAGGCCTCCTGACAATTTGGAATTTCCCATGAAAGGCTGGCCCCTAGTGTATGCACTTCACATGAGTCAAGGCCCCACCTGGAGGCTCTGAGATAAAGCTGGGGGTACTGTGGGACTTCACAGTGGGGTGACAGTGTAGGGAAGGGGCTGTCTACATGAGTACCCTACTCTGAGTTGTTTTTTCTTTTCTAGCTTTTCAATACAAGAACTGCATGCCAAGACATTAATTTGGTGTCATTCCCTGCAGAACTAATCCTGGGCAGGGTGCCACAGCCAGTAGACCATCTCTGCAACACCAGTTGACATCTCTGACAATGATACCACTTCCATCAAGAAGACAAGCCATTTCATATCAGCCCCACAGGGTTAAGGAAAGAGTGACAATGTGCTAGCAGCAGTGTTCTTGGCCTCAATAGCAACTTATATGTATTGCTAAGACAGCCTTACCCATGCCACACTATGCTGGAAAAAAACTGTCGGAGGAGTTTATCCATTGCGACACTGTGCTTCAAATAAGCAGACTTTGTCATAAGAGACTACATGTAAACCACAACTTCCACTAAGTATTTCCATAAACACCACCACACAATTTATAGATCCTGAAATCTCCTTTATTTCTAACAAGACAAGGTTGAAGGGACCGGAAATGGTCAATATATTGTAGAAATTGCCCTACACAATGCTTGGCCTCAGGCAGCATAATGTGTGTTTATATGGGTGCTAAGACAATCTGTAAATCCATCAAGACCATATGGTACTTTGGTCTGTGGTAGTCAGACCTCGGAGAATATTGCTGCAACTAAATGCCAGAAAAATCAGTTTCAGATACAGGACATTGGGTTTCCCCAGGTACCAATGTCAAACCTGCTAGTCTGACATATACAAGGACTCCTATATTCTACTTTGATCATATTTTTCATAAAACAATTACCATTTTAACAGAATCTACTAGGACATTTATATATATCATCAACTACAAACTAATTTATTTTCTCATCATTTACAAAACACAATGGGAAGAATAGGGCTCTGTTGATGTTGGGGATAAGACCATTTGTATATCCATCTAAACCAGATGGTGTGGGGGCCTGCAGTGGTCTGCAGTAGTCTAAAAAATATAGGAAACATGTAGGATGATGGAGGGAAATGGGTTTTATATTGCTTTGATTTTTCTGCACAATGGCTGAACGCCTCGGGCAGCCTAATTGCCATGTTTATGTCGGGTATAAGATAGTTTGTAAATCCATCACTTCTAAATGGAGCTGCTAGCAGCGCTGGTCAGAAGTAGGGAAAATATGTTTCCCACAATGGACATTATCCACCAGAATGTGCCAGGGTAATTCTAGTCAGATACAGAACATTTGGTTTGTCCTTGGGTACCATAGTGGTTTCGGCTAAAAGGACAAAACTGTAGAAACTCAATGTCTAGTTGGTAGTCTAGCTGTCAGTCAATCCCAGAAAGCATCAATCAAAAATGAAAAAGACAGCCTCGCAGCTTCAGCCTAAGCTTATGGGATATTTCTTGATATCCCAAAAGCTTCTTGCACTGTTCCCTAGCAACCACATCTTGTTAATGTGTGCTCTTTAATCACAGAGAATGTCATATTGACAGCTCTTATTGCCAATGAATATAATATGTGTATTTGTTTGCGGACAAATTAAGTCAACTGATACCCAAGAAAATAACATATCTATTGTGTTATTATCAATATGAAGTTCTATCATGATACTAGTATGAGATGAAGTTACCTTATCAGTTACACGTGGAGCTCAAAATATACTTATAATCCTCCCCACTAATGAAACATGGGTTACATTTTAGTTTGATCAACTACATTGATACCATATTGGTCTTGTTCACTCATGGAGGCTGGGGCACATCCTACTCAGCCTGCAGCTTCTTTTGATACTGCCCTTGACCCACTTGTGTATCCATGGTCATTGGCATTTCTCTATGTATGTATGGTACATCACAAGCCAAGTTACTAAGTTGGTATGTTATACATCTGCCAGGGTCAGTAAAGTCTACTTAGGTTAATACATCTATAATTTCAGGTAAGCAGGTAGGAATTGTGCAATCTAATCATCTATCTAGTCATGCTGAATGAAAAAGCCTCCAGTGCAATACACTGTAAAAATGCGGTTGTCTTTTTGAAGGTGTACAGTAGATTGTACTGTTAGTATACAGTAGTGTAATTCCAGTAGCTCTACAGTAGATTGTACTGTGTAACTACACTGACTATTTACATTGTACTTTTATTTTCAAGCTCCCTAGCAGAATAAGTTATTGCATGTTGGCAACTGTCTGCTTAGTCTCTTTAATCTAGTAACACATGACCAATTGTGAGAATTTAAAACCAGGGCAGCTAAATAAAATAAAATGTAATGGATAGGCCAAAGCAGAATGATCCCCTCAGTAGCCATTGCCAATGGGGTTTCCTTGTAGAACAATGGTGGCAGCATCTAGAGTAAACTAATATATTGAGCTTTTAAGCTCTTGAGTTTTCTCCTCCCTGTGTTTTATATATGTGACAGTGTAGCATGCACATCAATTTGATCCTCTCTCATCTACAGTATAAGAGGTAAAGCACTAAACATGGTTTACTATGGACTTTGGCAATGGTGAAGACTCTCTTATGACACTTATCTAACTGCAGGTACTTTGGTGTTCTTTTCTTGTTGTTTTTCAACAACTGACTACCTCAATTAAAAGAAACGTAAGAGGTTCACCTGACCATTAATTTGAATGTGGAAATTAATGAAAAGGTAAGATTTGCTACATGAGCACTTGGTAACCTCACATAATGTGTGATAACTAAACAAAACAAAATGCAATATTAATCTGCGGTTAATAGATCAGGATGTGATAGCTGATCGCTGCCGAAGGTAATCTGATGAAGAAACCTCAGGCCGATGCAATCATGTCATTCAATATTGTTTGTTTAGCCCTTTGAGGCACATGCAGTGCTTTAAAGTAATATTGGTCATTATGATGCATGAATCGAGCCATGATTAGTCTTTTAGATCTGCACTTTTCCACCATGCCAGTAGTATTTGATTGGCATCCATATATTGGCAAGGATCTATGTGAATTATCCTGGTGGATTTAGTTAGTTGATTGTCTCTTGGTGTTACTGTACACATTACAAACACAAAGCATATTCAATCCCATCAATCCTGTTTGCCTGTCCTTACTGTTAACTTTATAATCCGGTATCCATATGGCATCCAATTCATAGTTCACCAAATCCACTATCCCCTGTATGAATGGATGACTACAGCAGTCAATTCCATCATGCCTCGCTCTATTGCACTCCCTATTTGCTTTATGTAAGGTATATGCAGGGTATCATAAACTTCCGGTTCACCATATATACCCATAGGCACCATCCTCTCATCTTTTGGACAGCTGCCAATAGGCAGATTAACAGCAGGCCATTCTAAGGTTCATGAATATTCATAACTAGAAAGAATCAGCTTCTGATTGCTTCCAAGCATTGTATGCAGGGATTATTGGTAGTTCAGTTTTGAGTTGAAGACCATACTATACATTACTATTTTTGCATATAGAATATTTTGGAAAGTACAGTAAATATTTGGCCTAAAATAGTTGTAGCATTCCTTGCATTTAGTTATATTTGAGTTGAGATTTTTATAGGTAGTAGCAGTTACAAATAATATTGAGAGTAATCAGGAGTCAAGCATGTGGAACTAGAAAACTGATTTTTTAAACAAATTCTTCTGCATATTAATTTAGGCCATTCGTTTTTCATTTCTTTTTAATGGGGTCATTTTTACAACTTTATTTTTTCCTACAAATTTCCTTTTGAAATTAGTGAGGAGGCAGAGAGGCAGACTCTGGTTGATAAGCGACTGATGAGAGTCTGACAGCAAATAAATAATGTCCACTGTTGTTTATTTTAAAGGGATGGTGGTCTGGTGGTAAGAAGGGGTTCCTTGGTTAAAATTCAGATCATACCAATGTTGGAACACATGTGCTCAGTTGATAACCTTAAATACATCACAAGTGCATAGGCTAAAAGGAGGTTGCATTCACGACCTAATTGGAAAATGTATGATGCATCCCGATAGTTTAGCAACTTGAAACGGTTTGTGTATACAGCATATCTGTGCAATCTATGTGACTAAAGCTTCAGCCCTTAAAGGCATATCTTCCTTTCAAAATGATACATACTATTTCAAGAAGCTTTTATCTTATACCCTTCTTTAAACAGATTTTCAGATTACACTGCTAGCTGGGTATGATAACTCTGTAAGGACACTAAGGAGCAGAATGTTATATACTGCCATGAAGATCACATATTCTGGCACAGGAATTATTTGTTAAAGATATCAAAATATTTGATTTAGGATGTATTTTCATATAACATATCCTACATGCTTGAGATTAAAGATGACAACAACAGTTACCACATAATAAGTATGTAGTTATTGCTTTGGAAATTTCTTGGGGAGAAAAGTATATCAGACCAATGGACATATTTTAGGCAGGACTTAGTTCTACACAGCCAAAAATAATTATCTAATTTCAAGAAAAAAAAGTTTTTAAACCCTTCTGGTGGACAGGGCACTTGTTTTCTAGTGAACTTATTTCCTTGAAATGAGATGATTATTTTTGGCAGTGCAGCTCTGGCTAACCAATCAATGACATCATCTGACATCTATGACAGTAAAACAGTGATACCACTTCCCTTGAGAAGCCATGTTGTTTCCATATAACCCCCAGGGGTACAGGGCGGAGTGACTTAGACAGTATTCTTAGACAAAATGTCACACTCTATATTCACACCTGGGACAGCAATGATGCTCCCTTCTTCCCATTTCCATTAGGCATGGCCTCCATGCACACTTCCATTTGTAATTATATCAATACATGGTATCTCTCTCAGGAGAAAGAACCGCTGCTATGAATATTCACACTTGATCCAATATTAGTAACAATGGGAATCAGAAAGAAATCTGGGGAGTACCTTATAGTTATGTCCTGCAATGCATAATACATAAGGAGCTTGCTGCAATATGAATAAAGTCTTTCTATTTCATACTTTATTTGTATTATGACTTCGATTTTACAAAGACTGATACATTGTATACAACAGTATTACATTAGTCTGGCAGAATAATGGTTATGTTCAAAAATATTTATAGAGAATCAATCTAAGCAGGGAAAAGGAAGGGAGAAATTGAAGAAAATGGAAGGACATGTTTTTTGTTATTATTTAGATTTTTCTGCACAATGGCTAAACGCCTCAGGCAGTCTAATGGTTGTGTTTATGCCGGGTATAAGGTGATCTGTAAATCCATCACCGCCAAATGTCACTGGGGGCCATGGTGGTCAGAAGTAGGTGGAAATATGGCCAGGAAATATTAGTCAGTCATTGTAGGTCATACACCAGCCGGTGCCAGGGTCATGCCTAGTCAGATACAGGATATTGGGAATAGTCTGGTTACCTTAAATGTTTGGGTACGAAGGCTTTTGTATTTGTTATTTACTTTTGGACCCATTTTGTTGCTGAGATTCACCTACATGATATCATTAAGCAGACACCTTTGTTATAGAGATTCACAAGTCCCTGGTGATTATGGACACATATCAATTGCAAAACAGATACAGGTTTAAAGGCATGATTAGATAAATGCAGAAATTTGCAGAATCTTGGTAAAAGGCACATAGTGTGTATTAATTCTAACCTAAAACCAGCACTTAGCATCACATTATGACACATGTTATATTCATGACTTTTTTGATAGAAATCCTTTGGCTAACATTATACATAAGAATCTGCACAAATTATTAAGAAAAAATGACCTGGACATATGTTAATGGCTTAGGATACTGGACCCTCCTCATGCTTTCTCTGGTAATACAAAACTGATGGGTTCTCCTTGTAAAGAAGCATTCCCAGCATTAAGGCTAACCCAACCACTATGGCTGGCAGGTTGGAAATGGTGAAACCAGGCATGAAGTGGGACCTGTTATTCTCATGTTTACTTTCTTTTTCTGATTTGTCTAAAACCTGGAGGAAAGTCTCTGCCCCTTTCTTCCCGATATATTTTTATAAGTATGCATATTTACAGTAGGCCATCATTTTGGAGCTCTCATCCTTTCTCTAGCTAGACTACTAAAGTGAACCCAGCATACTAGTCTGAAATGACTATAAAGCATTGGGGGGGGGCTTGGTGAAGGGCAGTTCCCTCTGGTCAAGGCTATGACGCACATCATAAGGCACACCATAACAATGCTTATCACAGACTTGAAAACTCTAAGCTGTGCTATTCCCTCAACAGTATATGAGGGTGATTCTTCCTCTCTTAGCAGGAAACCATTCAACCTACCCATCAGCCTGCATGGCTGTCTCTCATTTTGTGGGGTCCTTGCCAACCTTGGTCCAGTAGATCTGGAATTGATCAGGTATGGTCCATGGCTATAAAACGGCACACACAGTCTCCACACATAACGTGGCTGGATAGCGCGACGCTACACCCCCCCCTCCCACACACACACACCTCTTCTGCCTGGTACACGGCCGCGGAGTGTGAAAGCAGGGCTCACCCTTACCATTGGCAGTGGCTGTGGGGGTGTGGGGGGGTGGGGGGGGGGGCAAGCACTCGCTATATATAGAGAGCTTCACACATGCTAACCTAAGCTGAAATTCAACTTCATATTTCTCCTAAATGCAACACAGTGCCAACATGTTGCATCCACATGACTTTAGATTGGATAGCTATCTATTACATTATAACAGTACTTTATATCACTAATTTGTGTGAAAGGTCACAAATCCTTTATAAATTGAGTAGCAAATACAATGGTTCATGCATCACATTATAACACTACGCTGCAATAACCTGTCTTTGGGTGTATGCTAAACAGCTATACGGTGCAGTGTCCTGCACCAGCAAGGGAGTCCTGGTTAGCTGCCACCTGTTTTTGGGGGGCAAGCACTCGCTATATATAGAGAGCTTCACACATGCTAACCTAAGCTGAAATTCAACTTCATATTTCTCCTAAATGCAACACAGTGCCAACATGTTGCATCCACATGACTTTAGATTGGATAGCTATCTATTACATTATAACAGTACTTTATATCACTAATTTGTGTGAAAGGTCACAAATCCTTTATAAATTGAGTAGCAAATACAATGGTTCATGCATCACATTATAACACTACGCTGCAATAACCTGTCTTTGGGTGTATGCTAAATAGCTATACGGTGCAGTGTCCCGCACCAGCAAGGGAGTCCTGGTTAGCTGCCACCTGTTGATGGTCATGGTTCCTTTGGATCAGGCTCAACGAGTTATGCCTAATGAGAAAGAGGTGACTAAACAATATGTAGGTTATTCGCAATATCTTTATATTTGTAGTCAATGCTTTAGTATTTTTCAGTAAAATTCTTAGTACATTAACAAGTAATGTGGTGCACAGTTTCAAACTTAATATATCATTAACAAAATATTACACTTCAGGAGGAAAATGCAAAAGCTTAGATTGGGAATTCTTAGTAGGCATGTTATCTATTCGAAAATATGAATATTTCTCTTAAATTGATAAATCAAACAATATTCCATGAAGTCTTATATTATAAATGACTTACTAAGTCAAGTAAGTTCTGGCATATCCCAGATACATGTCTCAGGCCTTATCAAGGGTAGTCTCCTTCAAACAGGTCACCAGATATACAGCAGGATCTGATGCCAAGTATTAAATGAGCCATACAGCAGGTACAAGGTTTCAGTAGCATATCCCTGTTTGCATTACTCATCTATAGAGTGCTACTATGTTAGCTCAACTCTTTGATGTATATTCAGTATGCCCAACTGGATGTCCAATTTTGAAGAAGATATTCTTGTTTAATGAAATAAAAGCAATAAAGGCTATAATATTTACTATTGATACATCTCAGCAGCTTGAATGTCCTACATTATCAATATAAATATACGTTTGCCGTCATTGAAGTCATTAAATTAATTTATTCTAAACTAACATGCTTTTATGATAGCTACATAATGGTGTTGATTGACATGAAAGTAAACTACAATCAGAGCAAAACAATATGTCCTTAGTGCTAGGGCAGAGGCAGCTGCTTTAATGTTGGATGAACTCTTGTCAGTAAAGTGCCCAGTTGTCCCTGAGGGGGTTGTAGAAGCCTGTTACAAGGTTAACACTGCCTGAGTGTGATGCCTCTTAAGACAAATAGGGCTCTCTCAGAGGATAGGCTGAAAAAATCTGGTAAAGCTGATGCTATGTAAAGAGTGTACAACAACTACTTAAAATAAATAGGGGGTGGTATTAGCAATTAAAGCTCCTAAAGCAGTCAGTGTGGTATGAAAATGATGAGTGTCTTCCCTCAGAATGCAAAGATGTAACACTCTGTTACAGATTTACAATTGCTATCCTTTTATTTCAATGGAGTGATGTGAGTCTATAAAATATTGCTTATCCTGTCCTATCCTTAGTGCGTACTATTAACCATTTGGTAGGAAACTCAACCTTGGTATCTGTATGAGGTATAAGTACATCCCTCCTTGTTTGTCACAAGGGTTGAACTCATGCATTACGATAACAGCTATTATGGATGTGAGTGCCATGGTGTCCTCAAATTATGACATTAGCCCTATGTTACTAAATCATAATATCATTACATTTTATAGTTAATTCCATAACAAGGCAACACTCAATATAAATAACCTCAAGTAACTAGTTCATATCACCCTTCCTTCCTTTCCCCTGCAATGACGAATAATCTGTTCATGGATCTAATCAAACAGCCAGGCATTCTCTGAGAACCAGACATACAATGGTTGACCCTTGGATCCTGATGCACCCTTCTCACAGAGTCTTGCTATGTCTAGTACTAGAGAACATGTAGTGTGTTGATGTGTAAACAGTGCACCAGGTGGCAGTGTCACACCGGTCTCTTAGCATCCCCTTCTAGAATTAAAGGCCATGTGAAAGATGGCTAGTTTCTCCATTTCTCACTCATAGTCTTTCTGCCCTACAGTCATTTTTTACATCGATGAAAGTAGCACAACTGAACTCTAATATTTGGAGAGGATTCCCAAAAGCGTTTCATTGGAATGCAACTAAAAGGACTTGAAAAAGAAGAATGAAACCAGAGAATATACACTTCTGAGGACATAGGTTCAGCATAGAATGAGAGAATGTCCTTCTGTTGTAAAAGGGGCAATGCAGTGAGTGGAGGGATAGTGTCAGGACCAAAGGTGATGGTTTAGATGGTTAATTGTCTGTCACATCACAAAAGTTCATGGGTTTAAATCAATATATATACTTTACACCCACACATGTTCATGAAGCCATTTCTCAAAAACTAGAATTGATATCTTCTAATGTAAAATATCATTGGAAAGCTTATGAAATCACTTTTAAAGTCGGCTTTTTCCTTGGAGTAGCCTTTTCCCTTGCCTGTATTATGACCTTCGTTTGTTTGTCATACACATTAACAGCTACAGATGATATTTTTCAGATGAAGGTAAACTGTTAAGCAGTCCTTGATTAGAAGTATTGCAAGACAATATTGCATAACAAACCTTAAGTGAAGCATGGCTCAGTAGGTTGAATGAAGAAGAACTCGAGTTTTACCTTAAATAGAGGTGGTGTGTTTCTAGCATGAGGGAAATAGATAATTTGACCGTGGAAGATGATGTGCCAGGAGAGGTGTGTAGGAGAGTTCCTGCTTCTGTGAAGCCTGACAATTCTCATTAGGATCTGAAAGAGTTTGAAGTGGTACCCCACATATATAGGGGTCCAGATTTCAATCTATATATACTACAGACTCGCTCTTGCAGAAATGCCTTAATGCTAATTCATCACGAGTTGCAAGAATTCCCAACTAGATTTAAACAAATATATTACCTGTAGCTAAGGTTTTGTGATCTTCTGACTAGAACTGCCCTTTGCATTCTCTGGTTGTCATTGTGGCAGTTTTATTTCCCCTCTGCAATGTATCATGACTGAGAGCAGCATCATTTTGTTTATAGGCTTTGCACATTGGTTTATACCCAAGATAAATACAAAATACAGGCTACTTGGGGCATTCTGCCAATGTGCAGCGAAATAGATGCAATATAAAAGTAATTTCCTTATAATCAATATTCTCATGCTTTAGTGTTTTCTTTTTCTTGGGTGATATATTGTGCCAGTTTAATGATTGAAATAGTTGGTAATAAAAGACTTTTCTTTATATTCATTGATTTTGTCCAGTTTTTACTAGGGAAGGGAAATTGTAATTAACTGGCAACTTTGAAAACCGATCAAACTAAAAAACCATCATGAGCTTATAAGATGTTTGCTACTACTTCTATGCGCCATAACCATCTTTGTCAAGTCATCCTCTCAAACATTGTCTTACCACACATTGATAACATTCTCCACTGCAGCTCTACATTCCCTATAACGAACTGTGCAGACTGAAGGAAATGCATCTAGTAGAAAAACATTATTAAGGGAATTTGGATATGAGATTTTGAAGTTGAATTTCCCTTTTAGGTCGAGAACAAAAGTAGTGTCATGTTATAATACAGCAATTCCATTTAGTTCTATAGTTGTCCATTAGCTAAAAGGATAGGACAGATTTTAAAGCCATTTCCTCTCAACACTAGAACATTCAGGCTTCTTTGTGTAATTGATTTTTTAATGCATTGGAGCTTTAATGTACACCTCTGATGGACTAAAGCTACCTTGTCAGTATGCTATATTTCTTACATCTTGACTTCAGTGAATCCTACTGTTGACAACATTGGTTGAGATGAATTTAGTTATTGCTTCCCACCAAATATTCCAGGTCTGATGGATTGATATTCACTTCAGTACATAAAAAAAGAACAGTGGAAGAACACTTTTCATAGATAGTAACAAGTGAGGGCGCAAACAGATTCCATCTGTTTGCTAGCCCTCACTTGTTTGAGAAGACACTGGATTTACTATTTGGAAGGGGCTGAGTTTGGAAACGCATTAGGCATTTGGAGGTGAGTTTGGGATTTATTTCAAAGCTGGTGAGGAAATTTGTTCACTTGATGACATAGAGGTTATAAATGACAACAAAGGAATTCCTTCTGTTATAATGGAAACTGATTTTATTAATAATTAAGTTTTGGTCACATTGGTCTGTGAGTCCATACCGGTACTGTATAGTTTAAGTTGTGCTCAGATTTCAAATGGTGAGTGAAGTTGATCTGTTGGGAGCCTTCTTGGCGTGTTGGGAGCCTTCTTGACGTGTTGGGAGCCTTCCTGACGTGTTGGGAGCCTTCCTGACGTATTGGGAGCCTTCCTGGCATGTTGGGAGCCTTCTTGGCGTGTTGGGAGCCTTCCTGACGTGTTGGGAGCCTTCCTGACGTATTGGGAGCCTTCCTGGCATGTTGGGAGCCTTCTTGGCGTGTTGGGAGCCTTCCTGACGTGTTGGGAGCCTTCCTGACGTATTGGGAGCCTTTGGTAAAAAAATAAATCTATTTCAGTAATAATTCTGCGAAGAGAAGAAATTACATATAAAATGGCAAAATTTTTCGCCCCCCCCCCTTGGCCCTTTGGAAATGTTCAATTTTGAGGTACTTAGACACAATATTTGAGAAAAAAATTTTGCGGGGACCACTACGGATGTGTATAGTATAGAATGCAAACATGCACATAGCTCTGGAACTAAACATGATAGAGAGATAAATCGAACATTTCTGAACTCCTCTCACCGAGACGCATCATTTGGAGCCATAATTAAGTTTCACAATATTCTTCATTCTGCTCTTCTGTAGTTATTTCTGTAAACCTGAACTTAACCTGTTTGGTGTTAACTGGGGCGCGCGCAAATTTCCCCCCCCCCCATGGGCCCTTTGGAAATGTTCAATTTTGAGGTACTTAGACACAATATTTGAGAAATTCTTTTTGCGTGGACTACCACAGATCTGTATAAAATTTGGGTCCCTTGGCTAAAATTTGGGGTTGAGGGATGGAGCCTAACTGGGTTAAACGACATGAGCTGTGCTACTCACAATTTGGGTCCTAATCAGCATTCATTCAAAATGCTGACCCAAGGAGGAGTGGTTGGAACCCCTAGACGTGTTGAAGAGCCCCTGATCAAGATTCTGAGTGCTGTGTCCACGTGGCCAAGGCTCCCGCTCCTGCGACTCCGGCGACTCCCGCTCCCGTGGCTCCCATTTGTGCGACTCCTGCTCGTACCGCTCACGTTCACTGGCAAATATAAGAATTCACATATAAAATGGCAGAAAAAGAATTTAAACTTCTCAAGAACCATGGCCTTTTATTTAAAGTCACTACCGGGTATTTACATGTATTAAACCACAGACAGCTCTATTAACCTTTCTGAGGGTTAAATACCGGGTATTTACATGTATTAAAGCACAGGGAACTCTAATAACCTTTCTGAGTGTTAAATACCGGGTATTTACATGTATTAAACGACAGACAGCTCCAGGGGGGGGGGGACAAAAGATTACTAATATTCACCTAGCTCTGGAACTAAACATGATAGAGAGATAAATTGAACATTTCTGAACTCCTCTCGCCGAGACGATTTGTTTAGCCCTATCACAAAGACTCTAAGTCAAAGCGTTCTACTCACGGTTTCTGCAAGTCAACCCCAGAATCCACAATTTTCCCAATCCTGATGGGGGGGGGGGCAAAAGTTTACTAATATGCACCTAGCTCTGGGACTGAACATGATAGAGAGATAAATTGAACATTTCTGAACTCCTCTTGCCGAGGCGCATCATTCGGAGACATATCTTAGTTTCGATTTTCACAATATTCTATATTCCGCTCTTTTAAGTTTTGAGGTACCTAGACATGATATTTGAGAATTTCCTTTTGCCTGGACTACCACAGATGTCCAAAGAATGAGAATCTCTGGGAGATATTGCATAATATGCAGTTGTTATTTAGTAAACATGAACTGAACTCGTTTGGTGTTAAGAGGGGCGCGCGCACATTTTTTTCAGCCCCCCCCCACTGGCCCTTTGGAAATGTTCAATTTTGAGGTACCTAGACACAATATTTGAGAAATTCTTTTTGCTTGGACTACCACAGATCTGTATAAAATTTGGATCCCTCAGCTAAAATTTGGGGTTGAGGGATGGAGCCTAACTGGGATAAACGACATGAGCTGTGCTACTTACAATTTGGGTCCTAATCAGCGTTCATGCAAAATGCTGACCCAAGGAGGAGTGGTTGGAGCCCCTAGATGTGTTGAAGAGCCCCTGATCAATATTCTGAGTGCTGTGTCCACGTGGCCAAGGCTCCGGCTCCTGCGACTGCGTTGACTCCCGCTCCCATGGCTCCCGTTTGTGCGAGTCCCGCTCGTACCGCTCACGTTCACTGGAAAATATAAGAATTTACATATAAAATGGCAGAAAAAGAACTTTAACTTTTGAAGAACCATTGCCTTTTATTTAAAGTCACTACCAGGTATTTACATGTATTAAACCACAGACAGCTCTATTAACCTTTCTGAGGGTTAAATACCGGGTATTTACATGTATTAAAGCACAGGGAACTCTAATAACCTTTCTGAGTGTTAAATACCGGGTATTTACATGTATTAAACCACTGACAGCTCCAGGGGGGGGGGCAAAAGGTTACTAATATTCACCTAGCTCTGGAACTAAACATGATAGAGAGATAAATCGAACATTTCTGAGCTCCTCTCACCGAGACGCATCATTTGGAGCCATAATTTAGTCTCGATTTTCACAATATTCTTCATTCTGCTTTTTTAAATTTTGAGGTACCTAGACATGATATTTGAGAATTTCCTTTTGCTGGGACTACCACAGATGTCCAACGAATGAGAATTTCTGGGAGATATTGCATAATATGCAGTAGTTATTTAGTAAACATGAGCTGAACTCGTTTGGTGTTAACTGGGGCACGCGCAAATTTTTTCGCCCCCCCCCCCCTGGGCCCTTTGGAAATGTTCAATTTTGAGGTACCTAGACACAATATTTGAGAAATTCTTTTTGCGGGGACTACCACAGATGTGTCTAGTATAGAATGCAAACATGCACATAGCTCTGGAATTAAACATGATAGAGAGATAAATTGAACATTTCTGAACTCCTCTCGCCAAGACGCATCATTTAGAGCCATAATTTAGTCTCGATTTTCACAATATTCTTCATTCTGCTCTTTTAAATTTTGAGGTACCTAGACATGATATTTGAGAATTTCCTTTGCTGGGACTACCACAGATGTCCAAAGAGTGAGAATTTCTGGGAGATATTGCATAATATGCAGTAGTTATTTAGTAAACATGAACTGAACTCGTTTGGCTTTAACTGGGGCGCGCGCAAATTTCTTCGCCCCCCCCCCATGGGCCCTTTGGAAATGTACAATTTTGAGGTACTTAGACACAATTTTTGAGAAATTCTTTTTGCGAGGACTACCACAGATGTGTATAGTATAGAATGCAAACATGCACATAGCTCTGGAACTAAACATGATAGAGAGATAAATTGAACATTTCTGAACTCCTCTCGCCGAGACGCTTTGTTTGGGACTATGCAAAAGAGTCTAAGTCGAAGCGTTCTTCTCGGGGTTTCGGGAAGTCAGCCCCAGAATCCTCAATTTTTGGAATATAACCACAATATCTCGTCCTCTCATACTAGAGACATTTATGTAAGACATAGGGCATATGAATTCACTGTCAGATAACATTAAATGGGCCTACCTTGGGCCATAAGTTGCTGTGGCAATGTGACTGCCATGTCATCTGGTGGGGGGAGGGGGGGGTCAACTTGACCTATATGACGGTCTGTGTTAAATCTCCAGGCAGAGGTTTAGTATTGTAGGTATGGGTAGAATCAGCTTGGAGATTTAACACAGACCGTCATATAGGTCAAGTTTAAGTTCTGTCATTTAATCATTGGCTCTGTTTTTTGGTCTTCTCGGTAGCCTACATTCAATCCCAGAACCCACAATTTTAGGAATATAATTACCATGTCTCATCTAAACATTCACATAGCTCTAAAACTAAACATGATAGAGAGACAAATTTTACATTTCTGAAATCCTCTCGCCGAGACGCTTTGTTTGGCGCTATGCAAAAGAGTCTAAGTCGAAGCGTTCTACTCGCCGAAATTCCGAAACAAAGTCAAATTTCGCAAAAAGTAGGGGGGGTGGAGGACTGACACACTAGGGCCTAATAAAGATGACATTTCTGCATCTAACGAGCCTAATAAGGTGAATATTGGTTGAGAATTACCTTTGATGTGAGCCATTTTCAAGAAATATGATTCAAGTTGAGAAATGACAGTCCGGTCTGCGTCGGTTTCAAGTCACCCCCAACCACATAAGGCTAAAGGGATATCGGACTGGGGGGCATCACGAAACTGCTCGGCGCCGATCAGCTGATCGTTGACCCACATTAAGCGTCATTTTGCGGAAGAACCCGGCTACTGAGCTGTCCGCAATTTCACCCCCAAAATAGTGGAAGCCATTGAAAACAAAGATTGCGGACTTACCTTGCATATTTTAGCTGTAATTGATGAAATTAACCAAATCTGTACCGAATCATCGTCCCTCGGCGTCCCCTGCCCGCCATTTTGAATCTCGCGAGATCCCGTGAACCCGCGAGATGGCCATTTTGTTTACCTTACGTTGTCGTCGTGTCCAACGATAGGAAATGCTTCATTATGGCATAATACGATTAAATATGGATGTCATCGTTATGCTGTATGGTAGGCAATGATGTTATAGATGTTTTTAGATATTTTTTTAGTAATTATAAAAATAAAAAACTCGATCGTGACTTTTTGTGGATGTCGTAAAAAAATGCACAAATTTCAAGAATCCGACGAGTCAAGTTTCAGTGACTTAACTTGGCCGAAAATCAATCAATCCTCCTTAATTTGGCCATGTAAGTAGTAAATTATTGCGGATTATTAAAGAATAATATGTTTTCTTTACGTTGTCAGCTTTTAAGGCAGGAGAAACAATGATAAGTCGTGGAAAATGGACTTCAAGCGAGACGAGTCAGTGAACTCGCTGACTCGCCTGTAAATTAGTGAAATTTCGAAGACGTTAATTATAGGAATCTGGATAATGAATCCTCCGAACAGATCTATTCTGAATATTGACAGCAACCCTTCTAAGTTAATACACCCAGACAATGTGAAGTCTCTGGTGGGTTGGTTGGCCAGCTAGCTATTTGTCATAGCTCCACCGCAGCCAGACTTTATAGGGAGAACCCACAGCAACACCATTTATCTAGATGCTTTCAAGACCTATCTATAGTCAAGCATTCAGTGTAAGGCTAGAACCTTATCACAATAAACCAATAGAGCCATTGAATTTCTTGGGACCATTTAAGGGTGGGATAGGTAGGATTATAATCAACCTCAGGAGCATGGATATGTTTGTTGCTAGGCAGATAAACAATTAGAATAGCTGTTGCTAAGCAACCGGCTGTCTTCACAACAAACCAATAGAACAATGGAATTCCTTGGGTCCATTTTAGGGGGGGTAGGTAGGATTATAATCAGAATCAGGAGCATGGAAATGTGTGTTGCTAGGCAGATAACAAATAAGAATAGCTGTTGCTAGGCAACCAGCTGTGTTAGCAACGAACCAATAGAACCATTGAATTTCTTGGGTCCATTTTAGGGGGGTTAGGTAGGACTATAATCGACCTCAAGAGCATGGAAATGTGTGGTCTTAGCAACAAACCAATAGAACCATTGAATTCCTTTGGTCCATGTTAGGGGGAACAGGTAGGATTATAATTAACCTCAGGACCTGAGGTCAGTAACCATGTTAACATATGTTATATCTCATTACTCATCTCATCTCATCACAAATGCATCAAGTAATTAATAGTGAAAACTCTGTTGTTATTTTTCAAAATGGATATAATCAATGTGTAGTCCGCCATACTGTGTTCTTTAACGCTATAATCATACAGAACAGTCAAGGGGTCCTAGCGTAAGTAATGCAATGCGCATGTGCTAGGTTAATTTCATTTCATATTATTATGTATTTGTTATTATTCAACCCAATAAAGCACTTTAAAGAAAAAAATCCATATTCATAAAATGTAACAAGCACAATACCAGACCATGATGATGGATTATGTTTGGAAATTGGATGTCTGCCCAATCTAAAGTTATCCTCAAAGTAACTCAACCAAATGAAAATATACCACAGCTACTCGGGTCAGGGAACTCAACCAGAATATCAATGCAGACAAAAAGTAAGCAAATATATAAAAATCTGGAAGTCTATGGAAATGGATTTTATATTGCATTGGTTTTTCTGTACTATGGCTAAACAGCTCAGGCAGCCTAATGGTTGTGTTTATGTCCGGGATAAGGCGATCTGTAAATCCATCACTACCTAATGGATCTGTGGTCACCTCCGGTCAACTGCTGGGTAAAATATGGCTCCCACAATGTAGGCTACAAGATGGTGACAAGGTCAGTTCTTGCTCTCAGTCAATAGTCTGGCTACCCAGGAGCTGTGTTTCTGTAATAGTAGCAGAATTTACCAACCCTGGTTATGTCTGTAGGTCAGGTTAAGGTAATGTAAAAACTAATATAGGTTTCTGTTAAAATCCACATTTAAATGGGGGGAGGGGTCACTGTCCTCTAGAATGTTGGCTGTAAATATGTACATTAGGACCAGTAGTTATTATAAGTGAAAACTGTCTATTTCATGCATCCAATGTTTGATTCTAATAGTCTAATTTGTCACCCTGCCATCTGACTAATATTAAGAAACACATTTTATTTTCAGTCTGCTTGAGTTGATTATATGTGAAAATACAGTGTCTGGCACATTAACGGTTATCATTATAGTAAGACATTCCACTATATTAAACGTTTACTGATTCTCATATTTAAGTCTCAATTAGCCGAAGCTATCAGCTATCTCAGCTCTCAATCTAATGCTATTAGGAATGGCTCTGTTGCCTAGCAATCATATATACTGTGTCATTGTGTATACTTGAAGCACTACCAATATCATGTGGAGAATCAAATATGAGCTTGATACTTGTGCGATATTCCATACATTTCAGCAAACAACTGATGATACAAAATATTTCAGCTCCATATTTTCAAATCCAACTAATCAGCTTTTTTGGTTTATGGTCACTTCCTTTCCATATTCAATCTTATCAATATGTATGATGCTACCTCAGAGCCTATTTTCATCTTGGCAATCGCTGTAACACACTTTTCTTTTTATAATAAGTCTGGCACCACTTCAAAAGCCTTCATGTCCTGATAAAAACTGCTAGGCTGCACTGAAGCAGGAAATTCCCTACATGCTCCTCCTGTCACTTTCTGTTCCACTTTAAACTTATCATAATTGCCCCTCATGCTAAGGCAGACACTGTCATGATGTTGTTTATGATATGGAGGCTCTTTCATAGGGACTGACACTTAAATCTATATATCAAGCCACACCTTACTCACAGTTCATCGCACACTACTGTCTTTTATACACTACAGGCAACTCAATAAAACTGTTTGCTGGACTAAACAACCATACATCCCAACAGAGTCTGAAGGCCTGGGAGGGTGGGGTGTTTTACTTATAGAGTTTCAGCCTCTATGAATATTTGGTAAATGGCGTGAGCACAGATAAACAGACAAGCCATCAGAGGGAGGTTATTTATACACACATACATAAGTATACACACTGAATATGGCTTCCAACACACAATATGTTCTTGTTCTTGTTGTATGTCTATGGGCTTGGAATAGGATATGGCTTAGTCTCACAAAATCAATCCAAGATGAAAGTCTATGACCGGGTCTAGTCTATGACCAGGCCATTTCAAGGATTGCATTATGTATTTGATGCCTTATGCCCTTTACTTTATAAAACTTAATAGCATCCCTCATGAGTACATGTCAAGCCGTGCAACATGCTGATGTAATGGGGCATGCTATAGTCTTAAAATGGTTGACATGCTGCCTTTAATTGAACATCTGTTCGGGAAAAGAAACACAATAAATACTGGCCCTTAAGAGGCAGGTGGTTTACCCAAATCTGATGAAACATCTGAGAACCATATCTCTCTATCCAACACTAAAAGAAGACTTTTTTGCCCACCTAGTTATTAAGCTACAAATCGACCATAAACCAGAGAAGAATGCTATATATAGATCTATATTGATGGGAAACATAAAAGGCAGTGTCTTTCCACCGACTGTTTCCGCGATTTCGCTGGTCATTGATCTCAAAACCGTAGTGGTTTCTAATTACTCCTCTCCCTGCTTGGTAGCCCTACTAGTCTGCCTTTATAGTGAGTGATAATAGGGGTGTTTGAGTCTGTCAGCTCTGTCAGGCATAGCCTGCACTTCCGGTAACTCGATACCCTGCGGCCACTGAGCAGTGGGTAGGAGGATAGAAGGGTAGTTGGGGTTTATGGGTTCTGTCTCACAGCTAGTTATTCTTGAGGCAACCTGGACTCCCTTTTGACACTGTTTCTTCTCTTTGTGTATATGTTAACCAATAGTAACCTGCATTCTGCATGAGGATACATCATATGATTATTATGAATGACATGATATGATATACATTCATATTTGAAACTTTAAACCATGGTGGAGGGGTTGAACAAACCATTTTGCACCTTGGTTATGTAGCATACCCTCACATACAAAAGTTTAGGCTCACTTAACCTCCTAGGAATTGAGTTATGTAACAAATAACAATGGTCTTTACTAGTGCATTATCTATGGGGGGAATAGCAGACTGCATACTTTTATTCAAAAATGACCATATATTGGGCAATAAAATGGAATTGGAGCAAAATCAGAGGGAATAAGGGAGAATGGAGCAGATAGGAAGTCAAATACATCATTTGTGAACATTCAGACTCATTTTTAGGGAAATCTATTTTTTTGTCCCAAACATCGGATATACTAACTTTAACAATGTTATTTCATGTGTATGTGTCATAAAGAATGCAGTTGGGTCTCATGTAGAGAAGCAGAATGATCCTTTATAGTGCCCGGTACCTGTGATCCTGTCATGCCTGTGCCTAATGAAGCAGCTGATTGGTTACAGTGAGACATGTGATCATGGTCATGTGTCACTGGTGCCAATCCAGGCAGACAACTGGTGTAAAAACCTGACCCAGAGACACAACTCTGAATCATGGACTCCTCCCCGGCCATACAATAATATGTTAAGACACAGGGTTATTTCCCTGATTCAAATACCTATCACTTTTATAAAAACCAATACGATGAAGGTCGACCTTATTCGACGTAATAAGCTCACTGTGCGCTTAAAAGAGGATATGGACACCTTTTAGGAGTTAAGAGTTTAATTGGGGTAAAAAATTTAGATATTTTTGGTTATTTGTAGTCTAAAAATCGGCCAAAAATGGGGGATGTGCGCTTATTACGTTGAATACAGTATTTGTATTTTAAGGATACAATACAAATATGCAGATGTTTATTTAGACACCAATAGTTGGAAGACATTACAGAATATCCCCAGGCTCAATAAACTGGGAGTGCCAGAGGAGACGACACATAAAATCCCGATTGCCCCAATACATAGGGCTGAGTACCTGTCCCAGTTTCACTTAGACTGTTGCTGGACGGGTAGCAAGATTTGCACCCTTAAATACAGATCTGAATGAGAAATTGTCAATTAGGACATTTTATGAAATGTTTTCTGGGCAATTAGCTTCTCGCATTTCAGTGAGCCAAATATCACCCTCCAGGGAGTCATGCAAATATTTGCAGTTGCCCCGGGGTTTTCAAAATTAATTGCTTCTGATTGCTCGTAACCAAATGGATAATTTCGGCTGATGACAACCCCATCAACATTTGGTTAAAAATAAGTCAAGATTTCCCCTCTGGGCTGCATTGAGTTAATTATTTCATCCACACACTATTCTAGTTCTAGGCATGTGTGTTGCTTTGTCCTCCATTCATTTCTTTAAGAAAAACAGACAGCAGAGCCATCTTGTGCATAGGTGCAAGCTTAGAAAGTTAACTCTTTAATGATTAATGTCGCTAAAAGATGACATTCATCATCATCATGCACCAATGCACCCCAGGTGAGTAACCTGCTGGTGCTGCATTGGTGCATCATGCCTACCCATAGGTATTGTTGGCATGATGCTTGAATGCAGCCCTGGCAAGTTACAAGCTTACATAGTGAACAGGAACCGTATTATCGGATGGAGCAATAATGGCCTGAACATAACGCCGTTGAACCATTCCATCAAGTAATTCATCCATGCATCGTGACCATAAAGGGCATGATACATCAATGCATTATGCCATCTCTAAAAGGTTAACATGAACCAACCAGTATTATGGGATGGATCAATAATGGCATTAAGATAAACCAAGGAATTTGAGTAGAAGCTAGTTTCAAGACCTCTACCTAGTGCCAGGTCTGCTAAAAACTATGCAAACCAGACTGAGCTGTATCCCGTGAGCTGATCTAATGCTTCTATGAAACCATTAAGTCATTAGAGATCACTTAGCTTGCCATTTGATTTCTAATTGGGCATGGAACTAATGGTCATTTTTGTAGCACTGATTTCAGTCACCCGCTTTATCTGCCAGGTATTGATTGTGAAAAATCACATTTGATTAGTTATTCCACCCTGCAATTCTTTCTGACAGTTTAATTCACTTAATTCCATCCCATTTCATTTTCTGGTGTTTTCCTATTTCCTTCCAAATTACAGTGTTAAAGACAAAGGTCTGACTGATGACGGGGTACTGTGACTCTGACAAATTTATTATATAAAGCTATGCTACTCATTGAATACCTCCCTCTCCTGCCTCTATCATATAAAGTATGTTGTATTAGTAACAAAATAATTAGATAAGATTGAAATCATAGTTCAGCACAAGTACTGGACCAGGACAGAAGCTCAGCTCTTCCTGCACGAAGCTTTGGCTGCATCGGATAATGATTCAATGTATGGATATATAGATGTAGAGTACCTCCCTACTTCTTATCTATATTGGTCTCTGTCTGCCGAGGCATGTATCCTTTTACACTGATGAACCGGATAGAGAAAACAGACACTGCAATATACAATCACTTACCCACAGATGGATATAGAAAGCCATCTGAGAAGAGGTATTCAATAATGAAATCATTTATGATTTTGTGCGCTTTCCCATTGATATAAGGCTCAGACGTCATGAATACCCAACCCTCCATGACTACAAGTGCATCATCTTACCTGGATGTAGTGTAAATATGAAATCAAAACAACATAAATCTATACCAGAATTGAATTCCTCTTTGTAAAAAAAACACCCTAAGGTACAAATACAGTATCCCTAAGCCATATATTTGTCAGAACACTGTCTATCAAAACAGATACATCCTCACAAAAAAACTACTTTGTCTTAAAGGTGTGTCATTATATATTGTAAAGGTACCTTGTGCTTGCCTGACCTTATTACATAGCAAAGGCTAGTGGTCACCAACCCATCATCTAAGTCTCTGTATGCCTCAACATACATCTTTTTAGGAAGATGAACCTGAGATGAACCAGAGCCAGAGCCATACATTATCAGTTATAAGCCAAATGGTATGAGAAGCCGTGTAGGCGAATCTGGCTTTATTTTCCTTTTGAAATTCTGTACATAATAGTATCTCCCAATGCATACACAGCTTTTCAGTTTTGTAAAATGCCCTAGTAAAAGTAGAGTGCACAACACATTAAATTATCAAAAATGGTAGTTCTCAGTTTAACATTGAACATATTGATGAAAATGGTGGAAGCTATAGGTAAATAGAAACCAAGAGGTCTAAATTGAGTAGATACAGACATATATGATAATGACTGAGTGGTGTATGAGCAATGTTGAACAGTGAATTTGTGCTCCCAAAATTTGAAAGAGAATGGAACCCCCCAAAAAAGAAGAAAACTGATCAAGATGCCTGGAAAAATGATGGATGAAAAAGGTATTTTTTTCCACCTCACTCCAGTTCTGCACGGCCTGCAGAGTCATTTTTCTTTCATCTACTTCTTTTGATGGTAAAATAAGGGACTTTGTTTGATCAGGAAAGGAAAGGAGAAAAAAGGGGATTTCATTATGGCATGTAGAGGCACAGCTACCAGATCTCTGCCTGATAGACATGCTCTCCACGTTCTACAGAAAGAGATGGGAAATATGGTAACCAGTACTCAAAGATCTAATTTATATGTTCAGAGATTTGGAGGTGTAACAGTTTCAATGAATATCTATAGTTAAGGATGATTACATTATGGAACCAGACTAATTCTGAGAAGATTCTTAAAAGAACTAGATAACAGCAAACAAGAAGAGTCAGAATATGTCTGTCAGGTTGATTACAAATTTTGCTGACGACTAAATATTTAAAGAATGTGATGCGGGCACTTTGCAGCTTTCTGCACCTTAGGGAACAACAAATTCAAATTCAAAATTAATTGAGTCCCCCTAATTTCTCGTTAATTGGAATGGACAATTTCCTGAGCTAACAGCATCACCATTCTTTGGGTAAAAATACATGTTAATGCCCCCTCTGGGTAGCTTTGACTTAATTATTCACTGCACAACACATTCTAGCACTCACCAGCTGTGGTGTGCGGTTATAGCCTAATGACTAAGGGACTGCCACACCATCTTGGTCCTTAGCCTGCAATGAAGTGTTACCAGTGATCAGCCAGGGTTATGGAATGGATTAATGATAACCTCAGCGAATTCTCTGCGCAATGCTCACTTAATTTACTAAATGAGTCTGCATTGTAATTAGTGTGCTCGTCTAATGGTTCTAGGACAATATTGAATTGTTATAAAACATTGAAATAGCTTGTGGATTGAGTTGTAATTGGGCATTGAATTGATAATCATTGCAGTGAGAATCATTTTAATATCCTTGTTGACATCTGCAATTTCTAATTACACAGTTCAGTTATTTGAGAAATATTCTTTTAGACTACACTGATATGGGAATCTTTAATAGGTGAATTCCTTTGATTGAGAATTAGTATTGTAGCATTTCATTTATTAGTTTATTTTTATAAATACAATGTATCAATATTGGAAATAATATGCTTGATTTGATGAACATAACAGTTTAAGGATCCAGTGTGTATGATGTTATTATTGTAACACTGTCACTTACAACACAATACATCCTGCCTGCAATCCAATTTTTTATGTCCTACCTAAAAACTGCTATATAACTATATATATGAAAGTATACAATCCACAATGCAGTTAAGACAATGTATGTTCATGAGTCATCAACACTTGCTCATCTAGACACTGACACACCTCATTCCAAGTGACCAGTGTTTAAATGCACCTGCTCCTTTTGTATTTCTTTTCACCAACTGTGTATTCATGATGAGTATGTTTTTCATTTTACAGGTGAGAACATTGTCTACCATAACCACGACTGAGTAGGTGAGCTGTATCGAAGGTAAATCTGATTTAGTAGCTAATACCTGATGAGAAAAGTCCAAAGAGCCATATTTTGTCTGTCTTTTTTGTGTTATATCATGATGAGCTGCATTTCAAGCCATCGGAAGTACACCTTTAGACTTTTAAGAAGTTCAAAGATCAGATTCTCAAAGAGCCCCTCCAAATAGCTTTGAGAACAAATTACTTTGAAGTTGTATCTATACCTTTCAAATATCAGATTCCAAAAGGAACTTCACTAATGGACAACAGAAGTATCACATCTGCAGAACCTTATGGGGCCTTTGTTCTTAATTCTGATGGGAAATGTCAGATTCAGATGCCATTTCCAAGTTCACTTCGTAGCCTAAGTCACCATTATGCCATCTGTCTTTTTTATTCACCTTGAAACAAGAAGTGAAAGCTACACATTGTAACATGCTAATACATGTTGGAAGGAACGAATGCTTTCTTTATACCTTAGCTATATCCATTGAGAACTCTCCATCCAGGAGAAGAGAAAGCAAAGTTATAAGAATATGTAAGGGGAATGGGATTAATATTGCATTGATTTCTCTGCACAATGCTGAATGCCTCAGGCAGCCTAATGGTTGTGATAATGTCTGTTATAAGGCGATCTGTAAATCCATTCCTGCCAGCTGCTGCAGCGGCCTGCAGTGGTCAGACATAGAATGGGGGAAATGTTATTCAAACAATGTAGCTTATCGACCACTTGATAGTTAGATATACTGCATGAGGAAAACAGCTTAGCCCTGTCAAATGTGGGAGACAATGCTAGTCACCTAGCATTTTGAGCATGACAAAACAGTTGATAATCTGTGATCAAATTTCGTCCACAAACCTCAGCAAGAATTTTTGTCGGGACACATGGATACATGAAAAGTTAGTTTAGTAGCAACCTGTGGTAATGTTTCTATTCCATGTATCCACTGTAGAAATACAGACATTCTAACTGGTCACCATACTTATCCTAATTATAAAGTGTTGATACAACGTTCTGTCACATTTAGGGAACAAAGAATTGTCTCAAGTGAATATTGACTGAAGGTGGGAAAGAGTTTCAATCAGGTGAAGTTCTTGATTTCTCTATTCTCAACTTAACTTTATTAGGTAGGGCCCTATTGCATAAATTGTTGATATGTGTGCTCAAACACAATTCAGCTCAATAAATCAGATGTCTTAGAATAAAAATACCTTACTCCATTATTATATATTTGCTCCCAACTTCATGACAATTGGAAGAACCGCTAACTTAATTCTGACATTCAACAATAGATGGCATGTAAGCTTATTAAACTTCCCGCAATACAGCTATCCAAGCTACACTATAGAATATGGTTAAAGGTTGATTCCCACTCAGTTGCCTGTCCATAATAACACCAATTCAAACAACTTCATATCCAAATAAAAACTGTCAGGCTCTACTGAAGCTGGATATTCCCTGCTTGCTGCTGTCACATCCTGTTCCATGGTTAACTTGTTTTCATGAAATGAATTGTAAGATTCACACCACTCTGATGTGGATAGCTATGTGGGACAGCTAGCTCTACCAGTGCCTTAATCCCCATGAGGTTTGATGCACAATAAAACCATGCTATATGATGTTGGGCTTCCCTCTAGAGACTCTCCCCTCCACAATGAGGTTTTTTTTGTAGTATTTTCCCATGAGGTTTGGTGCACAATAAAACCATGCTATATGGTGTTGGGCTTCCCTCTAGAGAATCTCCCCTCCAAAATGAGTTTTTTTTTGTAGTATGTTGCATGATAAGGCTGAGGCATTTAGGGGCCACCATGAGAAGGTGTTGGGTACTGCAGTAGTTTAATACCAGTGTTTCCTATGTGTGAAAAACAGTGACATTCTGCAAATGAGTGCATTGGAATAAAAGTGTCAGCCTTTGGAGGTTCCAAGAGTAAGCAACTATGCCATTATTGAACACGGCTGATATCTCATGTCTCTCATATAAACCTCTTGTAGATCATCCTGCGAAGAAAATCAATACACACACATTGTGCTGCATCCGCCTTTTACTTTTTGTACATATTTGCCACCTTACCATGGGAAATGTATATACACTGTACAGAGGTTCATGGTAATTATATTTTTGTTCCTGAAAAGGCTCACAATGAACTCCTTTTTCACATTCTTATCTTACTCACACATTACCCTGTACATTGCTGCGTTGCCTCAACCTTTGTCAACATGCTGTGACAGATAACATGACAAGACTATTCTGGCATGCCATGAAACAATGTTGGACTTCTGAAAGCACTTCAAAGATAATGCAGCATTCAAACAAGCCAAAGGGGATGCTTTTTTAAGGCAGGCCTTTGTTTAAGGAATAACAATCAACCACTAAGTTATAGAAGTGGCAGTAAAACATTTTAAATCATAAAACATAATTAGTTGTCCTCTGTTGGCAAAATGTTGTGGTCTCTTTGCTAGGTTCACACTGCCTAGGGAAGGCTAGGGGCCTCTTAATTGTGAAATAACAAGGTAACTGTTACAGGATCTATTAGAGGAAAGGCTCAAAGTTATGTCCTCACTACTAATATATGATGGTTCACAGCAAAAGCTTTATGTCTTTCTTTCTATGCAATATCATGCGGCTTCAAACAATATACTATACACTACTTAATGCTTGCTTCCCAATATTGATTTGATGCTGCTCTTTGACCCCTTCTTGCAAATCACCCTGACAAGAAGACCTTGATAGAATGACAATTGAAACATTGTTCAAACTGAGCCTCTTGAAGAAAAGGATCTAGCTCATTGTGGTTGACCGTCTGGCACACAACCGATTATTTCATTTACAAGAACAATCAACAGATAACCAGATTTTCTGCAAACCTTCGTTTGAGCTGCTAATTCATGCCTGATCCATGTGAGAGAAAAAGAAATGCAGGGGAAATGGGTGGGAAACATTAAAGGGCCAGTCTTTCAGCCAACCTTCACTTTGGCTAGTCATTGATCTCCAGACTAAAGTAGGATCTCATTAGTCCTTTCCCTTCACGGCGGCTCCACTGTTTCACCAGTAAAGTGGGCTATAATAGGGGTGTTCGACTCTGTCTGCTCAGTCAGGCATGACCTGCACTTCCTGTGTAGAAACCAGAGACCATGCGGCCCCTCAGGGGTTAGTGGGTAGGGCAAGGAGGAGGGTTAGGGGAGATGAAGAGAAGCGTTGCATGGCAGTGGTATGTTGCACACGCATCGGGTTGTATGCATAAACTAGTAATAACCATAATACAGAGAGTAATTGTGACGGCTCATATCATATTATGTCCATTTTGTCTAACTTATGTACCATACAGGCACATGTTCTCAAAAAGTATTATCTATCTCTGAATCAAAATGGTTATCATCCTGAAATTTGGATTGTACTGATGTATAGTTGTAACTACTTCCTCGTAGGTATGCGTCTATATCACATTCACACGTTTTTAAATAGATAGTTTTACTAGTGTTATCTTGTATTTCCCCCCCCCCCCCCCTTAGACTAGACCAATGATGTGGGAAGAGAGTTGCACCTGTCGTGATGCATTGCACCTCTCAGTCCTGTTTGGCATTGATAATAGCCCACCTGTCATGTCATACACCTGACTGAGACCTGAAGTGCTGACTATCAATGAGCAATAAACGTGCACCCCAGACACCAAGTGGGCGTGTATTGTGCTTCAAATGTGTCATCTGGTGTTGTGATGCCGTCAGGAGTTTGTAGAAGTGTCAGATCATAGCCGTACACAAGGAGCGTATAGGACAGCTCTATGTTGGATCTATGTTGTCAACTGCAATAGTTTTCATCCTTAACCCTTTAAGGACCGATGTCACTGAAGTATTACATTCATTGGCATAATGCACCAATGCAGCGCTGCCAAATAACTCACCAGGGCTGCATTGGTGCATCATACCCACCCTGTGAGTTACTTGCCAGGGCTTCATTTATGCATCATGATGACAAAGGAGATGATTCATTTAAGCATCATGCCATACAAAGGGTCGAAATGCCACATAATGCTATTTTCCAGTGTTATAATCAGGATGCATGAATACAGCATACGCAGCATAATTTAAAAAAAAAAGCTAAACATATCCTGTAAACCAATAAAATGGCCACAGCACTGTAACTGTCTGGATGACCCTGCAGTATTGCATGGCTCTTAAAATGACCCAACTTCTTAATAGGCTGTATATTGCTGTGATGCCTCAGAAGGAAACACCCACTCTCTGCCTTTAGTTATTGACAAGACGAGCACTTTCAAGTACCAGTTGTGGGGGCGTGAAGGTTCAATACAAAAGTCAGCTTGTGGCTCTAAGGGTTCTATGGCCCACAATTACAGTGCTTTACATAATAGAGAAACAATGATGTAAATAACATCTTAATGAAAGGTCACAACTTTGATGTGTATTTTAGAGTAATCTGTAGAAACTACAAACTAATTGAGGCTCCTCAAACCTTCATCTATATCAATGAATATTCTCTTTATCATGCTGGTAACTTTGCCCCATTCTGCTTGTGCAGCCATAGCTAGGTACTGAGAGAGTATTCATCAAGGACCCTGGAGACTCAAAAGAAACCGTTGTCACTTTGAATATATATTTTTGCTGAAAATTACCAATTTGCATGTACTTGAGGCATTTTTTCAATATTCTATGATTTCTCTATGAATTTCAAAATAAATTACTCCCTCCTGGTATGTAACTTACAAAAGTGGACAATTTAACAGCAGCTAAGACCATCAACTTTTGATTAAAAGCAACTACAAATCCTCCTTCCGGGTTACAATGTTGACTATTTACTCCACAAAATATGTTGATGACCACCAATAGTGTCTGGTAGTCCTGTTAGTCAAATAGTAAGAGATAGCTGGACCATCTTGGATTTTGTACTGAGCCTACACAGTGGTACTAAGAGGCTTCTCTAATTTCATGTGATGGAGCTAGAGAGACCTCAAGACTTTACCACGAGCATTTCCCTGCTGAGGGAAAAAACATTCTGCAAGACCTTTGTCTATTGCCAGTTCCATGTAGGATTAACCAAGCCAGACTGAGGTGTAATTAGTGAGCCAGACTAATGGCTCAGGGACAATAGTGGATCATCAGAAAACGATTAGTTAGCCTATTGATTGAGTTCTAATTGGGCCTGAAATTGATAATCATTAAGATAACAACCATATTTGCACAAAGTTTGACATTGAGAAATAGAAATCTACAGCAGTGATTATAATAACATACTTAGTCACTAGCCGTCACTGACTCCCCTATTTCTTATATTCTTGCTAGAAAATCAATTTAACAATATCTATACAGAATTTCTACCCCTTTGGAGTCCTGGAGTCCTGGAGTTTCTCGAGCCATCATGCCTAGATCAAGGTACTATTCTGGCAATGTGGATATGACGATCAACTACCTCCTTCTACTACTTTGACTGCGGCGGTCAGCTATATGCCTATATGTGCTAGCTTTCGGAAGTTGAAGATTAATGTCCTTTTAACTAAATAGCTTAACCCTTAAAGGATAGATAGTGCCATTTGTTGTCATAATGCACTTATGAAGCCCTGTTGAGTAACTAGGGCTGCATTGGTTCATCATGCTGATCCCTCAGGTGTGTCTAGGGTTGGCATGATGCTTAGATGCGGAACTGGCTAGTTACTTGCCTGGGCAATGTGACGACTAAGGTATGATGCACTAAGTTGAAATTGTTCAGGCTCCCTCCCCCCATGGCAGTTTGAAATTGTTTGTGGCCGACCCCTTTTGGCTATAGTAACTCTCTGGCTTTTTTGGTAAAAAAGGTGGACTTTTTCACTGCCCCCTTTTTGTGCACACTCCCTAACGTGTGAAGACTGATTGCTAGATTTCCTAAAACATTTGTGTAAGGTGATAGACTTATCATGAAATTGCAATAAGAGATTGCATGCTAACTTTTCGATCTCATTCCAAAACAACAATGGAAAGTGTGGCGTCAGCAAGACTCATGTATCTGGATAAATGAACTACAGGACAAAAACTGTGGGGATCACATTGGCATGAAACATCATAGGTGTTAGGGAGAGATAAACTGACCTTTGATATGTCTGCTTGGGGCTAGATCAGATGTGAGAGTTTAGACAGATGGGAATTCTGTCTCTCAGTTTCTCATCTCTTTTACACCTACAGTATAGGACCACCCCACTGATCATGCAGTCTGAGTTATTGACACCTGTAAAAGAATCTGCTTTGCCAGCACAGCTCACCATATACAGAGGATATATATGATAATTACAATATCTGAAGGGTTGGCATGATGATTGAATGCAGCATTGGCAAGTAAGTTGCTAGGGCTGCAATTATGCATCATGAAAACCAAAGGCATGATGCATTGAGGGATTATACCTTCCTTAAAGCCGCAGATCTTACTGCACATCCAGTAACAGTCAGAGTGCAGTCAGGACAGGTACTCAGCTCTATATAGAGGGATGCTGGGCCTTTAAAGGGTTAAAGGGTGCAGGCATCAGCAGCACTACATGTGATGCCTCTTAAGACAAATAGGGCTCTCTCAGAGGATAGGCTGAAAAATTCTGGTTAAGCTGATGCTATGTAAAGAGTATACTACAAGTACTTGAAGTAAATAGGGGGTGGTATTAGCAATTAAGGCTACTAAAGCAGTCAGTGTGGTATGACAATGATGAGTGTCGTCCCCTCAGAATGCAAAGCTGTAACATTCTGTTACAGATTCACAATTGCTATCCTTTTATTTCAATGGAGCAATGTGAGTCTATAAAATATCGCTTATCCTGTCCTATCCTTAGTGCGTACTATTGACCATTTAGCAGGAAACTCAACCTTGGTATCTGTATGACGTATAAGTACATTCCTCCTTGTTTGCCAGAAGGGTTGAACTCATGCAATACAATAACAGCTAATATGGATGTAAGTGCCATGGTGTCCTTAAATTATGACACTAGCCCTATGATATTGAATCATGATTTCATTTTTTTTGCATAGTTATTCCTATAACCAAGCAACAACTCAATATATAATACATCTCAAGTAACTAGTTGACATCACTCTTCCTTTCTTTCCCTGCAATGACACAGAAACTGTTCATAAAGGAGTCAGGTTGAGGTATAGCTACTATTGATGTACTTAATCAAAGAGGCAGGCATTCTCTGAGAACCAGACATACAATGGTTGACCCTTTGATCCTGATGCACCCTTCTCACAGAGTCTTGCTGTGTCTAGTACTAGAGAACACATAGTGTGTTGATGCGTAAACAGTGCACCAGGTGGTCGTGGCACACAGGTCTCTTAGAGCTTCCTTTGAGAAACAAAGACCATGTGAAAGATGGCTAGTTCCTCCATTTCTCTCTCAAAGTCTCTCTGCCCTACAATCACTTTTTACGTCAATGAATGTAGCACAACGGATTCCCCAAAAGGGTTTCATTGGAATGCAACTGAAAGGAATGAAAAAAGAAGAATATAACCAGAAAACATGTATTTCTGAGGACATAGGTTCTGCTGTAAAAGGGGCATGCAGTGAGTGGAAGGTGGCTGATCGTCTGTTATATCACAAAAATTCATGGGTTTACGATTGTTCATGCTAAACTATCAAAACGTTTTAATCAATATCTATACTTCACCATCAGAGAGGATTACAGGTGGGTTAATTCATTTTGAAAAATCATAGCCCTAACTCAGTTAATGTTGTAAACATGTTCAAAAATCACCTAAATGTTACATGAGTTCACCCTCTAAAACATAGGCTTATGGACACATTAAAAACATACTCCACTATAGGCTCACATTTCCTACTGAGAACTGTGCAGACTGAAGGCAATGCATCTAGTAGAAAACATTACTAAGGGAATTTGGATATGAGATTTTGAGGTAGAACTTCCCTTTTAGATTGACAACAAAAGTAGTGTCATGTTATACTAAAGCACTTCCATTAAAGTTCTATAGTTGTCCATTAGCTAAAAGGATAGCGAGAGATTTTAAAGTCATATCCTCTCAACAATAGAACTTTTAGGCCGCTTTGTAAATTTGATCTTATAATGCATTGTAGTTTGCCATGTATACCTCTGATGGACTAAAGCTACCTCATAAATAGTCTACAGTTCTTAAATCAATATTCCTACTATTGAATCCTCAATAATGAAAGAGACTTTTAAATACAGTTGTACTGTTATAATTAAGAAGAAAGACTATGTAATTAATGCTAATTTTGGAAAAGAAATCAAATCAATGTAATTATTTTATGTCTTGCAAAGTAAACTCATAGAGACATGATGCCAATCCCAGCTTCCAGCTCTTCTTTGTGTGATGGATTTAGTGTATAAGTGGACAGGTGGCTTAATGCTGGTATACTAGAAGGGTCTACTAACAATCAGAGCAGTGTCTCTAGGTCAGTTTTTATGCTAATTTTTCACCTGGATCAGCACCAGTGCCACGTGACAGTGATGATATGTCTTACTTCAGCCAATCAGCTGCTTCATTAGGCACAGGCATGACAGGATCACAGGTACTGTACCGCATTGTCCAAGCGCCTATAATTTCATAGGGCTGGTTACCCCGGTACTTTAGACGGATGATCTTTCAAGATCCAATTTTAGTGGTTAAAATTATTTCATGACTTCCCCATAACTTCATTTATAATCAATAGTATTAATAAGTAGTATAGTATGTATCGGAACGGGACTATAATTAACTACTGTTTATTAGTCAATCGACATGCAGCCAATCAGAGGCCTCCATTTGGTCACGTGACCGGAAGTGACCTACTTAGGGGATTAGTGGTGACGTCACGTGACCTAGTTAGCCAATCAGAGGCCGCCATTTGGTCACGTGAAAGGAAGTGACGTCATATGACCTACTTATGGACGGGAAGTGACGTCATATGACCTACTTAGGGGACCGGAAGTGACGTCATATGACCTAATTTAGGATCACGTGACCGGAAGTGACCTGGTGAGTTACGTGACCAGAAGTGACGTCACATGACCTAATGGCCAACCGGAAGTGAGTGACCTCATTGAGGATCACGTGACCGGAAGTGACCTGATTGATCACGTGACCGGAAGAAGAAGAAGAAGAAGAAGAAGAAGAAGAAGAAGAAGAAGAAGAAGAAGAAAGAGTGACGTCACCTGACTTAATGAAGAGATGAGCGTCTTTAAGAGGTCACGCGCTTTAAAATATGATATATTTTTTTTTTAGAGGAGGAGGAGGAGGAGGAGGAGGAGGAGGAGGAGGATAAGGAGAGGAGGAGGAGAAGGAGGAGGAGGCGAGTCTCTTATTTTTTTCGGTAAACCAATAAAAAACACCACGATATAAGTTTGTTTTTTTCATTTTTATTGTTTTACGAGCGACTGGAAGTGACTTGTTGAACTAGGTAGAAGCGTTCTTTAGAGTGTATAAGGGGGGAGGGGAGGGGAGGGGAGGGGGGGAGGGGGGCCCCTTTAAGATGCATGGGGAGGGGGGCGCTTTTAGGATGCATGGGGCGGGTGGGGGGGAGGGGGGGAGGGGGGAGGGGGGCACTCTAGGGGGGTGGGGGGGGCACTCTAAGGGGCGTTTGTCTCTTTTAAGAAAAAAAGAAAAGAAAAGATTTTAATCCAGAGACACGCTTCTTCCTCTCGAGAGGAAGAAGCGTGTCTCTTCATTTTTTTTTGTTTATCACATGCCTCGATGAGGCGATCAGCTGCGACTGGAGGAAGTGACACTTTAAGAGGACACGCGTCTTAATTGTTATAATATTTTTTTTACTTACTAATAAAGAAGACGTATGAAAATAAAACACAACAATTCACATGTCCGTCGTTCTCGTTGTTTCTTGCTTGATAAAGTCAAGTAATATTGCGATGCCGAGGTCAAACTTTCCCATGTCCTCAGTCAACACTCGAAGGAGTTCAAAAGGCGTACCGCCGGCACCGTCAGCTTCAGCTTGCCACATTTTTAACACTCGGAAGGCCCACTCAGCGGGACTTCCTCCGTATTCGCATTCTTCAGCGATCTTATCTAACCTCTCAGGCGACAATTTGAAATGGTCCCCCACCTCTTTCCACCTGCCACCTAGACGTCTGCCGAGGGCGCCCAAGTGCTTATGCATCGCGCGCGAGTCGGGGTTTTCGAAATCCAACCCCTGTCTGTGGAGAAGGGACATCCACTGAGCCAACAGTTCCACTCGTCTAATGCGGGTGAAGACGCGACCGAGCTCTCCCCATCTATGACGATGCGGGGTTTCACCCCACCAGACTCGGAACATCGCCGTACACAGCTCCTCCGGTGTCTTGACACTGCGCTCTACTAGAGCATCCATACGGGCGGCGGTAACTAAGATCCGCTCAACTCTTTACCTAGTTGACGAAGCAAGGCGTCACTATATGCTAAGCGCCGCTGTCCTACCTCTCTGTTCTCCCCATCGGTCTGCCTCGCGCGTCTCACGTCGTCAAGCCGCATTAACTTTTTTTCAGGTGGACAAGGCGGTGAAGGCGAGCTTGAAAGTGGAATAGCTTGAGCCATCTGGTCTCGTCTTGGCGGCGGCGGCGGCGGCGGTGGTGGCGGTGGTGGTTGTAGTAGACGTTACTGTGGTCAGAGGCGATATGGTTTTTTTCCAACAGAAATCAGAGCTTTTATACAGAGGGAGTTTAATCCTATTTCCAACAGCACTCCAGCTGTCTAGCGACCTGTCCGCATGACGCTTTTTCAGCCGCTCCGCTCCTTAAGAGCTTAGATGACGAGGGGTATGTCATCGCTATCCGTGGAAACCAGCTGAAAACGGTGTTTTTTCCTCATCCATAGCCTTACCTCCTACCCCCTACCTGAGGACGCCTCCCTCCCTCTGACATTCATTGTAACAAACGTCAGAGGTCAGGTGAAAATCGGATTTTTTCATGCACAGCCTTAGTCAGCTGTCACCCCTATTGAACTAGCCGGCCGCCGCCGGCCGGCCCGGTCTACTCACCACGGCAGGAGGAGGTGATTTTTTTTTGTCTTACACTTAAGTCGCTCACCACAAGCACACGCCTCTACTCACAGACAGACACGTTCGTCTTAGGGGGTCCTGCTTCACGCCACACGCCTCCTGTAGTTTTTTTGTATACACACTCTAAGCTCATCACCGTTAATCCTTTATACAGCTAACGCGCGTTGAATTGCTGAACAGGGTGGTAAGTAGCTTAGCTCATGACAGTGGATCGCTCAAAAAAGAGGGGAAAGGGATCCAGCTGAAAACGTCATACCTTATGTCTTTTGTTTCTCTTTGTGAATGGCCGCCGGTCAGTCGGCGGCAGCAACCGCTTAATCCTTTATACAGCTAATGCGCGTTGAATTGCTGAACAGGGTGGTAAGTAGCTTAGCTCATGACAGTCAATCTCTCAAAAGGGGGGAAAGGGATCCAGCTGAAAACGTCATGCCTTATGTCTTTTGTTTCTCTTTGTGAATGGCCGCTGGCCAGCCGGCGGCAGCTGAACAGGGGCAGTAAGTAGCTTAGCTCTAGAAGCGAGAAGGCGTATATAAGGGGCCTGGAAACCTCCATTCACTCACTCAGTCTTTTGCTGCTCTCTACAGTCACCACCATGAGCAAAAGACAACACCTAGCGCCGTCCAAGGATCTAAGCAAGTTCAAGAACAAGAAGACTACGCGGAACAGCGCTCGTTTAGCGTCAGTGCCTCCTCTTGCTACTAAAAATGAGACTACCGCCGCATCCGCTTGGTCTTATCACCCTCCCGCTGTAGCGAGCGCTCGCAGCAGTAGTAGTAGTAGTAGTAGTAGTAGTAGTAGTAGTGGTAGTAGTACTACTGGTAGTAGTCGTCGTGCTAGCGACGTTGTTACACTCGCGACGGTACACGTTGCTGCTAAGCGCGCTGCCGCTGCTACTGCCGCCCCGCCTGCTGCTGCTGCTGCTGCTGGTGATCCTTGTGCTGCGGCTGCTGCTGCTGCTGCACCTGCTACTGCTGCGCCTGCTACTGCTGCGCCTGATGAGGCTGCTGCGCCTGCTACTGTTGCGCCTGCTGCTGCTGCTGCTGCTGCTGCTTCTGCTGCACCTGCCGCTACCGCTACTACTACTGACGACAACGCTCCTGGCACAGCGCAGTACTGGCAACCGGGTTTTTACTTCCCCACTACTGTTGCTGATTTTGATGACCTGCCGCACGTTGCACAGCCCCTCTCCACCACTACATCGACCGACGCCCTAGACGCCGCTCGCGCTGAGAGTTACAGCTTTTCGGACACTCAGCCCCTAAACCAAGAAGAAGAGGAGGAGGAGGAGGAGGAGGAGCAGCAGCAACAGGGTGAGACAGAGAACGACGCTGACGACAAGGCGTACGAAGAACCCAAAGGGAAAGGGGCGGACCGTACATTTTTTCGGCTCCCCTCTTCCACAGCTTTCGACCTCATTTCCACTGGTAGCGCGTCCGGTCCGTGGCGACTGCCCTCACTGCCACCTTACGAGGGCGGCGGCGCTTCATCTTCTACCGCTACACTCAGCACCGACGGCATGTGGCTGCTCTGCTCCAACAGCAAGGTCTCGGATACCACCAGCACTGACGCTGCTCCTGTTATCGGTTCTGCTGCTGATTCAGCTCACGCTGATGGTGTTACTCTTCTTGCGGGTCTGAAACGTTCTAAGGTGAGTTCCAGAACAACAAGGCCTACTAAGAAGAGAAAAATACAAGAAAAAGAACGAGATGGACGAGAAGAAGCAGAGAAAACCTCCCGTCCTCTCGGGTTAGAGTTCTGCTTAGACGGGACTTTGACGCTGGAGATCTGGGAGGACGTGGCTAGACTGTCTAGGAGGCCGCGCTACACAAAAGACGGCCAGGTGAAAGAGGCGTCATTGACCAGAAGCAAGCGAGTGCACTTCACTGCCGACGCGCTGCGCGAGCTAATAGCAAGCATCGCCGATATCCGCGCAGTGGTGCGCAGTGGTGCGCAAGGAAGACCTAATCACACCCCCTGGTTTGCAGTGCTGGATGAGGAGGGCGAAGTGTACGCAGCTGTGAGCTACTACAGCAGTAAGAACCTCATCCACGTGCGCAAGTACGAAGGTCCGGACAAAAAACCCACACAGCAGGGGGTGACGTTGTCCGCCAGAGCGCTCAAAGAGTTGGATGACAAAACAGAGATTATTCTCAAATTTCTCGGTATAGATTTGGAATGAGAGACGCTCAACGCTCACGCGCGCACACACACAGCGTTTGACGTACGCTGTATGAGACAGACAGACGGATACACAGACAGCAGACAGATAGATAGATAGACAGATAGATTGATAGATAGATAGACAGATAGATTGATAGATAGATAGATAGTTAGACGGCTAAGTAGTTGGTAACTGAGTGAAAAAACATGACGCAGTACGTATGCGAAAAGTGTTTCAAAATTTTTAAAAGACCGTACAACCACGAGAGACACGTAGAAAATTGTAGAGTAATACCTAAGTTTTGCCCTCTATGCGGCGAAGGCAATTGCCGAAAGATCGCCTGTCGACGCGAATCTCTGGACGGGGTGACTATCCCTCCGCGCATATGTGCTGTACCGAACGGGGAGGAAACGTTCACGGCGAATTGGCCTGCAATACAAACGGGCGTCAGGATGCACTGGACTCGCGTGAGTGTAACAAACTTCAGGCTACCAACCGGCGAGTTGAGTGACGCTGTAGATACTATGCGCCGCATTCACTTGACACAAAGATTCAGATACAAAGTGGGTTTCTCGGTAGGCTTACTCTTACAACACAGAGAAGACAAGAGCAAACTGCGCTACTTTCACGCCTCCCAGAACAACGCAACTCTCATACAACCGCTCCCTACTATAACTTATTCAGAAACTTTGGAAGAGCTCCTTCTCAAAGATGGAAAACACCGTCGCTTGCGAGGAAGTACGGAAACTTTGCGACGCTGACACCAAGTGGCACGTTCTTTTTACTACCAATTTGAACATTTGCGTTTACATGGGACCGGGGGAATTTCCCATAGGCGGTAGGATCACTCAGGCCGGTCGAATTGGAAAGAGAAGCGGCGTGTTAGATTTTCCCAACAAGGACAACCTCTGCATCTTCCGCTGCATTTCCTTTCACTTATACAACACCAGCAAGCGCGCTTCAGATTTGTTACGTCAGTTCTGTCCCGCTGCCACACCTGAATCCTTTCCGGGTTTGAACATCCGCGACTTACCCGCGTTAGAGAACTTGTTTGACGTACAAATAGCGGTTTACACCGCGTCGCGTCAGGTGCCGGGGCGGAAGTTGAGAAGACGCGTTACTCTGATCAGACCGCCTTCCAGAACTCTGGCCACCCGAGGTAAAGTCAACCTACACCTGACGGCGAAAGGTGGTTTGCATGTCTCTCTCGTCACGGACTTCAACGCGTACGCGGGCATATACGAATGTTGCAAGTGTAAGGCGGCGTTCACCACCGAGTTCTTGCTGAAGAGACACAGGAACCAGCTTTCCTCTTGCCGACAAGCCAAGTTGCGCTACGTAGGTGGCATCTACCAAAATTCGAGAACGATTTTCGAAGCGCTAGCAGACTTCTCCATTTTTCCCCCCGACGGACATTCCGGAATCTACCCTTACAAGATCACCTTCGATTTCAAGGCTTTCTTCAGACCGTGCAGAGAACCGTCGACGGAACACGTGTCCCTGCTGTGGGATCACGTCCCTTTGTCGGCTAGCGTCGCATCCGACTTTCCGGGGTGGGAGGGGCCCGTCTGCTTCGTCAGAGAATCCGACGCAGATTCCGACCCCTTGTTGGACCGAGTTTTAAATCACATAAACGAGAACGCCAAAGTCATCGGGGAAGCTGTGCTAGAACTTTACCGACCGACGTTAGCGAAGTTAGATGCGGCGATAGGTGAAGCTCTCCTGCTGGAGGAGGCGACATTCACCCCTTCTCCAGGCGGCTTCGCTGCAGCTCAGACCAGACACCCGTTAGTTCAACTGAAGAAGCGTCTTCTGAGATACATCCGTCAAGCTCCAGTCATGGGCTTCAACTCGGGGCGTTACGACTTGAACCTGATCAAAATACGCCTTCACTCGTTCTTTGCCTCCGGAGACTGAAGAAACCAAGAATTCAGCGTCATAAAGAGAAGCAATCAATACTTGGCGGTTTACACACAGCACACGGTTTTCTTGGACGTAGTCAACTATTTGGCACCCGGTTACAACTACGCGACCTATTTGCGAGCTTTCGCCAGGAACGAAGAGAAAGGTCACTTTCCTTACGAATGGATGACGTCTACCAGGAAACTGGCATACAGAACACTGCCACCGAGATCGGCTTTTGACAGCGAACTGACGGGCGTCAAAATGTCCGAATCCGACTACGCCGCATGTCAGAAAGTTTGGTCCCACGAGAAGATGCAAACTATGGAAGATTACTTGATCCACTACAACAACAAAGACGTCAAACCTTTCATAGAAGCTCTGAAAAATCACGCTAAATTTTTCCAAGATCGCGGCATTGACATGTTGAAAGACGGAGTTTCTCTGGCCGGTTTGACTTTACGGTTCCTCTAGAAGACGCGTTCACAACGTTCCCCCAGTTCGACGCCGTCCTCCACGCTCTGATCAAAGAAAATCTAGTCGGCGGTCCTTCCATCATCTTCCATAGATTTCACGAGAAGGGCACCACGCGGATAAGGGAGCACAAGTACGGCGAAGAAGCGAGACCGTGCCAACACATCCTAGGACTAGACGCTAACTCTCTGTACTTGCGCTGCATGAGCGAAGCGCACTGCGGGTTTCACGCGGCCTCTGATACGGTTTTTCAGTTTCACGGGTGTTGGTTCCACGCTCACGAGTGCATAACGTCGCACCGATATCAGTGCGCTTCACTGAGGGAGGAGAGACGCGACAGAACGACTAGAGTAAGCGCGTACTTGAAAGCGCTAGGTCACAAGCTGGTCGTCGTGTGGGAGTGTGAATGGAGCGTCGAGATGAGCGGGTTAAGGCCTCCCAACAACGCTGGAAGGTTGACGCTTTGAAAGTGTCTCGAAACGCGATGAGCGAGAGCGACATCCTTTCCGCTGTGAAAGACCGGAAAATGTTCGGTTTAGTTCAAGTGGACATCACTACGCCGCCTCACCTACGAGACTACTTCGAAGAAATGACCCCCGTTTTCAAGAACGCGACCATTTCAAATCGGACATAGGACCTCACATGTCAGACTTTGCGCAGGAAGAAAAGCTGTTGAACACGCCTCAGAGATGTCTGATAGGGAGTTACCACGGAAAAAATATTCTCTTGGGAACGCCGCTTCTCAAGTGGTATTTAGAGCACGGTTTGATAGTCACCAAAGTGCAGCTGGTCGTAGAATACCTACCTAAACGCTCCTTTGCCGGTTTCGCGGACAAAGTAACGGCGGCGCGAAGACGTGGCGACGTGAACGAGAACGAGAAAATTCTGTCAGACTGTTACAAGTTAATGGGAAACGCTACGTACGGTAAAACAATCTGCAACAAAGAAAAACACACGGCGGTGAGATACACTGACAGTCGGAAGTTCGAACTATTGGCCAATTCGTGGCGCTTCAAAAAGGTGTCCGAGTTGAGTTCTGATCTGTTTGAAGTCGAACTACAACCGAAAACAGTCAAGAACAACCTCAACTTCAAATAGGGTTCATGGTATACCAGTACGCGAAGTTGAAAATGTTAGAGTTCACATACGACTTCTTGGATAGATTCGTCGATCGGCGCGATTATGCCCTTTGTCAAATGGACACCGACAGTCTTTACATGGCTCTCAGCGGTGACACGTTGGATGACCTAGTCAAACCTCGCCTGAAAGAGACGTACTTCAGAGAGAAACGAAAGTGGATTCCGACAGCGGTGTGCGACGATCACTTAGAGCTTTTCGTGAAGACAAAAACGGAAAGAGTGCGAGAATGGTGTCCGCCGCCCGGCGGATGTTGTGAGAGAGGGTACCTTCACGATCTGAGAACTTCGGGGCTTATGAAAGCGGAGTGGGAAGGTGACGGGATCCTAAGTCTCAACCCTAAGACTTACATTTGCTACGATCGAGTCAGCGGCACCGGTGAAAGAAAATCCAAAAAATGGAGTGCAAAAGGCGTACAGAAGAAACAAAACCCTAAGGAACCAGTCGACTTCTTGGATGTTCTTCGCCAACGAAAAACTCTCATTGCTGTAAATAGAAATTTCAAAGTGGTGCGAAACAAAATGGTCACCTACACCATAGAGAAAGACGGCGTGCGCTACTTGTATTATAAGCGTCGCGTGCATTTAGACGGTGTGACAACGAGTCCTTTAGAGATATGAAAAAAAAAAATAAGCGTGTTATTGCTTGATTGAGTGCATCTTTTCAAAAATAGAGTGTTTATCAAGATTGAAAAAAAATAAATAACAAAATAAAATAAATTATTGTTGTGTTTTTATTTTCATACGTCTTCTTTTACTAGTAAGTCGCGCAGTCTCTTAAAGCGTCACTCATGTGACGACGTCGCTTCCAGTCACGTGATCCTAAAGACCCTCACTTCCTAAACAAAAAAAAAATGAAGAGACACGCTTCTTCCCCTCTCTTTTCTTTTTTTCTTAAAAGAGACAAACGCCCCTTAGAGTGCCCCCCTCCCCCCCTCCCCCCCCTCCCCCCCACCCGCCCCATGCATCCTAAAAGCACCCCCCTCCCCATGCATCTTAAAGGGCCCCCCCCCCCCCCTCCCCTCCCCTCCCCTCCCCTCCCCCCTTATACACTCTAAAGAACGCTTCTACCTAGTTCAATAAGTCACTTCCAGTCGCTCGTAAAACAATGAAAATGAAAAAAACAAACTTATATCGTGGTGTTTTTTATTGGTTTACCGAAAAAAATAAGAGACTCGCCTCCTCCTCCTTCTCCTCCTCCTCTCCTTCTCCTCCTCCTCCTCCTCCTCTCCTTATCCTCCTCCTCCTCCTCCTCCTCCTCCTCCAAAAAAAAAAAAAGAAAAAAATATCACATTTTAAAGCGCGTGACCCCTTAAAGACGCTCATCTCTTCATTAAGTCGCGTGACGTCACTTCTTCTTCTTCTTCTTCTTCTTCTTCTTCTTCTTCTTCTTCCGGTCACGTGATCAATCAGGTCACTTCCGGTCACGTGATCCTCAATGAGGTCACTCACTTCCGGTTGGCCATTAGGTCATGTGACGTCACTTCCGGTCACGTGACTCATCAGGTCACTTCCGGTCACGTGATCCTAAATTAGGTCATATGACGTCACTTCCGGTCCCCTAAGTAGGTCATATGACGTCACTTCCGGTCCATAAGTAGGTCATATGACGTCACTTCCGGTCACGTGACCAAATGGCGGCCTCTGATTGGCTAACTAGGTCACGTGACGTCACCACTAACCCCCTTAGTAGGTCACTTGCGGTCAAGTGACCAAATGGAGGCCTCTGATTGGCTGCATGTCGATTGAGTAATAAACAGTAGTTAACCATAGTCCCGTTCCGATACATACTATACTACTTTAATATAGTACTTCCCCTCAAGTCCTCCAGTTTCAAGCCATTTCTGCGTTGCGGCTATTACAAGTGCCAAGACACGAATCCTGATGTCAAGATATCAATAAAGGTCAGCTGAGATCAGGGCCTGGTCTCAGTGGGCGTGACAGGGCAAGAGAGGTCAGCAGAGGTCATCTGGGGCAGTGCCCAACATCCGCCCATACCCCCTCTGGTCTTATTTATTTATCTGTTTTTGCTGAAAGCAAAATGACAGTTACAAATGGCTCCCTGAAAGGAGGATGATTGTAGCATGTGCATTGTAGACTCTTATATATTGGGACAATTTGACCGATAAATCTGCTAGATGAAGATGTACATTTTTCCACATAACTCTGACAGCCTGATCTTTTGAATAATGGCAGTGTGCTGGATTCTGAACATAACAGAAGGATTGATACACACTCACAGTCCCAATGGGTTGGCTGCCCATTCTCCTAAAGCATGTTAACTAAACATGGAAGGAGGGCCTGGCTACCCTCACATTAAGAACGCTTCATTGGGCCATGTTTTGCAGCCTTTATTACAACTAAATGGTTGATTAAATTTCCTGAGAACATAACCATATCTAAAAAGGCCTCACTGGTAGTCACTATGGAGGTACTTTGATATGGAAACCATTATCTTCTGGATGTCAGCAGTCGTTTCATTTCACACCAAAATAATCTTTTTGTGTCATTTTTCATGAAGGAATGATGGGAGCCAAGAGAAAGTGCTGCCATGCACAGACTGCAATGGGAATTGAAGTAACTAAGGTAAAACATGTCATAAGCCTATTGTCTTCGGAGAAGCTAATAAGTGCTTCATGTGTCACTATTTCTATAACAGGTCAGTGAAAGGCACAGGCAGTGGCGTGACATGTGGATGTTTTATATGTTGTGTGGCCTGTGTAGGTAACATGTGAAAAGTTGAGCATTAGCTTGTTGTCTTGTGAAAAGAAATAATGAGGCTTTTTTTCAGATCTATAGATCTACACAGCCAAAAGTAATTATCTCTTTTCCGCCAGAATAGTTTATTTGTCTTATTTCCTTGATATCAGGAACTTATTTTTGGCTGTGTATCCTGTTATGATATACATGCACATTAAATTCCCTACCCAGTCTAATGAGGAGGTAATGATTGGTTTTGCACTATATGAGGCACATATAAAATGAATGATGGCAAGCAATATTTATAATAATATACAAGTGAGGGCGCAAACAGATTCCATCTGTTTGCTAGCCCTCACTTGTTTGAGAAGATACTGGATTTAATATTTATGCAGGGTTGTGTTTGGAAATGCATTGGGCATTTGGAGCCGTGTTTGGGATTTATTTCAAAGTTAGTAAGGAAATTTGTTTACTTAATGACATAGAGGTTATAAATGACAACAAAGGAATTCCTTTTGTTATAATGGAAACCAATTTTATTAATAATTAAAAGGGCAGCAATGAATTGACTTGGATGAAGATATATTGAAGAGTTCCTAGACTTTCTAAATGTGTAGTGGAATTCCTAGATATAGAGTTTCTAGACCCATTGATGAGTTGGAATATGGAGCGTCAAGAGTACTAGACGTGAGCTACGTCGGCTCAATACAAAAACTCAAATTACACTGAGTTAATTATATTTGTCACAAAACAAGTCGCGACAAAGTTGTTGATCTAAGTGTAAGGAACACTTTGATACAATTTTTGAAGATGTCGGGGAAGAAAAAAGGGAGAAAAGGAAAAAAGGAAAAAATTGAGTCCGCGGCCAATGAAAAACCGTTGGGATTTGAAGCGGGCGCGCTGGATGAGCAAATGGAGTCTGCAACACAAGAGACTCAGGGAGCAGCTCGTATGAAGAATCAAGACCAAGTTGTTGCTATTACACAAAATGATAGTAGTGATATTGATGATGGGGTCCACGATGATGATGATGATCAAGGTGAACAGGAGAGTCAAGACCAAAAAAGTGGAAATGAGGTCACAGGTAAGGGTTTTTTAAGTGATAAAGTTATGACCCAGGTATCTGAGAATCAGGACCCGATTACCATTGATAGGGAATTTCTATATGGCATTTCAGCTAAGCTTGATAATTTGAAGAATTCTCAGGTAACTGAGGATGGTCTCAAATTATACCTGGATGAGCTTAGTGCTGATATAAGTGTAAAGATTGCTTCTGTTGCTGACTCTAACCTCGAATTAGAAGAAAAAAATCGGATCCTATCAGCAAAATGCAGCTTCCATGAGAAGAAAATCAATGCACTAACTGAACGAGTTAGCGCTCTCGAGAATAGAGAAAAAAGAAGAAATTTGGTGATTGAAGGCCTGAAAGAAGATAAAAATGTTAATTTGAGAGAGCAATTAACTGACTTATTTAGGGACTTAGGTCTGAAAATCACGTCAGATGACACAGAGGCGTGTTATAGGATTGGCGAACGGAGGGAACATCAAAAAAGGCCTAGACCTGTGATGGTAAGGTTTGCCACAATTCGTAACAAGCAAAAGATCTACAATAATATTGGGACTCTGAAAGGAGTGAAGAAATGGGAAGGTACCACACTCACAGATGATTTGACTCCTTCAGAGCTTGAAAAGAAAAGAAATCTGATTTCCCTGGTGAATCATTGTAAATCTAAAGGGAAAGAAGCTAAAATTTCCGGGTTTGGTATTTCTTTCCAAGGAAAAAAATATCATTATGATCAAGTCAACAATCTGCCAGAAGGTTTCCAAATGAAATCCATCAAAACTGTAAACACAACTGAAGGCACTCTATTTAGCAGTGAATTTAGCCACCTGTCCGCTGATTACCCTTGTGAGGTAAAGCACGAGGGAACAATATATTCAAGTGCTGAGTCTCTTTTTCTCACCAAGCAAGCCAAATTCTGTGGGGATGAGCAGCTCGCAGCAGAAATATCTATGGCAAGAGACATAGTTGAAGCAAGGGAGTTGACAAAATTCCTCAAAAAAACATCAAACTGGGACAAGGAGGAAAAGATTAAAGCAATGAAAGAGGCACTGAGATCAAGATATGAAGAAAATGAGGATTTGAAGTCAGCTCTAACAGCTACCAAAGGCAGTCTCATTAGCTGTACTTTTGATAGATTCTGGAGCTCCGGAATGGTTTTGACGCAGAAGAAATATGTGAAAAAAATTTCAATGCCCGGTAACAATCATCTGGGAAAAATTCTAGAGGAACTCAGAGATGAGTTTAGCGCTTAATACAATTACATTAATGCATTTTTATTGCTTTATTGATGCATTAACACACTAAGCGCCATAACATTCCCATTATTCATCTAGATCTAGTGATAACTTATGCAGAGACAGTACACGTGCGTTCAAATGATTCTCTTTGTTTACTAACATTGCAACCATGACAACGGGTAACCAAGCAACTGACGCGCGCTGGACGGAAATAGGTCAAGTCGCTGCGGATCAGCGGAGCGTCAACAACTGGGTTACTATAGCGACAGTGCGTTTGTTACGTCATAGGCTTTCAAACCAAAACAAGACGAAGTAATTTGAACGATCGCTAATACAATTATCCTAATACATTATAACTTTATAACAAAAGGAAGACGTACATAAGGTACAGTGATGCATTTACATCAGATTATCGTTCTGACAGATGGTCGTGGAGGGGCAAATCAGTTATTGGATGGATTTCTTCAAGAGATTGAGAACTTCGTCAACACTGAGATTATCGTCCACCAATTCCCAGGAGGAACAATTGAAGAAATATGTAAGGCAGCAGATGAGATGATGGACCAAAACCCATTACCTGTATACTATATTATGGCAGGAATATATGACTTGTTGCAGCTTAGCCCGTTTGGTCAATGGTTCTTCTCTTGTCAAGATGAAGAGCTCTTATTTGAAGAAGTTAAATTGAAAATTGATAGCGGAATAACCTATCTGAGAGCCAGACATAGCCATACAATGATTCACTTCACAACAATTACTGGAGCTGAACTTTCATATGCCTGCTCGTGGACTCAAGGTGAGGCCCCTTTAGAAGGTCTTAAACAATGCAATCTACTGGCTGAATGACTACATAGAATCGATAAATGAAGAATATGGAACCACAACCCCTGAGATAGCGTCTATTGTCCACTCAAATCAGTACCCACAATACTACCTACTGGAGGAGGGTATCACCTGTAAAGAGGAAACGTCTTTATGCTGGGCTAGAATTCTTCTAGCACATATGGAGACTCACTACTAAAGGTACGGGAGGAAAACATTCAGTGACAATGCCAATAACTTTTTTTTTTTTTTTTAAATTAGAAATTTCCCTCTTAAATCAAGGTATATGGTTCTCAATTTACTTGGTAAAATAATAATATCACAATATTAAAATAACCCTTCCTGAACAATTAATGAGCAATAATAAATTGTGACTTTTTATGCTCATATTATGTTGGAACAATGCATGCTATTCCCTACAGACGGTGGCGACGACTTATGATTCAAGTTCTGGATTGAGAGCTGTCCAAGTCCTCTACGGTGTGAGTGGCGGTAAAGAAAGATCACACGACTGAGCCTGACCAACTAGGCCTACCTACAGTAGGAGCAACGGCAACTATCAACCAATGAAAAATGGCTGTGTACACATGTATATTGAGAGTTCTAGTAGATGTTTTAATGAATTATAATTAATATTATACTGAATTAATTTTCAATAATAATATTGTATATAGATAGGAGAATAAATAACTTATAAAATGGTGAAAGTGTATATAGATGTGTAAATAATTGTAAATACATTGTATTGATGAATACAAAAACTAATAGATTTATTACATAATTCCATGAATGAATATTTGACAAATATTTTTGACCAAAATATGAAAACTATAAAAATAATTTTAACTTATAGCCGACGTATAAATTCCATATTCTATCACATAGTCATATAACATGTTAGTACGACGACAGTCGATGTTCAGCATGTTGAACAAATTTATGTTAAATGTTAATATTAAGATTAATGTCCTTTTGTGTCTGGGCTATAGAATTTTACACTGTCTCTCTGGTATTGTCTATGCATCAGAGTTCAACACTAATTGTTTTTGCAAAATTGTAAAAAATTATAATGGATGATAATAGCATTGTAACTGTATCAAAGTTGGATAATATGATGGGTGAGCATTTCATACATTTAAACATAAGAAGTATTAGAGATAAAAAGAAAATTGATGAGCTAAAATTACGCTTTACTGGTACTAACTTCAAATTTATTTCAATTTCTGAAACCTGGTTTGTGGACAATGATTGTACATCCATGTATGACATAAGTGGCTATCATATGTACAGATCGGATAGGCAATGGAGGGATCATCCCACAAATACTGAACCAAAAATAGGTGGTGGCTTGTGTACTTATATTAATGATAATTTATCATGTAACCAATATGAGTTAATGGATTTAAATTATTCCTGTATTGACCTAGAGACGCAATGTCTTGTGGTTATGGATGAAAATAGGAAAAAAAGTGTTATTTGTACTGTATATAGGCCTCCTCAGGGAAACCCGGAAAAATTCTTTAATCTATTTGAACCCCTAGTTCAAAAATTAGTTACAAAATCCAGAAAAAGGTTATATATTTTAGGTGATTTTAATATAGATTTATTGGACCCCCAACAGAAAACTAATAGCAATCGTCTAGTAAATAATATGATGCAATATGGTTTGTTAAACTGGATTAGAAAACCCACTAGGGTGGCTGAAAAAGAGTCTTGTTTAGATCTGATATTTACTAACAATTTAGATATGGATAATGCTGATGTAATACCTTTTGATTTGAGTGATCATTATATGGTTTATGGTTCTATTGATCCCCCGGTTACTTGTAGTGAAAAAACAAAATTTAATGGAAGGTCAATGAAAAAATTTAATGCAGAAAAATTGGTCAAAGATTTTTCAGAGCTGGATTGGGATGTGTATTATGCCAATCAAGATCCAGACTGGTTGTGGAGTTATTTCATTAACTGTTTACTGGAAATATTGAATATTATGTGTCCATTTAAAACATTTAATATAGTAAAGCCTAGGGAAGAATGGGCAGATGCTGCCCTTTTAGACCAGATTGCTGACAAGGATAGATTACTATCAAGGTCTTATAAGACTAAAAACCCTATTGATAAACAAAATGCACATGATGCTAGGGTGAATCTAAGCAAGGATGTTTTTAATACAAGACAAAACATTGTTAATAATTTGACGGATGAATGTGCTAATGATCCAAATAGATTTTGGAGAGAAATAGCAAAACTACTACCTAATAAAAAAGGTAATGCTAGGGGGGTGCATTTACAGAATGATGGTCATGATGTCCCAGAACATGAAACACCTGATTTTGTTAATGACTACTTCTCTAACATTGGTCAAAATCTGGCAAAAAACTACAATGAGATATGGTCCTATGATGGTAGTATTATTGACAAAACATCATTAGACTTCATTGCAACTGATGAGGATGAAATTGATAATTTTATAAAAGAAATTGCAACTACAAAATCATCAGCTATTAATGGAGTCAACTCTAATATTCTAAAATTGGTTTTTCATTCTGCAAAAAAACAACTAGTACATCTATTTAACACGTCATTCAATGTAGGCAAAGTGCCATCTGAATGGAAATGTGCCACTATTATCCCTATTCACAAAGGGGGAGACACTAGACAGGTAACTAATCTTAGACCAATATCTTTGTTGTCTCTGCCAAGTAAATTGTTAGAAAAAGTTGTGCATAAAAAACTAATGTCTTTCTTTGAAGAACATAAATTATTATCTGAAAATCAATATGGTTACAGAAAAGGTTTGTCTACAATAACTTCTGTTGGTAATATTACTGATGATATATTGCCTGGTAGAAATGTTGGTATGGATACTATTGCTACTTTTTTCGACCTTAAGAAGGCATTTGATACCGTGAACCATAAAATACTTCTTCAAAAATTGGATTTCATGGGTGTCAAAGGTCATATGTTAAGGTGGATAGAAGATTATTTAAGTAATAGATCTCAGAAAACTTGTATTGAGGGTGTCTTATCAGCCATAAAACCTGTATCTTGTGGAGTTCCACAGGGTTCTATTTTGGGTCCTCTATTATTTTTGGCTTATATTAATGATGTAACTTCATTAGATAATAATGTAAATTTGAGTCTTTTTGCAGATGATACTGTAATATATGTCACAGACAAAGATAATAATACAGCTGTTAGAAAAATGCAGAGTAGCATTGATACCTTTGTGTCTTGGTGTAATAAAAATAAATTAACAGTAAATATAAGTAAAACAAAATTTATGGGTTTTGGAAATAAGAAATGCTTCAAAAATGCAAGTTTACATATAAATGGCACTCCTTTAAAAAGAGTATCAAGTTACAAATATTTGGGCATTATCTTGGATCCAAAATTAGATTATGACATCTTCATGAGGAATCAGTTAAAAACTGTGGCTTATAGAACTTATCAACTAATAAAAATATCTCGGTTTCTGAGTAAGTCAAGCTTGCTCAAAATGTATAAGGTATACATCATGCCTATTTTTGATTATGGTGATATATTATATGCTAAATCAAAAGGTACACTTCTGGATAAAATGCAAAGGTCACAAAATAGAGTTTTGAAAGTTTGTCTAAAAAAACCAATGAGGACACCTACTGTTGCTGTCCATGCAGAGGCAAAAGTGAATTTCTTGGTACATAGAAGATTGTCGCATATTTATATTGAAGGCCATAAGAGAGCTACCAAAGCTAAATTTATAAGGAAAATGAATGTTAATCTAAGATGTGCCCAAGCAATATTATTAAAAAATAAGATTCCTCATTGTGAAGCATATAAAAGGAGCCTTGAATATACTGTCTCAACTGTATGGAATAAATTGGACCCAGGGAAAAGAAATGTTAAAAACAGAAATTCCTTTAAGCTTCTTTTAAAAAGGGAGATGAGAGGACTAATACCTGTTGAAATAGTGTGAATTTATATAGATCTACATTTTTAGTATAATATATATTGTGAGTGTTTACTTTATCTTATTGTCCTTCTATATGGTGTTGAAGCTTAAAATCTGTTATTAATATAATATATTAAATTTAAACTTGAATCGCTGTTGTGAAAGATATCTATTAGAGAAAAGTGTAAATTAAAATGAAATAGCCTTGTGTAATGTCCATGTGAAGTCCTGTAATATTTTTAAGAGCTACACTACATAATCTAATTAATTAGACAAATGTATAATATATGACAAAAATTATGACTACTGAATTTAATTATATAATCAATAATTACTAATGTATAATACAAATGTATGTGTCAATTGAGGGTGGCTAACGTAAACTGGTAAAACATGCCAAGCAGCAGCCTTATTCACCATATTAATATCAAATTGGAAATATGACGTGTCAAGGGATGTTAGATTCATATTACATCAGTGTATTTATGAATTTATTTGATAATATAAAGGTTTAATATATTGTTTTATAATGTAAAACAATGTATGTGATTACATTTCCTTGTAATGTACCGATATTGATGTGAATTCATGTGAATAAAATGATTGAAACTTGAAACTTGAACTTGAAACTTGAGTTAAGATACACATGTTGAAGAGTTCCTAAACATGTGGATGAGTTTCCTAGATATGTGGAACAGTTTCCAGATGGGTTTCATGCCTGACTTGTATCTGAAATTCCCTCTCATGAAGTCCATATTTAAAGGGCTAGTATGAGTGTTGTGGAGTCCCTAGGCATGGTATGGAGCCCCTACACGTGTTGTGGGGCCCCTGATCAAGGTTCTGAGTGCTGTGTCCACGTGGCCAAGGCTCCCCCTCCTGCGACTCCGGCGACTCCCGCTCCCGTGGCTCCCGTCTGTGCGACTCCCGCTTGTACCGCTCACTGGAAAATATAAGAATTAACATATAAAATGGCAGAAAAAAAACTTTAACTTCTGAAGAACCATGGCCCCTTATTTAAAGTCACTACTGGGTATTTACATGGATTAAACCACAGACAGCTCTATTAACCTTTCTGAGTGTTAAATACCGGGTATTTACATGTATTAAAGCACAGGCAACTCTAATAACCTTTCTGAGTGTTAAATACCGGGTACATATTTCTGAACTCATCTCGCATGCGCTGGTCTCTTAGTCAATAGTAGCTGGGTAGGGGGGGGGGGGGTCGGGGTCAAGAGGGGTCAGCATTTTTTACGCCCCCCCTCTTGGGGGAGGGGTCGGAAATTTTTACGCCCCCCCCTCCCAAACCCACCATGCCATATTTTAGTTTCGATTTTGACAATATTCTTCATTCTGCTCTTTTGAGTTTTGAGGTACCTAGACATGATATTTGAGAATTTCCTTTTGCTGGGACTACCACAGATGTCCAAAGAATGAGAATTTGTGGGAGATATTGCATAATATGCAGTACTTATTTAGTAAACATGAACTGTACTTGTTTGGTGTTAACAGGGGCGCGCGCACATTTTTTTGCCCCCCCCCATGGGCCCTTTGGAAATGTTCAATTTTGGGGTACTAAGACACAATATTTGAGAAATTCTTTTTGCGTGGACCACCACAGATGTGTATAGTATAGAATGCAAACATGCACATAGCTCTGGAACTAAACATGATAGAGAGATAAATTGAACATTTCTGAACTCGTCTCGCATGCGCCGGTCTCTTAGTCAATAGTAGATAGGATGGGGGGGGTCCCTTAGCTAAAAGCCCCCCCCCCCTTCAAAAGGGGTCAGAATTTTTACGCCCCGCCCTCGGGAGGTGTCGGAAATTTTTACGACCCCCCCTACCAAACCCAACATGCCATATTTTAGTTTCGATTTTCACAATATTCTTCATTCTGTTCTTTTAAATGTTGAGGTACCTAGACATGATATTTGAGAATTTTCTTTTGCTTGGACTACCACAGATGTCCAAAGAATGAGAATTTCTCGGAGATATTGCATAATATGCAGTAGTTATTTAGTAAACATGAACTGAACTTGTTTGGTGTTAACAGGGGCGCGCGCAAATTTTTTCGCCCCCCCCCCCATGGGCCTTTTGGAAAAGTTCAATTTCGAGGTACTTAGACACAATATTTGAGAAATTCTTTTTGCGGGGACCACCATAGATGTGTATAGTATAGAATGCAAACATGCACATAGCTCTGGAACTTAACATGATAGAGAGATAAATTGAACATTTCTGAACTCCTCTCGTTGAGACGCTTCATCTGGCGTTATGCCAAAGACTCTAAGTAAAAGTGTTCTACTCGCAGTCGAAACAGAAACTTACACGTGTTGTGGGCCACTAGTCATGTTGTGGAGCCCCTAGGCGTGTTGTGGAGCCCCTACACGTGTTGTGGGGCCCCTGATCAAGGTTCTGAGTGCTGTGTCCACGTGGCCAAGGCTCCCGCTCCTGCGACTCCGCAGACTCCCGCTCCCGTAGCTCCCGTCTGTGCGACTCCCGCTTGTACGGCTCACTGGAAAATATAAGAATTAACATATAAAATGGCAGAAAAAGAACTTTAAACTTCTGAAGAACCATGGCCTCTTATTTAAAGTCACTACCTGGTATTTACATGTATTAAACCACAGACAGCTCTATAAACCTTTCTGAGTGTTAAATACCGGGTATTTACATCTATTAAAGCACAGGCAACTCTAATAACCTTTCTGAGTGTTAAATATCGGGTATTTACATGTATTAAACCACAGACAACTCCAGGGGGGGGATGGGGACAAAAGGTTACTAATATGCACCTAGCTCTGGAACTAAACATGATAGAGAGATAAATTGAACATTTCTGAACTCCTCTCGCCGAGACGCTCTGTTTGGCACTATCCCAAAGACTCTAAGTCAAAGCGTTCTACTCATGGTTTCTGCAAGTCAACCCCAGAATCCACAATTTTCCCAATCCTGATGGGGGGGGGGCGGGGCAAAAGTTTACTAATATGCACCTAGCTCTGGGACTAAACATGATAGAGAGATAAATTGAACATTTATAAAATCCTCTCGCCGAGGTGCATCATTCGGAGCCATATTTTAGTTTCGATTTTCACAATATTCTTCATTCTGCTCTTTCAAGTTTTGAGATACCTAAACATGATATTTGAGAATTTCCTTTTGCTCAATGTTCAATTTATCTCAGGCAACTCTAATGAGAATTTCTCGGAGATATTGCATAATATGCAGAAGTTATTTAGTAAACATGAACTGAACTAGTTGGTGTTAACTGGGGCGCGCGCACATTTTTTCGCCCCCCCCCCCTATGGGCCTTTTGGAAATGTTCAATTTTGAGGTACTTAGACACAATATTTGAGAAATTCTTTTTGCGAGGACTACCACAGATGTGTATAGTATAGAATGCAAACATGCACATAGCCCTGGAACTAAACATGATAGAGAGATAAATCGAACATTTCTGAACTCCTCTCACCGAGACGCATCATTTAGAGCCATATTTTAGTTTTGATTTTCACAATATTCTTCATTTTGCTCTTTTAAATTTTGAGGTACCTAGACATGATATTTGAGAATTTCCTTTTGCTGGGACTACCACAGATGTCCAAAGAATGAGAATTTCTCGGAGATATTGCATAATATGCAGTAGTTATTTAGTAAACATGAACTGAACTCGTTTGGTGTTAACTGGGGCGCGCGCAAATTTTTTCGCCCCCCCCCCCTCACGGGTCCTTTGGAAATGTTCAATTTTGAGGTACTTAGGCACAATATTTGAGAAATTCTTTTTGCGAGGACTAGCACAGATGTGTATACCGTAAAACCTCGCGTATAAGCCGCGGCTAATACGCGAGTCAGATCGGCGGTGCGGCTTATAGGTTCGGCCCATGGTCAGGGTGCGGCTTATACGCGAGTTTTTGCCACTATGGCACAGTACTAAAATCAGCACATTCAGATCGCAAGTGCGGCTTATAGGATCGACCCAAAGTCGGGGTGCGGCTTATACGCGAGTTAGGCTTATACGCGAGGTTTTACGGTAGTATAGAATGCAAACATGCACATAGTTCTGGAACTAAACATTATAGAGAGATAATTCGAACATTTCTGAACTCCTCTCACCGAGACGCAGCATTTAGAGCCATATTTTAGTTTTGATTTTCACAATATTCTTCATTCTACTCTTTTAAATTTTGAGGTACCTAGACATGATATTTGAGAATTTCCTTTTGCTGGGACTACCACAAATGTCCAAAGAATGATAATTTCTCGGAGATATTGCATAATATGCAGTAGTTTTTTAGTGAACATGAACTGAAATCGTTTGGTGTTAACAAATTTTTTCGCCCCCCCCCCCCCATGGGCCCTCTGGAAATGTTCAATTTCGAGGCACTTAGACACAATATTTGAGAAATTCTTTTTGCGGGGACCACCACAGATGTGTATAGTATAGAAGGCAAACATGCACATAGCTCTGGAACTAAACATGATAGAGAGATAAATTGAACATTTCTGAACTCGTCTCGCATGCGCCGGTCTCTTAGTCAATAGTAGATAGGATGGGGGGGGGGGGTCCCTTAGCTAAAAGCCCCCCCCCCTCAAGAGGGGTCAGAATTTTTTACGCCCCCCCCCCCTTGGGAGGGGTCCGAAATTTTTACGACCCCCCTACCAAACCCAACATGCCATATTTTAGTTTCGATTTTCACAATATTCTTCATTCTGCTCTTTTAAATGTTGAGGTACCTAGACATGATATTTGAGAATTTTCTTTTGCTTGGACTACCACAGATGTCCAAAGAATGAGAATTTCTCGGAGATATTGCATAATATGCAGTAGTTATTTAGTAAACATGAACTGAACTTGTTTGGTGTTAACAGGGGCGCGCGCAAATTTTTTCGCCCCCCCCCATGGGCCTTTTGGAAAAGTTCAATTTCGAGGTACTTAGACACAATATTTGAGAAATTCTTTTTGCGGGGACCACCATAGATGTGTATAGTATAGAATGCAAACATGCACATAGCTCTGGAACTAAACATGATAGAGAGATAAATTGAACATTTCTGAACTCCTCTCGTTGAGACGCTTCATCTGGCGTTATGCCAAAGACTCTAAGTAAAAGTGTTCTACTCGCAGTCGAAACAGAAACTTACACGTGTTGTGGGCCACTAGTCATGTTGTGGAGCCCCTAGGCGTGTTGTGGAGCCCCTACACGTGTTGTGGGGCCCCTGATCAAGGTTCTGAGTGCTGTGTCCACGTGGCCAAGGCTCCCGCTCCTGCGACTCCGCAGACTCCCGCTCCCGTGGCTCCCGTCTGTGCGACTCCCGCTTGTACGGCTCACTGGAAAATATAAGAATTAACATATAAAATGGCAGAAAAAGAACTTTAAACTTCTGAAGAACCATGGCCTCTTATTTAAAGTCACTACCTGGTATTTACATGTATTAAACCACAGACAGCTCTATAAACCTTTCTGAGTGTTAAATACCGGGTATTTACATCTATTAAAGCACAGGCAACTCTAATAACCTTTCTGAGTGTTAAATACCGGGTATTTACATGTATTAAACCACAGACAACTCCAGGGGGGGGTGGGGACAAAAGGTTACTAATATGCACCTAGCTCTGGAACTAAACATGATAGAGAGATAAATTGAACATTTCTGAACTCCTCTCGCCGAGACGCTCTGTTTGGCACTATCCCAAAGACTCTAAGTCAAAGGGTTCTACTCACGGTTTCTGCAAGTCAACCCCAGAATCCACAATTTTCCCAATCCTGATGGGGGGGGGGGGGGGGCAGGGCAAAAGTTTACTAATATGCACCTAGCTCTGGGACTAAACATGATAGAGAGATAAATTGAACATTTATAAAATCCTCTCGCCGAGGTGCATCATTCAGAGCCATATTTTAGTTTCGATTTTCACAATATTCTTCATTCTGCTCTTTCAAGTTTTGAGATACCTAGACATGATATTTGAGAATTTCCTTTTGCTCAATGTTCAATTTATCTCAGGCAACTCTAATGAGAATTTCTCTGAGATATTGCATAATATGCAGAAGTTATTTAGTAAACATGAACTGAACTCGTTGGTGTTAACTGGGGCGCGCGCAAATTTTTTCGCCCCCCCCCCTATGGGCCTTTTGGAAATGTTCAATTTTGAGGTACTTAGACACAATATTTGAGAAATTCTTTTTGCGAGGACTACCACAGATGTGTATAGTATAGAATGCAAACATGCACATAGCCCTGGAACTAAACATGATAGAGAGATAATTCGAACATTTCTGAACTCCTCTAACCGAGACGCAGCATTTAGAGCCATATTTTATTTTTGATATTCACAATATTCTTCATTCTACTCTTTTAAATTTTGAGGTACCTAGACATGATATTTGAGAATTTCCTTTTGCTGGGACTACCACAAATGTCCAAAGAATGAGAATTTCTCGGAGATATTGCATAATATGCAGTAGTTATTTAGTGAACATGAACTGAAATCGTTTGGTGTTAACAAATTTTTTCGCCCCCCCCCATGGGCCCTTTGGAAATGTTCAATTTTGAGGTACTTAGACACAATATTTGAGAAATTCTTTTTGCGGGGACCACCACAGATGTCTATAGTATAGAATGCAAACGTGCACATAGCTCTGGAACTAAACATGATAGAGAGATAAATTGAACATTTCTGAACTCCTCTCGCCGAGACGCCTTGTTTGGCGCTATCCCAAAGACTCGAAGCGTTGGATTTTGATACCGGAGATTGCCGAAGCGCTCGATAAACAAATTATTTTTTGATCAAGACGGTAATACTGTCCAAAATGTCCGCAAATGCCGCTATATTACCTGTAGGAGTAATAATATTACCTTGAAAGTCCGCAATTTGCTCGATTTCGGACAATTTTCCCAATCCTGATGGGGGGGGGGGGGCAGGGCAAAAGTTTACTAATATGCACCTAGCTCTGGGACTAAACATGATAGAGAGATAAATTGAACATTTATAAAATCCTCTCGCCGAGGTGCATCATTCGGAGCCATATTTTAGTTTCGATTTTCACAATATTCTTCATTCTGCTCTTTCAAGTTTTGAGATACCTAGACATGATATTTGAGAATTTCCTTTTGCTCAATGTTCAATTTATCTCAGGCAACTCTAATGAGAATTTCTCGGAGATATTGCATAATATGCAGAAGGTATTTAGTAAACATGAACTGAACTCGTTGGTGTTAACTGGGGCGCGCGCAAATTTTTTCGCCCCCCCCCCCTATGGGCCTTTTGGAAATGTTCAATTTTGAGGTACTTAGACACAATATTTGAGAAATTCTTTTAGCGAGGACTACCACAGATGTGTATAGTATAGAATGCAAACATGCACATAGCCCTGGAACTAAACATGATAGAGAGATAATTCGAACATTTCTGAACTCCTCTCACCGAGACGCAGCATTTAGAGCCATATTTTATTTTTGATTTTCACAATATTCTTCATTCTACTCTTTTAAATTTTGAGGTACCTAGACATGATATTTGAGAATTTCCTTTTGCTGGGACTACCACAAATGTCCAAAGAATGAGAATTTCTCGGAGATATTGAATAATATGCAGTAGTTATTTAGTGAACATGAACTGAAATCGTTTGGTGTTAACAAATTTTTTCGCCCCCCCCCATGGGCCCTTTGGAAATGTTCAATTTTGAGGTACTTAGACACAATATTTGAGAAATTCTTTTTGCGGGGACCACCACAGATGTCTATAGTATAGAATGCAAACATGCACATAGCTCTGGAACTAAACATGATAGAGAGATAAATTGAACATTTCTGATCTCCTCTCGCCGAGACGCCTTGTTTGGCGCTATCCCAAAGACTCGAAGCGTTCTACTCGCCAAAATTCCCAAACAAAGTCAAATTTCACAAAAAGTAGGGGGGGTGGAAGGCTGACACACGAGGGCCTAATAAAGATGACATTTCTGCATCTAACGAGCCTAATAAGGTTAATATTGGTTGAGATTTACCTTCGATATGAGCCATTTTCAAGAAATTTGATTCAAGTTGAGAAATGACAGTCCGGTCTGCGTCGGTTTCAAGTCACCCCCAACCACACAATGATAAAGGGATATCGGGCTGGGGGGGGGGTATCTTGAAACTGCTTGGCGCTTGGATCAGCTGATCGTTGACCTATATTCAGATTGAGACGATATCTCTTTTTTTTCATTGACATCGTTTGGGGGTTAAAATAGCATATTTTGGCTTGAAACCAAGCCTAATCTCTACAAAACATCCCATTTTTAAACCTACAATAGCTGAATTAGGCCCTAGCCCCCCAGAAAATTTGGTTGAGGCTTATTTAGTTGATGGATCGGCGAAAAATTGAGACGATAAAAATGTACCCGGTTTGATTTTTGCTTGACATCTTGCTTGGGCTTGTCGATGGTCGAAAATCCCAGAAAGAAATATGCTGGTTTTTGGGTTAATAATGGAGTTATATTGAACAAAAAATAGCGCACGCCAGAGAAAAGATCCTATATTTAGACACCTGATAGCTGAATTAGGCCCTACCCCCCCAGAAATTTTGGTTGAAGCGTTTTCAAACAGGGGTGCCCAGCCACGCTGTCATTTTCCTACGTCTATCATTTGATCATTGGCTCTGTTTTTTGGTCTTGGCAAGTTTAGAGCCTGGTCTTCGTCATTTTTCAGAATAATCCGGCTACTGACCTGTCCGCAATTTCAATCCCCATAAGAGAGGAGCCTAATCTATCCATATCAACAAAAATTGCGGACTTACCTTTCATATTTCAGCTGTAATCGATGAAATTAACCAATTTGGTACCGATTCATCTTCCCTCGGCGTTCCACTGTCCGCCATGTTGGATTTTGATACCGGAGATTGCCGAAGCGCTCGATAAACAAATTATTTTTTGATCAAGACGGTAATACTGTCCAAAATGTCCGCAAATGCCGCTATATTACCTGTAGGAGTAATAATATTACCTTGAAAGTCCGCAATTTGCTCGATTTCGGAAGATAAAGATGTTTGTGCCGACCCCCGAGTAAACCGGATGTCATTTTTGATGGCGTAACACGGGAAACCTTTTCTCAAGAATCCGACGAGTCAAGTTTCGGCGACTTAACTTGGCCGAAAATCAATCAATCCTCCTTAATTTGGCCATGTAAGTAGTAAATTATTGCGGATTATCAAAGAATAATATGTTTTCTTTAAGTTGTCAGCTTTTAAGGCAGGAGAAACAATGAAAGGTCGTGGAAAATGGACTTCAAGCGAGACGAGTCAGTGAACTCGCTGACTCGCCTGTAAATTAGTGAAATCTTGAAGACGAAAAAAATAGGAATCTGTTAAATGACACAAGGAAAAATCCAATTTTAGACACTGATGGTCCTTACAGTGGGCAAGTACAGTAGAGGAATAATATTATATAAACAACTGGCTAGATTTTCTAGTAGTAATAGTGAGTGTGGATCCTTGTTAGGAAGTTTCATGGCAGTTTTTTTCACAGTTTGCATCAGACCCTGGTCTCTTTTGAGTGACCTTATACAAGGAGACTTAACTAATACTCTATCGGTGTGGTCTAACTTATATGGAGTCTGAGTGATATAAGCAATTATGTTAGTTGTATCATTGAATCTTTGTGTACATTGTAGTTTGATGAAACTCAGTCACATCATAAAATATGTGTCTGACGATGTTTATCCCACCTAGAGCTGATTTCTTTGTCAATAGTGTTAAGGTACCATCTAGCAGATTCATCATGTTGCTATTTAACCCTTTAATAACAGCATCATGCATCAATGGATCATGCATCAATGCATCATGCCCTTGGACATCATTATGCATCAACGCAGGTCCGGCAAGTAACTAGGGCTGCATTCAAGCATGATGCTCTTCAAGGATGGGCATGATGCACCAATGCAGCACTTGCGAGTTACTCTCCGGAGCAACATTTGTGCATCATGATGACGAATGCAATCTTTAAGCAACATTGAGGGTAATACATAGGCCACAACAACATTGAATCCCCATACCTGGGATCTAACAGCTAACTCTTGCTTTCCTCCTGCTATAGGCACTGTGTCAAGGTACCGTCTAGCAGATTCAAGTAATATCTATTTAAGACATCACAGGAGCAGGTGTGGAGAATTGCCACTCAATAAACGCCCACCTGGTCCTTATATTAGAGAGTCTAATGTGCCTTTATTGGTCATCAATTCTCAGCGCTTTACGTCTCAGTTAGGTGTTTACTGTGACAGGTAGGGTGTTATGTATACATCAATGCCCTGCAAGACTGAAAGTATAGCACTAGGGTAGCTCCTCTTTGAAAGTGCTTTCTTGGTGTAGAGATTTTTTTTTTGTTATTATGTGTAGATTATCCAGCACAGAGAGGTATTTCTTTTATTATACTCCATCTTTTAGAACAAACACCTGGCATGCAACACTTGTTAATCTCAAAACCCTACCACCCTCTCTCTATCCTGCTACAACCCTTACCGCTACTTTTACTTGCAAACTGCTGGGGGAAATACAAAATAACCCTAGCAAAGGTATCTTAAGGATTAGATGTGTGTTTGTGAGATGGACACATACCTACAAAGAAGAAGTTTCAATTATACAAGTCATCAGTACAACCCAAATCTTTTTTCTATTGGTAGGTGAACAACCAATTTGCATTAGAGATAAATCATGGTGTTTGAGGACATGTGCCTGTACGGTATATGTGATATTAGTATTTCTTGGAATTCTTGTTATAACTAGTTTATGCATACAACCCAATGCTTGTGCACCATACCCCTCTCATGCAACAACTCTCTTTATCCCCCTCAACCCTCCTCCCTGCCCTACCCACTAACCCTTGAGGGGCTGCATGGTATCTGGTTTTTACACAGAAAGTGCAGGTCATGCCTGACTGAGCAGACAGAGTCAAACACCCCTATTATCGCTCACTTCAAAAGCAGACCACCAGCGCTGCCAAGCGGGGAAAAGGCTAATGAGAACTGGCTTTAGTTTCAAGATCAATAGCCAGGGAAAAATAGGTTGGCAGAAATAACCCTTTCTATGTGTCCCTCCTTTACTATTGTAGTCTTTTTCTGGTTTTGGTGAGATTAGTAGTTCAATAATAAGGTCATTAGGAAATGTGGATATGCTTTTATTCGTGTAATGAAAGAAATCATCTTGTTTGTGCACTTATCAATTCATAAATTCCTATCTTGTTATGCCATTATGAAGCATCAACACCAGCATTGTACAATATTGTTCAACAGAGGCTATGCTGTGAGCTCAGTAAAGATACACTTCAAAAGAAGAGTGTGAGCTTACAGCAATATAATATCAGGTCTATTTTGTGCAGTGTAGCAGTACACTCTTCCATTGGATCTAACGCTCAAGCCTAACTAAATTTGAACCAAGAGAATAATAGAAAACCGAGAAGAAGTAGATTACAGAACGATGTATTCATCAAGTGTCATTCTGGTGTAAGGGATTCAAATTGAACGCCACCTGCTTACAGACACAAAACCATTTTCCAATACATAGTTATGAACACCTACACCGATGATAAAAACATTTAATAGAAATATATGGGCATGCTCATTCAGATCTAGTTCTCAATATATCCTTTTTATCTGGTGGGTCATAAAGCAAGGAGTTAAAAAGCAGTTTTCAAATTAAGTATGGGTATCATCAATAAGACAGACGGATCGGAGGTGCTGTCCTGTGTGGGATGACGGCTGACGGTTAGCAGACAGTGTTCCCACCTGTCACAAATTACATATCTGATCTAGACCCCAGCCAACATAACAAAGGCTTCCTCATGTTTCCCTGACACCTACACTGTTGCATGCCAATGTGATCTGCACAGTTATTGTCACGCCTTATCAGATCCCGATATGTGAGTAATGCTGATGCTGCACTCTCTATTGTTGCTTTCAATAAGATGGAAAATCTAGTATGCGATCACTATTTCCAATTTTCTAATCAGTCTCTCACTTGATTAAAATGTGTTATTATAGAAAAAGCTAGCAATTGATCTTCACAGGTTATTCTATACTAACCTATGGTGAGGAATACTTAACTCAATGTAGGCATGATTAGCAACTTAATAACTAGATGACCACTGAAGTCAAAGTACCAAGGAGGTTGTTGATTGTAAGATGTATGTGTTATGGCAGGACCCAGTGAGTTGCCATCTAATTATGGGCATGCTGGCTTAAGTAAACAAGCAGAACGGTAGAACAACAGACACATGGAATGTTTTGTATGATTGAATGAAACCAATTTCAACTTTTCAGGAATATAGGAATAAAATGAGGAAGTACAGATATGTATTCCAACTTTGTAGTAGTTTATCATTTCCCAACTACCAAGCAGGATATTCAATTGGATGTTATGAGAATGATTATTAATTCCATGCCCAATTAGAACTCAATAAACCACCTTACTTATTGTTTTCCAATGATCCAATATTGTCCCTTGAAAAATTTAACTCTCTGTACACACGGGTATATTTTCCACCAATTGCCTCTGCTAAAGCATTGGACCTAACCAGAGAGAGTCAGCCTCTACCTCAGTATGACAGAGGAACAGCTTTATTGCCGTACTATTGGTTTAGTTTCTCATTGATGTGTATTATTCCCTTCATATTATATACACCTGACTGAGGCGTAAGGAGCTGGCAATTGGTGATCAATACCGAGACACACAACTGACACTTTGCTCTAGCTCATCGACTGAGGTCGGCGTGTAATGTGTCACCGAGCTTGAACACCTGCTGTTGTGATGCCTACAGGACTCAATACAGTCTATATGGTACAAGGTTTCAGTGGGCAATTAAAGCCCAAGGAATATAATGTGTGCCTTTCAGTGACTTCTTTCAGAAAAAGTCACAAATACAATACTAACAAGTTTTTCAGAAGGACAATAGATTAATGGCCCATTTTTTCACATTGGCACCGCAACTTGCATGGCAGCTAATTGTGTGTCATTTTGCTTTAGGCAAAAACAGATAAATAAGTAAGACCCCAGGGAGAATAGGCGGATGTTGGGTCTCCCCTTAGATGACCTTTGGTGACCTTTCATGCCCTGTCACGCCTGCTGTGACCTCTGCTGACCTTTGTTGATATCCTGACTTCAGGTTTCGTGTCTCGGCACTCGGAATAGCTGCAAGGCAGAAATGGCTGGACATGGGGGGTATTGACCGGAGGAGGCAAGAGGAAAAGAGCGCTGTATTTTCATACTCAATGCTTTTAAGTGTCAACCTACTAGCATACATCGCAATGTATTCTTTTAACAAATAAAGTTATGAAAATACAATTTTTTTTTTCATTGAGCGATTAGCAAATGATAATAATGAGCACTTTTTTCATTGTATTTTACATCTTTTGGGGTTTTTGGATTACTTGTTCTTCAGGGGCTACTTCATGTGGCCCTTCAGCCTTTGATGTGGATCAAAAGGAAATCACAAAAACATAATGCCAGAGCATGGAGCAATACGTAAAACATATTATACAAATTAGTCTTGTCAAGATATATTTTCAATTCATTCACACTGATAATTCAGTAGCAGCCATTGCATAATGTTCTAGCTCTCAGTGTCTGCACTTGGCTACTGAACATATAGATATCTTGACAGCATCAAGATGAATGATGCTGCAGGGGGTTGTCCCTACGGAGTCTGGCTGCCATAAATGTGTGATAAATAGTCACCAGACAACACACTGGGGACCTCACAATGTCTGGGTGTATTAACTAAGGGTGGTAGCATTCCGGATACAGCTGTTTTTGAGGATTATTTTGGGGGTAGTAAGAAATTGTCTAATATAAAACATGTTTAAATTGGTTTCTCCCCTATTTTAATATAGTAATTCAGTTCTCCCATCCAATTATAATACATGCCTTTTAAGGGTTGGATGGGTTGTTGTGGAGAATAAGGAGTGTATAAACTAACAGTATTCAGAATGCTTTCCCTTTCTAAGGAGTTATGCCTTAGTTTATCTTGATAATTACGGCATTTTTAAACACCTATATAGCCATTAAACTGTATGCATAAGTTAGAACATGCATCACCCCATTAAGGGAGGATTTAATGCTTAAAGTGTTATTTCACCAGTCCTCATTAAAGTGAGTATATCCGATGTGTGGGACAAAAAAAAGATTTCCTTAATAATGAGTCAGGATGTACACAAATATCATACTTAACTTCCTATGTACTCAATTTCCCCTCATTCCCACCGATGTTGCCCAAATTTGATTTTATTTCCTAAAATATGGTCACTTTTGAATAAAATTGTGCACGATTTTAATGCCCCATGGTAAAAACACTAGAAAATACCATAGTTGGACCCGATGGGACCCACTTCCTGAGCTGTTACTGCCCATAGATACCATTTCAATGTAATCCAACCCATAAATAGTACACTTTTACAGTATTTTGAACACATTTATGTAGGATTTAGAATTTGGCAAAAATCGGATAAACCCACTTTAATAATCCCTGTGTTTTTCTCTTTTACAGGTGAGAATGTTTTCCGTGGTAGTAATAAGCATTAAGGTAAACAGCTTCAAAAAATATCTTTTATTCTATCTAAATTCTGTATGTTGATGCCAAGTCTATGTTTTGACATTTTTAAGGAATTCAGCTTTAAGAACTATAGCATATTGAAGACATACTTTTAGTCCATTAGAAGCAAACTGTGATACATTAAAATATCAAATCCACACACAGGTCACAGGGATCTAGTGTTGACAGGAAATTGCTTTGAAAATGTTCCCCTTTTAGCTCATGGGCTACCATAGAACTTTAATGGAATTGCATTAGTAAAACTTGACACTGCTTTTGTTCTCGACCTAAAGAAAGATTTTACTTCCAAATGATATATCAAACTTCCCTAATGGTTTCTACTAAATGCATTCCCTTCAGCTTGCACAGTTGAAACAGGAAATGTCAGGCTACAGTGGTGATGTTTGCAGAAGCACATGTTCAAGTGACCTGACTAACATCTCTAGCTTATATTGGAATTTTCATTGGATCGGTTGAGTTCCAAGTTAATTACAGTTTGTCTTCCCTATTAAATACTAAACTCAATCAATAAAGATTACGAAATACTTTCTTTCTACAAGAATTATATCTGTCATTAAACTGTGATAAGATATCAATCAAGTTGCAAAGAATATGGAATATAAGGAAATGGACATTTTATTATATCAATTTAAGGACACATTGCCAAAAACACCTCAGGAAGTATATCAGTTGTATTTATCTTGGGTATATATAATAGCAATTATGAATCCAGAACACACAATGATGCGGCTTTCAGGTCAAGTATGGTGCAAAGGGGAAATACAACTGGCACAATGACCAACATATATGATGCACAGGTCAGCTCTGGTCAGATACATGACAAAACCCTGGGGACTGGTAGCGTATCGGTGTCAATCTAGTTGGTATTTCTTGCTGAAATCAATGCCATACTTAAAAAGTTTTGCTTACAGTAATATGCCACTGCCTAGCTTAGCAGTACTTAGATGCAAGCCTAAAGTATTATCCTAGCTAATTTGTAGCAAATATAGATTGAGATTTCATGCAGTGGCCGGTCCTCTATATGTGGGTAGCCACTTCAAACTCCTTATGATCCTAATGAGAAATGTAAGGCTTCACAAAGCAGGAAATGCCAACCCACCTCTGTTGTCAAGTCATCTTCCACAGTCAATGGATATTGTCCCTCATGCTAGAAACACACTTCTATGTTTAAGCTAATAAAATAGTTCTTCTTGTCTCAACTGACTGAGCCATGCTTCACGTGAGCCTGTTATCACCCCATTAGCCCAATATCTTATGCTTGAAGAATAAGATTTCAAGGGATATCTTCTTCTTCATGCAAAGACAGGGACTCCCCTGGTCCCCCAGCTAGATAGCTAACCCTATGCCTTTTCCTAACTGTAATCAGAAAGAACTAAGCTAACCCTAACCCCTATCCTACCCATTGGGCAGGTATCCAGTGTAGTTGGTTTCTTAATGAAGCATCCCCTGGGAGACTGGGGGATGATCAAGCATGACGGCTTCTTACTAAGCATCCGCTGGAGATACAGGGGAGTCCCTTTCTATGGTTAAAGCATAAGATATGGGCAAAAATCTTCTGCTTGAAGAATAAGATATTGTGCTAATATGGTGCACCCCGTCATGCAATATGGTTGTATTTTCCTAAACCTGCACAAAATAGCATCTTTAGCTGGTGAACTGTGTATGAGCAACTAATAATGTTATGTCCTTTTTTGTACAATACGAGTGTATTGTTTTATATTACCCCTTGCATTGTGGTTTGATAAGGTAACAATGGAATGATTTTGGAACAAGTTACTACTTGAAATATGTTAGAGTTTTAAAATGTGTTTCATTTGCATTATGTGATTTTCAACAACAATTTTGGCTTCCAATAATCTCTTCGATGGTTAATACTGAAATCAGCTAATATGTCTTGACAGGCTAGTATGTAAAGGCATATAGGCATGGACATTTGTAATTGCAAAAACCTTTTGTCATTCATACACATCTCCTTTAGTCCTGATTTTATCTTGCCATTCACTGCAGTGACCCTCTTACCATTAGAGTAGGTTATCCCATTCTACACAAAACCTAAGTCTTCAGAGATGCTTGTTGTTTGGTTTCATACATTTTTTTCCAATCTGTTTACTTGCAGGCCAAAACAGAAGCTTTTGTGCATTCTCTGTGTGAATTATATGTTTAACTACTTTGTTACTTACATCTTTCTAACCTGTTTGCAATCAGCCATGCTATACATCATTTTGGACGATTTTTTTATAGATATTAGGTACTTTTATATACTAAGCTACCTCATTGTTTAAATCATAATGTAGTTGATATATTAGATCCTTAAGCTTCATCCATGTATCATAGTTACCTTACAATAAACTGGCATGGGAGGCTCAAATAAAGCTCTGAGCAGTTACCTGCCAGTTGATTTGAGATCTAGTACCATCACAAAAGGTTTAACCCTGGGACAGAGACACTGTGAGAGACTAATGGGAGAACAACCCAGCCTATCACATAGGACTCTTTGTTTCTCAAAGAAAGCTCTAAAAAGCCCCGTGTGACACAGCCACCTGGTACACTATTTACGCATCAACACACTATTAGTACTAGACACAGGGAGACTCTGTGAGAATAGTGCAGCAGGATCAAAGGGTCAGCCAGTCTATGTCTGGTTCCTAGACAATACCTGCCACTTTGATTTGATGCATCAATAGTAGGTCTATCCCTACCTCAATGTTCTGAAATGAACAGTTGCTCTGTCATTACTGTAAAAGGAGAGAAGGGTTTTGTAAACCATTTACTAGAGGTTTCTATGTCAAGCATTCCCTTTTATTAGGGTTATCTACAATGATGATTGATATATCAGCTATCAAAATAGGATTAATGTCATTATCTGAGGACATCATGGCACTTCAATACAGCATGTTGTTATCATATTGGCAGATAAATCAGCATTAAGTATCGTTGGAAATTTGTCATAGAATCACATTGTTCCCTTGGTATGAAAGCATATAAACTAACTGTAGGTCAAGAAGAGTGGGTTACAGCCTCTTTTCTGTGGGGATGACACTGGCAGATCCACTTGCAGCATAAACTGAAATAAATCCCCAGTTTTTACCTTTCATGCCACCTTTCCTGTGAGAGAGCCCCTGTATTTCTCCCTCACCAGCACAGATTATAAATGCCTTGGTCTCCCTCAACAGCATAGTGATTCAGACTAGGTTTTATGAAGGATAATAATCTTCCATGAATTGAGTTACTTTCATACAATCTCCTACCCGGTATTGTAACATTAATGTCCAATAGGTGCCACAAGAATCCAGCCACCCCTTTAAAAGCACATAGTATAATTGATGGGAGAACTAAATGTGTGTATTATAACAGGGAAGATGTGAAGAATCCCTTTAAACATGTTTTATACTAGACAAACACTTACTCCACTAGTGGTTATCATATTTCATATGAGGTACATCCCAAAGGTTTCGGAAATTCGATATTTCACCAGACTTAGATACCCGGTCAGACATCATAGCAGCTAAGTAATACATAACTTTATCTAGTAGAGCAATCTGGCCAGACTCCCTGGCAGGGGAACCTTGGACTGGCTTTGTGGCTCTTTTTACAGTTGGCATCAGATCCTCATCTGTACTGAGTAACTTCATACAAGGAGACTAACTTCATATTGTATCAATGGTGTCTAACGTATATGAGGATAATGGTACTACATATAGCCTCTGAAGTAATAAAACTGTGTAAAACAACTTCTACAATACATAAAACATTAGACTCTAAGGAGTACATTTGTTGTAACAACAGCTATTTGAGGGAATTATTGACACATATCCAAGTACAAGGTTATATCTAGGTGTCAATGTTAAATCAACATGTAACCAACCTGTAAATTACCAAGCATAGCTTCTAAGTCCAAATGTAAAGGGGCTACCTAAACGTATGTCATATAACGAAGACAATTCACACTACTTTTGTTGGCCCTAATGTTCCTACAACTTACCCTAAAAATTATCAATAGGAGCTGTAACCATGCATTTTAGATCCACTGGACCAACATTGGCATGGACCCAACAAGATGACAGCCAGTTCTGCTGTATAGTCTCGTGCCAGTGAGGGGAGATTCTCCTTCATATCGAGCTGAGAAATGACAATTTGCAGAGCCTTATAGTCTGTGCTGTGCAGCAATGTGTAGTGTCTTGTGATGCCTCTTTAGTACATGAGTTTTGGCATTACCTTTCCCTTCACCCTAAGACAATCCATTGCCTACTGGCAGCTCCACTTCCTATTTTGGGAAACACAAGCAACCATTTTACATTGAGGGGAAATGCTATATTTTATTTGTTACACCTTTTAACTTATGAAAGAAATTCAGAGTTAGTTAAGATAGATCGTACTGCTTACACAGTGAACAATGCAGCTTGTACATGTTTGTTTTTGAGCTGTTTGCAGCTTCTTTCCTGAAATATCATGACTTTAAATGAACAGTGAGCCTCTATTTACTAACTACCATTGGAAGTTGAAGTGACATTCTCTACTTCTCAGGATGGTAGAGAAGGTTGTGGCCATACCCTGCAGGGTGCTGTTAGTAGTATAGG